>JAKCPB010000691.1:0-130237 GCA_021442155.1 Cymbidium sinense | reverse complement strand
GAAGCTAAAATAATTAAGATAAAACACAAAAAAAAAAAAATTGAAACTAAAAAAAATTAAAAAAAAATAAAAAATAAAAATAAAATAAACTAAATAAATACCTAAACCTAAACTAAACAATAAAACTAAAATAAATAAACCCAAATAAAATAAATAAACCTAAAATCAATAAAGTAAACTAAATAAAATAAAAAAATAAATAAATAAAATTAAACTAAATAAACATAAAAATAGGCTTAATATAAAGCCCTAAACCTAAACCTTAAACAAAACCAAATCCTAAACCTAAAAACTAAACCCCAAACTGAACCTAAACCCACAAAACCCACAAACTGCCTAAAAAAAACCCTAAACTAAAGCCTAAACCCTGGGCCTCTAGACTAAACCTAAATAAACCCTCATAAACTTACCACCCTCACAAACCTGATAAATAAAAACTTAAAATAAACCTCACTAAATAAATAAAATAAATAAAATAAAAATAATAAAATAAAAATAAATAAAATAAAATAAACTAAATAAAACTAAATTAAAAAAACTAAATAAAATAAAACTAATGTAAAATAAAAAATAAAAATAAAATAAAATAAAATAAAACTAAAAAAAAAAAATATAAATCTAAAAAATTAACCTAAAATAAACAAAATAAATAAAAATAAAACCTAAACCCTAAAAGAAAAAATAAACCTAAAATAAAAATAAAATAAATAAAATAAAATAAACCTAAACATAAACTAAAATAAACTAAACTAAGATAAATAAAACCTAAACCTAATCCTAAACTAAATATAAGAAAATAAACTAAAAATAAAGCTAAACCAAAACTACAAAATAAAACCTAAAAATAAATTGAAAATAGTAACCTAAAACCTAAACCTAAAAAAAACAAAATAAAAATAAAACTCAACTAAAAAATAAACCTAAACCTAAAAAATAAACTAAAATTAAAATCCTAAACTAAAATAAATAAACTAAATAAAATAAAAATAAAAAATAAACCTAAAGTAAAAAGAAAAAAGAAAATAAACTCGAATAAATAAACCAAATCATATCATTACTTAATTAAAATAAAACCTAAACCTAATCCCAAAACCTTAAAATCTAATCCCAAACCCTAAATTCTAAACCCTAAAATAAACCACAAACCTTAAACCTTAAACCCTAAACCAAACCCCAAACCCTAAACCACAAACCCTAAACACAACCCTAAACCTAAGCCCAACCCTAATCCAAACTAAACTAACCTAAACCCTAAAACCCAAACTAACCCCACAACAAACACTTAGAATGAATAGAATCTTGATGGCGAGCATCTCAACCAGGCTCATCATTTCTAGCGGTGGAGGTGAGAGGCTTATCGTAGTGGTGGTCGGGGGTCTAGAGGTGCTAGTGGATATGGAGGTGGTGGTCGGAGCAATGGTGGTTTTGGAGGCAGGAGGAGTGATGGAGATTACAATCGTGATGGTGGTGATGGTAGGAGAAGAGATCAAGGATATGGTGGCAGATCCTCGAGAGAGGTGGGTGGTTCTAGGGCGGAGAAATAGAAGAGCGATTGATCGATCTGCTTATGGAACTCTTTATAGTAGAGATAATATCTAGGGTTTGATTTTCTATGGGTGCTCATTTTTGAACTATGTTGATTGTGTCTTAGAAATCTTGGTGTACTACTTGGTAGTTGAAATTGAAAAAAAGAAATATTGAATCTGAATTTGTTCTCTATTTAAAAAAAAGACCTTAAACCTTAATGCTAAAACCTAAACCCTAAACCCTAACCCTGAAAAAGCAAAAAAAAAAACCTATTAAAAAATAAAACCTAAAAAATATAAAATAAATAAAACCTACCAAAATAAAATAAAAAAATAAAAAATAAAAAAAATATAAAATATAAACCTAAACCTAAAATAAAGAAAATAAAATAAAATAATAAATAACTAAACTAAAATAAAATAAATAAAAAACCTAAACTAAACTAAATAAAACCAAAATTAAACAAAAAAATAAAACCTAAAATAAAATTAAATATAAAATAAAATAAAATAAAAAATAAATAAAACCTAAACCTAAAAAACCTAAAATAAAGCAAAAAAAAAATAAATAACAAATAAAACCCAAAATAAACCACAAAAAAAAAACATAAACCTAAAATAAACATAAATAAACCTAAACCTAAAATATAAATAAAAACCTAAACCTAAAATAAACTAAACCTAAACATGAACTAAATAAAATAAAATAAAACTAAAATAAACTAAACTTAACTAAAAATAAAACTCAAAATAAACCTAAATAAAACCTAAACCTAAACCTAAAATAAAATAAAACCTAAACCAAAACATAAATAAAAAAATAAGCCAAAAAAAATAAATCAACTAAAAAAATAAGCTTAAAAAATTAAATTAAAACTAAAAAATAAATAAAATAAATAAAATAAATAAACTAAACTAAATAAAAATAAAAAAAAAAAATAACTCAAATAAATAAAATAAACTAAATAAACCTAAACCTACTGGTTTATTTAATTTAAAAAAAACCTAAAACCTAAATCCTAAAAAACTACCCAACACTAACCACCCAAACCTACCTAAACCTAAGCCCAAAACCTAAACCCTAAACCCTAAAACCCACACCAAACCTAAACTACTAAACCCTAAACCCTAACCACAAAACCTAAACTAACCACTCAAAACCTAAACCCTAAACCCACAACCCTACTGACCCTAAACCTTAAACCCCAAAATTTAAATCCTAAATCCTAAACCCTAACCCCTAAACCCTAAAGCCTAAAACCTACATCCCTAAAGCTTAAACCCCAAAATCTAAACCCTAAACTCTAAGAATGGGCATAACCTTGATGGCTTACATCAAAAGCTCAATTTGGATCAGTGGAGGTGAAGGTGGTGGTTATCGTAGTGGTGGTGGGGATCTAGAGGTGATGGTGGATATGGATGTTGTGGTCGAAGAAGTGGTGGTTATGGAGGTGGGAGGAGTGATAGAGGTTACATCCATGGTGATGGCGGAGGGAGAGATCGGGGATATGATGGCGGATCCTGCTAATCGAGAGGCAGGGGTGTTTTAGGTGGAACTGGAGAAACTGAGAAATGGCCAATCCGATCTGCTACTTATGGAATAGTGTATTTATAGTATAAATGGTTCTAC
The DNA here is from genome assembly GCA_021442155.1 of Cymbidium sinense. Taxonomy (NCBI): domain Eukaryota; kingdom Viridiplantae; phylum Streptophyta; class Magnoliopsida; order Asparagales; family Orchidaceae; genus Cymbidium; species Cymbidium sinense. The sequence continues at coordinate 127,081 of JAKCPB010000691.1, read as the reverse complement.
TTATCTAAGGTTTTTCATTTAATCTATCGGTGTTCATTTTTTATCTATGTCATTTCTTATGTATTAGAAAACTTGGGGTGCTTCTTGGCTGATAAAATCAAAAGAAAAAAATGTTAAATCTTAATTTGTTCTTTGTTAAAAAAAAAAACCTAAAACTAAAACCAAAACAAACCTAAACCTAAACCTAAACCATAAAATCTAAAACCTAAACTAAACCCTAAACACTAAACCCAAACCCACAAACACTAAAGTTGAAACCTAAACCCTAAACCCACAAAACCATAAACCTAAACCTAAAACCTAAACCCTAAACCTAAACCCTAAACTAACCCTAAACCTTGAATAAAGATGTCATTAGGGTAGATCTAATGAATGACCTAATCTAACATAATTATGGTAGCTAAAGAAAATGTCTTCAAGAGACTTTCCCTTGACAATTAGAGATTTGAATACCCTAAACCCTAACCATAAATCATATTGTAACACCATTTATTATAGTATAATGTAGCATCATATATTTGAGCATGTAGTGATGTGTTTTTGGATGTTATAAGATGTTTTGAAATGTTTTAGTATATTATGGTATTGTGCCCTATAGTCTAAATTAATATAAATCATAAAAATATTAATTTAATAAATTAGATGATGAAATTTGTTAAATTTGAAGTGGGAATTAGGTTGTAATACCAAAGGTGTGCTACCACTTGTAGTCTAAAAAGTAAGATTTTATGTTCAAAATAAATATTATATGTTGTAGCATAGTATAGCATCATATATCATAATATATTATTCACATTTTAAATTCTTTTAGTATTTTACAATCATGCAGTCAAGCCTACACTAGCATTATTTATAAAAAAATGTTGATTTAGACTTTAAAAAGGTGGAATTTTGCCAAATTCATAATAGGTAGAGATTGGCATCATAATATATTATTTCAATTTAAAATATGAAAGGGATACAACTAAAATATATTATTTTTTTATTATTTAGACTAATTTTATGATTTTTTATCTTAAGCAATCCCTTGTGATGTTATATGCAATATAGTTTAATATAATATGTTATAGTGTATTATAATATAGGATGCCATAACATAGTGTAGCATCATGCATTATAGGATTGTGTATTAGTACTTGTTGTTTAGCATATTTTAGTTTATTATAGTATTATGTAGTAGTGTTTGTACTGGTATAATTCATAAAAATACTGATTTATAGGCTAAGATGATGGGATTTGGCAAAATTTAAGGTAAGCTTTAGGGAACATCATTGGGGGGTGTGCTATGGTGTGTCATTTAATCAAAAGAATGGAATTTTGCATCCAAAATAAATGATCATTTTCAACCAAAATTTATAAATTTTTTTGCTTAAAGTGATTCATTTTAAGGTGTAATGTAAGATAATATATTATATGAAAGCATATTAAAATATAATGTACATAACAATATAACTTCACATATAGATGAATGTGGTGGTGTGTTACTAAATGTTATTGTACATTTTAGTATGTTTTACTTTTGTTATAATACATTGGGTCAAAACTCACAAAAATATTAATTTGAAGGTTGAGATGGAAGAATTTGGCCAAATTCACGGCACACACCAAGAAGAAACACAAAATTATACTATTTTGTACCATTTCTAATTGAAAATAACAATTTTACACCAAAAATTAACATTATTTACATTTTTAGAAAATTTTGTTATTTGTTCCTTTTAAGTGATTCTAATGAGGTGTAATGTTAGACAAAAATTATAATATAACATCATATATTATAATATAATATAGTGTGTTAATTCACACTATAATATGTTTAGCATGATATTGTATAGTTAGTTTAAGCTTGCACCATCACAAATCATAAAATGTTGATTACAATGTTAAGATGATGTAATTTGAATGAATACATTGTTAGGCTTTTGGTTGAAGTATTAAAGTTGTGCATAAGAAAAGAAATAAGATTTGATGAGAATTCCATGTCAAAACATGGAGGGAGATCCCTAGGGATCACACATGCATTGGACATGACATGTGAGGGTCTATGTCGAGGGAATTGAAGAAGAAAATCTGCTTGGAATAAGGTATGAATTTGATTTGATTATATGATTTATGGAAAGAAGATCAGGGGATAAGAATCCATAATCCAATTAAGATCAATGACTTTAATTTATTTTATTTTAATTGATGTGAAGGCATATCATAGAGATATGGGCTCAAGTCCTAGGGATGGGTATATGAACCTTCCACTAGGGAAAGGTTGGCTATCCAGGGATTGGGATTTAAGTTTGATTTCATAGATTTGTTTGGGGATGTATCCGGGGATAAGATTTGGTTGGATTTCTTTAATTTAGACTCTAGGGAGTTGGTTTTGGCTCCACTAGGGAGGTTGGTTTGAATTTGATTTATTTATTGACTTGTTTATATGATTTGGGGCTCCTTGGGGATGGGTGTGATTTAACTCCACAGGAAAATTAGAATGGGTTTAATTTAATCTAAGTTAATGTATGGACCGGTGTGAGATGGACCCAAGAATGGGCTATGTCACCTTGACCTACCTCAAACAAATCCAAAGGGATAGTCTACGGTTGGGGGCTAGCCAACCTAAGGGGATGCCTTTTGGTGTGTAATTCTATGCTAGAAGGCATGGCAAACTTACATCTTCAAAGGAGGAACAACATTGGGGTGACACTGTTGGTTGCAAAACAAATCAAACGACCTGGGATGACTCTTTGAGTGAATCTTGGGGACTTATGTCAACTCAAAAGTAGTCAAGATTAATTTTATCTTAATTTTATGTGATTTGATATGGTTTGTTTGGTTTAGTTTGATTTCAAATTGAGGGCATATCCATTGGGGATGTGAGCTTGGTTAAATTTGATAGATTTAATTTATGGATCATGTTAGTGTGTGATGGACCCACAGAGATGGGGCTATATTGGACTTGTCATATATCAAATTTACAGATCCAAAGGGATGGTCTACTAGTCATGGGGTAGGGCTGACCAACCTAAGGAGTTTCCTTTTAGTGTGCAATGACTATGGTAGGAAGAAGGCGTAGCAGACCTACATCTTCTAAAGTAGGGAATAACTGCTGGATTGACCTGTTGGTAGCACAACAAATTAAACGACTTAGGAGCTACTTGAGTGAATTCCAGACTTATATTAACTCATAGAGTTAGGCAATTCCTATAAGGAGCTTTGCTGACACTGTCATAAAAATAGGATACTTGCTTGGGAAATGGTACCAGTGGGGTGTCCTCTAATCCAAGTGAATATATATTTGTTTATATATTTGTGTGGACCTTGTTGGTGTGCAAGGGACCTGAAGGGGCTATGTCATCTTGACCTATCTCAGTTACTAGACCAAGGGAGAATCTTCACATCCAGGAAGGATTCTCCAACCATATGTGGTTCTAGGAAAGGGAACGTCCAATCGATAGTAACAGTGTGACTAAATGGGGTTGCAAATGTGTGATCCAAATATAGTGCCCACGGGAGGTCTTCTAGGGGCATTATCTAAGCCACGAAAGCCTATAGGTGTATGGTGGCCAACTCAGGAGAAATCATAGTAGACTTATATCGCCATGAGTGGTGTATCTAAGGTGCGAGAACAACCAAGGTGTATCACATGAATGGTGTATCGACATAGTGAGTGACAACCAACTAAGGAGCTTCGTCGTGTGCAATGATCAACCTCGAAAGAAAGCCTGTAGGCTTACAACTTTTCAAGCAGAATTGATCATCGGGATTGTTTGTCATCGGTGGGATAGATGATATCTAACCTAGAGTGACTACTAAGCAAGGAGCCCCGAGGAAGGACTGGACCTAGACTTGAAGCAGTCAAGAGGGAAGGAGCTACTAGGGGACTTATCATAAACCTCAAATATACTCGATCAGTCAGTGCACAAAGGCTAATCCAAGAAGAAAGCATAGTAGACTCACATCCTAATAAACAAAGCCAACATGAGGGCATCTTAGCGTAAAACTACCAACTAAGGCACTCATCGGTGTGCAGGGCCAAGTAAGAAGGAAAGCATAGTAGACTTACATCCTCAGAGCAAGAAGACCACTGACACACTAGCGGTACGTTAGCGACCTAGAACTCTTGAGTGAGTGTCACTGGGGTGTTATCTTAACTAGGAGTAGCTTGAGACAAAAAATATGTGTTTATTTTATATGTTTTTATGTATTTTTTATTTGCATTGTGTCGATGAAGGATAGGAGGCCACCCGGGTTCCTTACACCTACCCTAAACACATCTTCATGGCTTCACAAACAAGAATACTTTCAACATGGAAGAGATTGAATTCAAAATGGAATTTTCATTGATGATAATTATTTTTAACATGATTTATAATATTTCTTTAAGAAGAGCCCATTGATTGGAAGCATTGGGCACTCTCTCTTATGATTAATAAGCTGATAAAATCCAACTTGTTAGGCCCTCTCTATGGTAAAAGGTCCATCGCAAGTGGTTCAAACTTGCCTCCCATCTTACGATGGGAAACAATCAGTCTCCTTAGAACTAAAATAAGATCTCCTACTTGAAAAGCTCTAGGAAGTACCAAGTTGTTGTTATTTTCAATCATTTTAGCTTTGTACAACTTAAGGTTTTGGCATGCGTAGGTCTCTCCTCAATCCTTGAGCTCTTCTAACACAACTAGCATTACGCTCTTTTGTGATCTTCTGCCACACCTATCCTTAGTGATGAGTTGGACTTAATGGTAGAATGGCTTTAGACCCATACACTAAGGAGAAAGGAGTAAACTGAGTTGGAGTTCTATATGTGGTGTGGTAGGCCCACAAGGCTTCAACTACTGCTCATGCCATTATCGCTTGTTGTTGTCGAGTGTCTTCTTTAGTATTTGGATGAGAGTTTTGTTGAAGGATTTTTCTAAGCCTTTTTCCCTTAGGTAGTTAATGGAAGAATATCTCCAATCTATGATATATCCCCAAGTAAAGTTATTGATCTCGATGCTCTTGAATGTAGTATCATTATCAAAAAAAATTTGTGAAGACACTCCGAACCTATATACATTATGGTTACTAAAAAACTGGAGCACCTGTTGAGCTGTGACCTCTCTGAGCAAAATCACCTTCACCCATTTGGAAAATTAGTTAGTAGTAGCTAAGATGAATCGATGACCCTTGAAAGAAGGAGGATCAATCAAACTATGTTGGTACCCAACAGAATGGCCATGAGGCCAATGTAGGATGTAGAATATTGGGTGGTTGGTGGAGGACACCATGTATTTCACATTATTGGCCTCGCTTATACATACAATCTTTGATCATCGATGCGGTAGTATCATAGTCTCTTGATCTTGGCTATCATCTTTGAGATTGGTTGGCTCCACATAATCAGTGTACCTCGGTCATGATCTTACGCTTGTCTTGAAATAACACATAACCACATATGATCGAAAGACCACCGGTATAAGGTACCATCCACAAGAGCATAAGAAAGTGCTCTCTGCTTCATCTGATGGGCTTGGGACTTCTCTTGAGGTAGTTTATTTTTATTTAGGTAATCCATGAATGGTTGCCTCCAATCTAACTCCTCATCCTTCTTGGCAATGGCAACCTCCCCTTCAAGAGTACTTTTGATGAGTTTAATATCAATAAGGGATAAGACTATTTTGGACCTTTATTGATATAGACTCATCCTCAGACATATAACTCCTTGGCAAGCTTTGGCTAAAACACTTATGGGTTCTCTCCTGAGGAATCTTATAAATTGTAACCTCTAGGATTTGGCAACAACTTCATGGTGTACTTATGGTAGTGATGGAGCTTGGGCTTTATAACCTTATAGGACCTAGTGATTTGGTTGGTAATTAGATGTTGATGTTCTTGATGCTTAGAGTAACGGTTAACTCTAGACTGATAAATAGATCCTCATATTTGACTTCATTGTTGGTACAAGGATTGAACAAATGATATGAATCTCATCACATTGTGGTGAGTTAAGAGAACTATTCCTACCCCTTTCGAAATAGTAGATTGTGGTTCTCTTCTTTGAGAGAAAGGCACCATCAAATTACATCTCCTAATGAATGCTAGTATCCCCAAGTTCATGATTTTTCATGGGAGACAATCACTAAGTGGAGTCGAAGAAGTGGGTGTGCTAAGAAATCCACTAGCGCTTATCCTTTCACCACATGGAGAAGTGTAATGTGATACTGTAGTGGATAGCTCCAGTCGTGTCATGAGATACTGTAGTGGATTGATCCTAGAGATTAAGTTTACCTTATGAGGAAGCATGTAGTGCTGTAGCTTTTGGGATGCAAAGATTAAAGCTTGCCAATGCTTCTCAATGAGTGGATGATTAGCCTTAGTAGAGGTAGAGTGCATTTTTCTTCCTTTTGTTGTTGGCTTGGGCCAACAAAGCACCAAGGGAGTCATCTAACTTAGCAGTGTAAAGTATGAGCAACTTGCGGATAGGGACTAGAACGTGGCGTCATCAGGTAATGCTTGAAGTCTTTCAAGGCATACTCACACTTATCATCCCACTTGAACTTGGCATCCTCTTTGACAAGTACTGAGAATAGATGACATCTTCCCAATGGGTTGGATATAAACCATATTAAACATGCCAACTGCCCTTAGAATTATCTGAGTTTTGTTAAACATTTAGGGGTGGTATTTTCTCGCCATCTTCTCGGATCAATTTTGATTCCCTAGTGTCAGACAACAAACCTAAGGAATTTCCCTAAAACTACTCCTAATGCACACTTTAGGGGTTCATTTTGAGGTTAAATTATCTTAACTATTCGAAAACTACTCTCAAGTCAAAGAGATGGTCTTCCTTTACTCTACTTTTGACCACGAGATCAATGACATAGTACTCGACATAATGATGAATAAGTTCATCGAAGATTCGAGTCATAGCCCTATGTATGTAGCATTTTAAGGCTGAAAGGCATGACATTATAGCAATAGATTTATTGGGGTTCTAAAAGTGTTTCTTTCATCTTTAGGGGCCATCTTTATTTGGTTATATCGGATGAGCCATCCATGAAAGAAAGCGCATGAGATGAGGCAATGTCTACCATCAGTTTGGGGATTGGTAGTGAAAATTCATCTTTTGGACATGCCTTATTTAAGTCCCTAAAATTGATGCATATGTGAATTTTGCCATTATTTTTCTTAAATGGGATGATGCTGGCTGACCAGGTAGGGTATTTTTCTTCCCGAATGAAGCCAACATCGATCAGTTTCTTGACCTCATAAATGACCTGATGTTCTATGTCTAATCACATGCATCTAGAAGCTTGCTTGATAGGGTTAGCAGTAGGCTCTATTGCTAGTTTATGGACTACTATGTCAGGAGCCAATCCAGGCATCTCTTAATAACACCATCCAAAGAAATCCTTAAACTCAGTCAATAGTCTAACTAAGTATTGGTTTCAATTTCATTCAACAAAAAATTGATGTATGTCGTGCATGGATCTTCTTCAGTTCTTAAGTTGATTTTCTTGAGCTCATCGATGGTTGACTAAATCTCTTCTTCAAACTCTAGTGGTGCATCTTTGACTTCAAAATCATCTGGATCATCTAAAGTTTCTAAGCACAACTCATCATATGAGTTAATGTGATTTGAAAAGAACATATTAAATGATTGAGGTGACTAGCGTGTCGTCATCGAATGGACCCCACGAATCCTAGTCCTCTTGATTGAGAGCTTGCATTTGTTCTTTCATATTCTTTGAAGTAGACTATGCTTTGACCAAGTATGTGGGATTAACCCTTTCTTTGCTAAATTATTAACATAAGGCAAGTACAAATCAAAGGTAATTCTATTAAATCTTTATATGAATCATCCTCAAGTTCTACATCAACTTCATATCTTGAGGATGATCCTCCCAAAGAACCTCGAGCCTTCACACTTGTGGATGAATTAGGGCTTCCTTAACTACCAAACCCTCACTTTTGAGAGGAAAGTGGGGTTAGAGCTAAGGTTCCCAGCGATTAACTATTTCACATGTAGACTTGGATACACTTATGCTTTGCTTTGGAGCAGCCTTCATCATTCTGCTCAAGTGTCACCTCCAAGGAGTCTACTCTTGTGAAGCTGGGGTGTGCTAACCATATAAGACTCATCCTATGAACTAGATTCTAAGTCTATAAGGATAATAGGTGTACTCCTTGTAGCTGGGACATATCTTCTATTGGGTGGCCAATAAAAGTTTTCCACCTAGGATTGCCTGGCGGCCTCTTCCTCTGCGGTGGGTCAGTCACCCTACCCATATGTTTGAATGGAGTAATGAGCGTGGGTGGAATTTAATGTAGGCTCCACTTCCTCCTCCAAGTCTATTTCACTCCCTTTTATTTTCTTTTTCATTTTCTCTTTTCTTTTTCTTCTTCTTTTTTTTTTCTTTTTTTTTTTTTTTGAACTTTAGTCAAGTTTGTGAGAATAGACTTGTTGATTTTGAGAGGTAATAAGCATCCTCATATATGACCTCATGAATTATAAATGGCTTGAGATCTCCTTTGACATAGTAGACAATCCCACCTCTCACAAACTTCATACATAGATGTAGAGCAGATGGAACTATGTTGTTCTCATGTATCCATGGTCTCCCAAGTAAAGCATTTAAAGATGTATTCAAGTCTATAATGTGGAACTTGGCTTCGGTCTTCTAATCATCTATCTCCAAGGGAAACACTATTGAGCCTAAGGCCTATTGACCTCACTTTTGGAGTGCTGATTCAACTTCCCATCTTAGACTTAGGAGTCTTCTAGACACTAAGACTTTTCTAGTCATAAGACACTTCTAACAATTAGGTAAACACTTAACCTAAGCTTGAAGACTTAGAAGGGTTAACCATAGGATTAGGTTATGCCTTAGGGATTATGATAATCCACCTACCTTACAACCCAAATCCAATCCATGTTCACCTTCTCAAACCAAACCTCAAGTTCAATTCAAACATCAAATTCAAATCTAAATCTAAACCCAAATTCCAAAACCAAATGATTGAATCCCATGATCAAATCCAAACTTGAAACCCTTCCTAAGCCATATGACATATCTCATGGAATTAGCCAATCTTAATCCAAATAAATCCATAATCAATTGATTTTCTTATATTAAATTTATATCTTCAATCATCTTCCTGAATATAAATCAAATCTACATTGAAATGATCAAAACTAAATCAAAACCCTTCTTAAGCCATATGACCTATCCCATGGACTTAGCCAAATCTTAATCCAAATCAAGTCAAACTCAATTGATTTTCTCTCAAATCAATCATATTTTCAATCATCTTCATAAATTTAAATGAAATATACATTTAAATCATCAAAACTAAATCAAACCAAATCAAAATCCAAACTAAGCCACATGACCCAACTCCATGGACTTAGCCAAATTCCTTAATTCCAAAACCCAAATTCAATTGATTTTCCCATGAATCATTCATACCTTCAATCATATTCACAAATATAAGTGAAATCTACAATCATCAAGCCAAACCAAAATTAAGTCAAACCCAACTATTGACTTGAAATATTCAAATGAACCAAAACCCATTTGAACCCAACCCAATTGCAATTGAATTTATATATCAATCCCAAATCTATATATAAACTCAACTAAATCAAACATTACCCAAAATCAAGCCAACTAAACCCAATTGGTCCACTTGACCTAAAGTGGCCAATTTGACCTATTTGAGCCAAGTTCTAATCCTAGCCAAATTTGATTGAACCATCCCCGTCAAAACATCCCATCATGATTGTTGATTACCCTAGGTTGATCAATTGTCTAAAATTGGGTCAAACCAAGTCAACTTGGTCATTTTACCAAGTCAACCCCATAACCCATATGAACCCAAACTAGCCAAATTACAACCCAATCCAAATCCCAAGAAACCAATGATTCATACCAAATCTAAATTAATATTTGAATATGACTTCACCTTCAATTGAGTCAAACCAAACCCAATTGGCTCTCTTTACCCAAGTCGACCCAAATTCATCTAAAAGACAAAATTAAGTCAAATCAAAATATAAACTAAATTGATTGCAACCAATGGCTCAAGTTCAATACAAATTGATTGTTGAACTTGACCAAAGCCATGATTGGACCTAATTGAACCCAATTGACCTACTTAGCCCAAATTGACCTAAAGGTTCAAGTTGGCCTAAATCAAAACCAAATCCAAATTAATTGAAACCAAAGCCTACAATCATCTTCAATTGGTCAACTAAACCCAAACAAACACCCAACCCAAGCCAATTTGGCCAATTTGGTCAAATTGGTTAACTTAACCCATTTGACCCAAATGAATTCAAATGAGCAAAATCAAATCTAAGCCAAACTAAACCAAACCAATTGAACCAAAACATCCCAAATGTCATATGGACTTGACCAAACTCTTGGTTTGACCCAATTTGACCAATTGGTCAACTTGACCTAACCTAATTTGACCTAAATGAGTCAAATTGAGCCAAACTTAACCAAATCAACTCCAATTGACTTGAAATTTGGGCTAACCCACTTTTGGCTCATTTCAAATCTACCCAAATCAAATCCAATACCAAATGATCATTCTACCTTTGGGTGAAAGGCATCACATGAGACAAATCACCCATGTAAGTGGTCATTTCTATTCTTGGCCACTTGGTACTCTCCCAATAGTCCACGTAGGCACCTAAGACACTGCCCAACCTAACCTAAGGGGTGGTTGGGTCTGCCATGACCCATGGGAGGTGAAATCACCTCACCCTCTCCATTGGAGCATTTGAAACCCATAGGACACCCATGATTCCTCCTTGGCAGCCACCTCCACACCTTCAACAAACCAAGCAGAGCCAACTCACCTCCTACCTGCCACCCACGACTTCCTGAGATGGCCGGACGACCACTACAAGCCAAACCTGATCCCACCGTCTGATCAAGATGAAAGGGGGTATACACCCCCTCCTTTCCACTCAAACACACAAAAAAATCATTCGTCAGAGCCCTAGCTCCCCACGATGAGCCGCTAGAGCCATTCCCTAAGCTCTTAAGTTTGTTCCTCGATCATAAAATGCCATTCCCATCCATCTCAAAATAGGACACTCTAATTTCTGACCTAACTTCTCTATTTCTCCATCAAACTCAAATTAACTTTGCACGCACCTTCCCTATGCCTCATCAAGCAAGAACAAACCATCTCCCAAGCTTCTCAAGCATCGATGGTGGGACTTAGATCAAAGTTGAGCTCCAAATCATCAGTTCATGGCCTTATGAGAAAACATCAAGGAATTCATTCAATTTATACTCACAAAGCTTCATCTCCACTAGATGAAGCTTCCTCAATCATTCAAGCTGCCGATCTTGAGCTCCGGTGAGGTATGCTTCCAAAATCAATCTTTAGGATAAAATGGGTTGGAGCTTTTTGAATAAAACTTGCATCTCATGTGATCTTTACTGTTGAATCACCTCCGATCGATGTCGTGAAGGTGTGGGATCCTTTTGGAGTTGATCCGAGCTCAGGTAAGCTTAGATCAAGTGAGCAATGATGGATGGACTCCATTCTCCCTCACTCGCATGATGTTAGATCACACACCGTCCGTTCTACATGATTGGAATGGATGGTCATGAGTAGATCCACTAGATTGATTTGATTTAATCCTATTAAGCTAAGGGATTAATCATAGCCGTCTGATCTTAGATTGAATGGTGGACGAGAAAGTGCGTCCATCGCTGCCACGTAGGCACTGAGTTAGATAAGTTTTAAATAGCCAATCTTGCGGTGCCACATAGAAAGCGTTTAATGTCAGTGTGCCACGTGCACCAAGAGGATTAGGCTTTAATTAGGTGTAATTAATCATTTTTTAATGGCTGAAACTTCCAAAAACCATAAAAAATCACATTGAAATAAAAAATGCAAATAAAAATCTTATTTTAAAAGTATTTCAAAGGATAATTAATTAAAAATTATCATAATTAATTTTAAATAGTAATTAAGGTTTAATTACAAAATTTATTATCTTAATTACTTGAGCAATTAATCCCAAATTTTGTGAGATAATTTAATGGGATGACCTCTACCTCCCATAATTTTGTTGGGATTTATTACTCACTTAATTAGAAAATTGACTAATTAAACCTTAACTACTCTTTTAAGTTAATTAATGATTAATTAATCTTATGAATAGTAATAAATTGGTTAATTAATTTTATTAATCATTATTTAATAGTAAGTGAACTAAGGAATAGGGTTGGGACCCCTTTCCCTAAGTTCATTTCACCCTTTTTTAAAATGAAATTAATTAAGATTTAACTAATTGATTAATCACATTAGACCTTAATTAATTAAATCATGGGGTAAATCTTTAGGTGTTTAATAACCTAAAGTTTAATGAAATTATGGTTAGTCCACATGTGTGAGAAAACTATAAGAGTAATTAACTCCCTTAATCTAATTAAATATTAATCATGAGCCAATTGCATTAGGCCCCTTTTATTTCTAGGATCATTGCAAGTTTATTTTCCATGCATATCATGTTGGCTCATAATTATTTAGTTAATTACTTTAAGGTGACATAGGTAAGGGTAATTAATTCATCTAATTAAGGGTTCAACTTAATTAACCCATAAAATCAACTTAATTACATTTCCTTAAATTAAATCAAATCACTAATATGGGAATGGGTTTAAAATAACAAGTGATGATTTCTCTTCTCCTCTTTAAATCAAATCAAATCCAAAACTTAATTAATAAAGAAACATTGCTTTACTTTAAATAATCTTAATTGATTTGATTATCCTTAAGAACTACTTTGGTTAAATTAATCACATGCTCATATTTGACTGTCCTCTTTCCAATCATGTTAAATTTGATATGTCATTTGAATTCATGCATCCATCTTTTCAAAATCAAGTAAAATAAAATGGATTTCCTTTATGTAAGCTTCCATGAGTTGATTTAATATAATATATGCGTGGAAATTATAACTATTAAATCTAAATGTATTTTTCAAAAGCTTATAAATGAATAATAATATGTGTTATGATGCTAGTTATAAAATAAGAAAGAAATGCTTATAGCTTAAGTGTATGAATGTTGAGTTCTCTTTTCTCTATTCATGGGTTGATTTATATAAGATTAAATGGTAATGGGTATATAGTGTGGACATCTTGGGAACACGAGGCTTTAGTTAGCCCCAAGAAGGTCACTTGATTACCTCACTTCTTTGGTTTATCAACGTCATGTACCCATTTGATTTCATTCTTATATATTTCAACATTAGAATTTTGATAGAGCTTTAATTCATACATATAAATGATTCAATCAAAAATATACAATCTTTGCATAGTTTTCTTTCCCTCATTTATGTATACATCCATGTGTGTCCAAGAAAACCAAGTATATAGTCTAGACATCCTGGGAATACAAGGCTTTTTTTAGCCCCAACGAGGTCATTTGATTACCTCACTTCCCTGGTTTAACAACTACACATACTTGCTCATATCTTTGTATATGTATATGTGATTACTGAATAATAATTTCATTTTACATTTAAATTGCATGCATTCATAATTGACTAAGTAGTTGAATTAATTAGCCATATGATTTAGAGCTTGCTTCTTATGTTCATGTATACGAATTTACATATGTTTGAATACAAATGGGTATATAGCCTAGACATCCCGAGAATATGAGGCTTTAGCTAGCTCCAAGGAGGTCATTTGATTACATCACTTCCATGGTTTAATAACGACACATGCCTATTTAATTTCATTCTTATGTCATTTTTCCATAAGATTTTGGATAAAGTTTTAAATTAATATGTTTAAATGATTCAATCAAATAAATTATAAATTCTAAACATATACATACATTCATCATTTAAGTGTGCTAAAATATGTTGCATGTAAAGTTACACTTAGGATTAAATCATATGCATGTTACATATAATGGAATGGAATGATTTAATATATGTCATGTTATAGTAATTCAATTAAATTAATCTTAAGATTCCTTTCATTTTGAATAGGATTATTTAAAGTGAACCTAAACTTAGGATTAATTAAATCATTTAATAAGCCATTCACTAAAGAGAACTAAATCAAATTAATATACTTTAGAAAGTGACTTAAGGTAGGGATGAAGAGGGTAATCCTCTTTTCCTCTCTTTATAACACTTAGTTGCTAAGTGTAATCAAATGAAACAAAAGAAAACACAAATTAAAATTCTCAAATCAATTAAACTACTTCAAGTGAAATCAACCTTTCATGTTAAATTGAATCCTTCTACACTTAGAAAATACAACACTAATGTCTAATAAGACTTACCACACAAGCCTTAATACACACATTAGAATTATGTCACCACTTCTAGCTCTAAGTTAGGACAGTACATGATGTGTTGTATGTTTTATTTTATAATGCATTATTTTAGATTGGATGTTAGGGTGTATGCTACGTAGATTAGGTGATAGGACAATATTAGCCTAATCATGTTTTTTGCAGGGGAATATGCTTAAGGGATGCTTAAAAATAAATGTGAATGCTCTTTTTTTATAGGTTGCTTAAATCCTTAACCATAATCCAAGTTAGGACAAGTGGGCTTAGTTACCATGTGTAGGGTGCTAAGTCCAAATTATAAAATACAACTTGGGATTATATTTATATTTTAACCTCTATTTTGCGGTGTAGTTAGATTTACTTTTCCCACATAAATGTAATTTTTGCAATAGGAATTAGGGTTAGTGCTATGAGGGATTAGAATGAGTGCTTTGTCTTGGGGTGCCCTATGATGCCTTTGAAGCAAGCACCATCCAAATTAAAGAAGGAACCAAATCAGAAATGGAGATATGAAGAAAGAAAACCCACATAACATAAAATACAATTATAATTATTCTTTCATATTCTAGGTTGTATAAGGGTAGAGCTCAGCTACCCATCTTTTCTCTCTTCAAATGTATGGTGATGCGACTACCTTTTATTCTTATGATAATTTATATAATTGTTTGATGTTATGTTTACATTGTGCATTATGGCATGATTTTCATGGTTTCTTAAATGATTGATGCTTTAATGTGTAGCTTGGATATGATTAGGCTCTTAGGATAAAAATAACTTTTCTACCCAACTAATAACTCATAACTAAATTTTAAACAACTCATAACCTCATCATAGAACCTAAGACATAAATAAAATAATTAAAAGATTTTGCAACCCTTAGTTGTGGTTGTATGTTTCACATCATGCGCATATTCTTTCTCTCTCAAACATGAAGGATCTCTATTCTTGCACAATAAAGAATGCTTGACTGTGAGGGCATTCCTTATGGTTGGAGAACACCTTCTTCTAGTTGATTTGACCCATAACCTATTTCATCAAGCATTTAGGCATAAGAGATCCTAATGCCTCTATAAAAATGATGTTTCTAAAATGAAATAAAATTTGAAAAGATTTTGCATCTATAGATTAAGTAATATGCTTATACCACTCATGCTCTAGTCTCTTAGGGAGTTTATTTAGGACTTTAGTCTCTTTCTAATTAAATAACTACCTAGCTATCTTGCAATTCATAAGACCAAACTACATGGTTTTAAAATCATAGGAGGAGTTAGCGGTGGCCACTCCAGCGTTATATGTCTAGAAGTAGACAATTTATTCTATCTTGTGAGGTAAACTCTTATGTCCACACAGCTTAGATTTAGGTTGTGCTTTAGCTTGTACTAAAGCTCCCTAGATTTAGGATCCGAGGTAGCTATTTTCTTTGGGCTATGAGCATAAATCTTCACCTCTTAGGCATTCCCACAACCTTATGTTGGTGGATTATAAGCCCTAGTAATCTAATTAATTTCAACTCAAAACATATAAATCTCCTCAACTTCAAAATTATAAATCCCAGCCATAGGATAGATTGGAATGTTCACTCACTAGTATCATGAGCATTTCCAACTTATTTCATTTGGATTCAAAATAAGCCTTCTCCCAATTGATTTTCCAAATACAACCAATCCTTTGATAGTCTAACCTTAAAATCTTTGGAGATGATAATTATCTATTTAATTGAGAGTATTATTAGAAAATTTCATTTCCTAAGATGTAATTAACTATGGAGGTCCATAGGGAACATAAGAACCTGGTTTAATATAAACCTTACTTTATTAGTCCATGCAAAGTAGGGGAAAAGTCCAAAGTACATTCAAGGACCCATCATGCCTTAGGAGTCTTTATTACGTGATTAGGTCAATTGTAGGGTGATGCTAATATCTTTTGAGATAGTACAACATACCTCAATATTTTACCTCAAAAGTACCCCATTCATCTAAAATAAAACCACGGCCTTTCTCGCCTTGTTCATTGAATCCTCTTAACATCATCCTTTCTTTTAAGAGTTTGGAGATGTCGATCCTCAAGTAGGCAAGGGTTCTTAGAGTCATATTATTGACTGATACATTTGGGTCAATCAAAACTCTTGATAGCCTGTATCTTCCAACATCCACTATAATGTAAAGAGGTGGTTGTGTTCCATCATCCCTAGGAGTAATTCTTCATCACTGAATGTAAAACTTAAGATGTCCTTCGAGTGGCTTGCCTCCTCTTTAGTAGCGGTCATCTAAGCTAAGCATATCTCTAGATCAAGTAAGGCCCTAATTAAATATTCCTCATCTCTTTGGATAAGACAAAGGCATATATGCTTAACTTAGTTGGAAACTTTCTAAGGTGACTAGGACATTGTAATCAACTCTGGCTTGGTCCTCCACAAGTATATCCATGGGTGGAGCATCCTATGGAGGGGCTATCTGCTTACTAGAACCAATGGCTTGCTTACCCTTATCATGAGGTGTTACCCTAGGAGGTAAAACTTTGCCACTGCATAGGTTGACTTTAGTGACTTCTTGGAATGATGAGCTTGTGGAAAGTTCTACCTTCTCATCGGGCATACCTACAGCTTCTCTTATGGGATCCTCAAAGTCAGTTGACTCCAAGTCAATCTCAAGAGGTGAACTTGATTGATTAGAAGGATAGTCGACTAGAATTAGAAAAAATGGATCACTACTAGAGCTATTATTTTTATTTAGACTTGGAGAGCTTTCAATAGGGAAAAAATCAGAGCATTAGAAGTAGACAATATATAAGTAGAATCGCTTCTTCATTAATTTCTTTTGGGTGAGGTATATGATAGAAATCAAATAAAGTAAGCGAGTAAGATTTAGTTCCATTATCCCTAGATACAATGCTTCTCTGGTGAAGAAGAGCTAGCGAGAAGGGTGGTAGGCTGATGGTGGAGAACTGACTATCCTCTCTGCTGCTGGCGTCACCCTCCACAGTTGTCCTTTGTAACTAGCAAACCTTCCTTGGTGTTTGAGGTTTGAGCTACTTTAGGCACCTGCAAGAAAGCTTCTTTATCTTAGAAATGATCTTCTTAGAGGTTTGGGATAGAGATATCTAACTTTCTTTGGTCTTAAGAGGATCGTAGGTATCCCCAAGGATTACTCTAATAGGCTGGATGGTTGTTCTAATAAGTGTTCCTTAGGGATAACTATGGCTCATAACTTATAGTGCTCAAGCTAGTCCTTAAAGTGATACAATCCTCTAAGACATGGCCTAACATGTGGTAGGGCAATAGATAAGATCATCGCTCTTACCCACTTCCTGCCTCTGCTCTAACTAAAGTCAAGTTTCTTTAAGAGATTCTTAAGATTTTCTTAACTTCCTCCCTCTTGAATGAATATGGCTTATTCAATCTATGCAGGGTAGGTGGAAAGTAGCTACGGCGATGGATATGAATACCTGGTAGGCAACTAAGGTGGTTGAAATGGTCATTATGGCAGCTACGATGGCCAGTATGATGGCTAAGGTGGTGGAAGAAGAGCTGGCCAAGGTGGTTGATGAGCTCGTAATCTCTCATACTAAACTCTGGTTGGGTACATCCATCTATCACTTCTCAAACACCTTCTATAGCTTGGGCCTAGATGATTGGTCGGGTAAGGGAAACTATTTGGCTTCCTCTTGTAGGCTAGCCACCTTGTCGATTAATCTCTCGAATGTTTTGATGGTAAAGCCCTGAAGCATGAAGGTGACCAGGCCATTGGATATTCTTGAGAAGAATCTCAAAGGCATGCTATTCGGACAGCTGTGGTTCACATTTCATGCTCAGGTTGCGCCACCTGAGAAAGTAGTCAACAAGGGACTCGTTGAGTTTCTGTTTCTCTATAATGAGGTCGCCTACAATCACCCTCTGCTGAGCTCCAGCAAACCTCTTGATGAAGAGGTGCTCCAACTCAGCAAAAAGACTTCACCGAACCGTTGGGTAGTTCGTACTAATCAAATGCAACACTACAAGCTTGTGAAAGAGGAGTGCATTGCGACCACCTACAATGACTCTAAATGTGCAATGTCTTCTTGGGTTCCCACTACCATCAAAGATCTTGAAGGATGGTGGCTGACAACCCTAAATAAAATAAAAACTAAATAAACACCTAAACCTAAAAATAAATAAATAAACTTAAACCTAAAATAAACATAAACCTAACATAAAATAAATTAAACTAAAATAAATAAAACTTAAACCAAACCAAAAATAAACTAAACCTAAACTAAATAAAATAAAATAAAAAAATAAACCTAAACTAAACTTAAAAAACCTAAATAAACCTAAAATAAAAGAGTAAAACCTAAACCTAAATCTAAAAAAAAATAAAACATAAACATAAAAAATAAAATAAAAATAAAAATAAACTTTAAAATAAACATAAACCTAAACTAAAATAAATAAACCTAAAATAAATAAACTAAACTAAATAAAAAAATAAACCTAAATAAAAATAAAAAATATAAATAAAATAAATGAATAAAAAAATAATAAAATAAACTAAATCTTGGTTTGCTTAATTTAAAAAAAATAAACTCCTGGGCTTTAACCCAGGCCCTGACTCTGACCCTAAACCCAGGCACTGACTGACCACCAGACCTTAACCACTGAGCTGACCATGAACTGAGCCAGCCCTAGGCCTAACCCTGGGCCCTGGGCCCTACTGACCATGACCCTGGGCCAAACTAACTGGGCTTCTCCTGAGCTCACCACCCTAAAACTGGGCCCAGGCTAAAACCACAAACCAGAGCTTGACCCTAGGCCAGCTACCCTCCTAGCACTCCTAAACCTAACACTAAACCCAGGCCACTGGGACTGGGCCCTAAACTGACCACCTGACCTAAACTAAATAAATAAAATAAATAACTTATGATAAAAATAAATAAACATACCTTAAAATAAGATAAAACTAAAATACTAAAATAATATAAAACCTAAAATAAACTAAAAAAAAAAAAAAGTAAATAAACCTGAATAAAAAGCTAAATAAAATAAAACTAAATGTAAAATAAATATAAATTAATCCTAAAATAAAATAAAATAAACCCCAAATTAATAAAATAAACCAAAATAAAATAAATAAATAAAGAAAATAAACCTAATCTAAATGAAATAAATTAAACTAAAATAAATAAACAAACCTAATCTAAAATAAACTAAACTAAACTAAATAAAATAAAATAAAATAAATAACAATAAACAAACCTAAAACTAAAATAAAACCTAAAATAAAATAAAATAAAACTTAAAATAAAATAAAATAAAACCTAAACTTAAAACAAAAATAAAAAAACCTAAACCTAAAATAAAATAAAATAAAACTCAACTAAAGGTAAACCACAACTAAACTAAAATAAACTAAAATAAAACCTAAACTAAAATAAATAAACTAATAAATAAAATAAAAATAAACTAAATAAAAATAAAAAAATAAATTAAATAAACTAAACCTACCGATTTACTTAATATATTTTTAAAAAGATTCTAAACCTCAGTAAATCTTAAACCCTAAATTATAACCTAAACTCAAATAAACTTTAAAACCCTAAACCCCCAAAAAAACCCCAAAACCATAAACCTTAAAGCTAAACCCTAAACCCTAAACCTAAACCCAAATACTAAACCCAACCTAAACTAACTAACTAAATAAATTAAAAAATAAACCAAAAAAAACCTCAAATGCCCTAAACCTAAACCCATGAATGATGGTGGTGGAGAAAGAGATGGGGATATGATGGTGGAACCTTTGAGAGGCCGGTGGTTGTTCACAAGTGGAGAAATTGAAGAGCATTAGATCTATCTACGTTATGGACGTCTTTCTGAGAGATGATTTTAGTTATCTAGGGTTTTAATTTTCTGTGCTCATCTTTTATTTATGTCATAGCTTGTGTCTTAGAGAACTTGGTGCTATAATGAAATCAAAAGAAGAAATGTTGAATCAATTTGTTCTCATTAAAAAACAAAACCCTAAATAAAAAACTAAAAAACACAGACCTAAACCTAAACCCTTAACCACAAAACCCTAAACACTAAACCCACAAAAACCCTAAACCCTAAAAAACCTAAAACTAAACTAAACCCAAACCCTAAACCCCAAACCCTAAACTCAAACTAAACTAAACCTAAAACTTAAATAAAACATAAACTAATAAATAAAACCTAAAAATAAAATAAATAAAAAGTATAAACCAAAAAAATAAAAATAAAAATAAAAGAAAACATAAACTAAAACCTAAACCTAAACCCAAAACTAAAACAAAACCTAAAAAGAAAATAAAATAAAAAATAAAAACTAAACAAAAATAAAATAAATCAAAACATCAACTAAACAAAAAAAAATAAAAAAACCTAAATAAAATAAAAATAAAATAAACCTAAAAGAAAATAGAATACAAACTGAATAAAAACATAAATTTAAACAATAAACAAAAAAACCTAAAAAAACAAACTCTAAACTAATAAAACACTAAACCTAAAATAAAAAATAAAATAAACCTAAACTAAACTAAAATAAAATTAAAACTAAAATAAAAAATAAAATAAATATAAACCTAAACTAACTAAAAAAAAATAAAAAACCTAAAATAAAATAAAATAAATAAAATAAAATAAACCAAAATAAACTAAACTATAAATAAAACCTAAGTCTAAACTAAACTAAATAAAATAAACTAAAATAAATCTACAACAATAAAATAAAAATAAACTAAAATAAAACCTAAAACCTAACACAAAAAAAACCTAAACCTAAGCTGAAAATAAAAAAATAAACCTAAAATAAAAAATAAAATAAAAAATAAAATAAAACTAAAAATAAACCTAAATAAACTAAAATAAAAAATAAACTAAAATAAAACATGACTAAAATAAATAAACTAAAAATAAACTATAAAATAAAAAACCTAAATCAAAATAAAAAATAAAATAAACTAAAATAAAATAAAAAATAAACTAAACCTACTTGGTTAGTTAATTTAAAATAAAATAAAATAATAAAATAATAAATAAACCTTAAAAACTACTAAACTTTACCACACCCCACTATAAACCTAAAAATAAACCCAAACCCTAACTGAGCCCTAGCCCTCATAAACCTACCCTAAACTGACCAAACTTACATGAGCCTGACCCAAAATAAAAGGCCCTAAACCAAGGCCACTACCCAAACACTGAGCCCAAACCTAAATCCAAATAAACCACTTGAGCCTGAGCCCTGACCACTGACCTAATGAGCTGAGCTCTACCCTGGCCTAAACCTGACCTCCATAAGCCAACTAAAGGTAAAATAAGCTCAAGGCCTGAG
This sequence comes from Cymbidium sinense, assembly GCA_021442155.1. NCBI lineage: Eukaryota > Viridiplantae > Streptophyta > Magnoliopsida > Asparagales > Orchidaceae > Cymbidium > Cymbidium sinense. The sequence goes on along the minus strand of JAKCPB010000691.1, from coordinate 105,443 downwards.
CCCTAGGCTGGCTAAACCACTGAAAGGCCAACTGACAGCCACTCCCCAGAAGGCCTACCACACAGCCCTACCTGAGCCTCTAGCCAAGACCCTAGCCCAAACTGGATCTTAAACCCAAACGATCTTTACCCTAAAAAACCTGACCTAAATTAAAGAAAAATAAATAAATAAATAATATAAACCAAAATAAAATAAAATAAAATAAATACATAAACTAAACCTAAACCTAAATAAAATAAATAAACTAATAAAATAAATAAAACTAACTAAAAAACCTAAATAAAATAAACTATAAAGATAAAATAAAAAAAAATAAAAAAAAAACTAAAATAAAAAACCTAAAAATAAATAAAAATAAATAAATAAAAAACTTAAACTAAAATAAAAATAAATAAATAAACCTAAAATAAAATAAATAAAATAAATAAATAAATAAAACTAAACTAAAAAAAAAAAAAAAAAAAAAATAAACTAAACCTAAACTAAATAAAATAAAATAAACTAAAAATAAAACCTAAAATAAATAAAATAAAACCTAAAATAAATCTAAAAAAATAAAAGAAAAAAACCTAAAAATAAAATAAAAAATAAACCTAAATAAAATAAAAAAACCTAAAATAAAATAAAATAAATAAACTAAAGCCTAAACTCCTAATCCTAAATAAACTAAGATAAAATCTAAAATAAAAAATACACCCAAATCAAAAAAATAAAATAAAACTAAATAAACTACCTCTTGGTTTAGTTTAAAAAATAAAATAAAAATAAAAATAGATAAAACCATATCACTACCATAGCCCATCTAAATCCTACTAACTCTAAACTAGCCCTGACCCTGAGCCCTAGGCCCAAACCCAAACCCTGACAGCCCAAACCTGGGCCAAACTAGCCCTAAAGCCCCAGATCACAAAAACCCTGGGCCACTAAATAGGCCACCAAACTTAGACCCTGGGGCTGAGCCTACCCGACCCTGACCTGAACCAGGCCACTGGGCCAGATGACTAAGATCCACCCACCTGAGCTGAACTTGACTACCTCTAAAACTTTAAACTGGGCTAACCCAGGCTTACCTGGGCCCTGAGCTGACCCTGCCTGGGCTAAATGCTAACCACCAGGCCTGACTACCACTACCCTAATGAGCCCTTAAACTAAACTAACTTAACCTAAACCTAATAAAATAAATAAATGATAAACCTAAATAAAATAAAATAAAATAAAATAAAACCTAAACCTAAAGATAATAAAATAGATAAAATATATAAAAACCAAATTAAAAGAAAATAAATAATCCTAAAAATAAAAAAACCTAAAAAAAATAAAATAAATAAATAAAAGAAATGTTGAATCAATTTTTTTTTTATTAAAATAAAAAAATAAAACCAATTACCCTAAACCTTGAACTAAAACCTAAAGCTAAAACCACTAAACCCTAAACCCTCACTTAAATAAAATAAAGGTTAAAAACCTAAACCTAAACTAAATCAAACTAAAAAATAAAATAATTAAAATCTAAATAAATAAAATAAAATTAAATAAAAAACATAAACTAAAACTTAAACCTAAACCTAAATAATAATAATAATAATAATAATAATAATAATAATAATAAAAGAAACTAAAATAAAATAAATAATAATTTAACTAAATTAAGAAATAAATAAACTAAGAATAAAAACTAAATAAAATAAAATGAAACATAAAATAACAATAAAATAATCCAAATAAATATAATATAAACTAAATAAAACTTAAAATAAAAAACTCAAAACCCTATAATAAAAACTAAACCCTAAACCTACAACCTACAAACCCTAAACCCTACACAAAACCCTAAAGCCTACTGTTGACAAACCCTAAATCTTAAAAACTTTAACCAAAGCCTAATAAACCCCTAAGCTAAAATGAATTCTAAACCCTAAACCTAAACCCTAAAACCCTGCCCTAAAACCAAAACCTACTAAACTACATAAACATAAAAGTAAAATAAATAAATAAATCTAAACCAATAAGTTAAAATAAAATATAAAAAACATAAACTAAAGTTAAACTTAAACCTAAAGAGATAAAATAAAATAAAATAAACTAAAATAATAAATAAAAAGATTAAAATTAAAACCTAAAATAAAACACTAAAACAAAAAAAAAAAAACTAAATAAAATAAAAAAAAAAACCTAAACCTAAAAAAAAACCTAAAAATAAATAAAGAATAAAACCTAAAGTTGAACTAAGAAAAAAACTTAAAGAAATAAAAAAATAAAATAAAGAGAAACCTAAACTAAAATAAAATAAACTAAATTAAATAAAAAAGCTAAAAAATAAAATAAACCTAAACCTAAACTAAAACTAAATAAAATAAAATAAACTAAAAAATAAACTTAAACCTAAAATAAAAAATAAAACCTAAATAAATCTAAAATAAAACCTAAATCAAATAAAAATAAAAAATAAAAAAACCTAAACCTAAACCTAAAATAAAATGTAAAACCTAAATGCAAAATAAAATAAAAAATATAACTAAACTAAAAGTACCCAACTTAAATAATCCTAAAATAAACTTAAAAAAATCTAAACTAAAATAAAAATAGAGATGATCAAAATAAAATTAAAATAAACCAAATAAACTAAACTACTAGTTTACTTAATTTAAAAAGATAAAATAAAGATAATATCCATCCCCACCCTAAACAAACCCTATAACTCACAAACCTGGGCCCTAAACCTGACCCTACCCCACCACTCCACTGACCCACTCAAACCCTGGGCCCTGAGCCTGACCCACAACTAACCCAATCCACTTATAACTCAAGACCACTCCACTGAGCTTTCTCTCTAACCCAGGCCCTATAGACCTGGGCCACTGACCACTGGGCTATGTTCCCACTAATCCACCCTAAACTGAGCCACTAATCTGATGCTGAGGCTGACCAACCATGGGCCCCCAGCTGGCCACTATGACCTGACTGGGCCTACCAATAACTGGGCCTACACCCTGAGCCTAAAAACCTGGGCCACTAAACCCTGAGGCTAAAATAAACCTAAATATATAATAAATAAAAAAACTTAAACCTAATTAAAATAAATAAATAATATAAAATTGAAGCCTAAACCTAAAACTAAAAATAAAATAACATAAACTAAAATATTTTAAAATCAAAATTAAACTAAAAATTAAAATAATCCTAAAATAAAAAAAAAAAAAATATAAATAAATAAAGAAGAAATGTTTTAATCAATTTGTTTCACATTAAAATAAAAAATAAAAACCAAAACCTAAACCTTAAAATAAAACAAACCTAACAAAACCACAAACCCTAACAAAACCTAAAAACCTAGCCACTAAAACTAAACCATAAACCCAATCCACAAACCCAAATACAAACCCAAACCTTAAAACCTAAACCCAAAAAAAAATAAAACCCAAAGATAAAACCTAAACTAATGAAATAAAACCTAATAAAATAAATAAAAAATCTAAACCAAAATAAATTAAAAAAAATTAAATAAAAACATAAACTAAAACTTAAACCTAAACCCAAAATAATAATAATATTAATAATAATAATAATAATAATAAAATAAAAAATAAACTAAAATAAATAATAACTAAACCTAAATTAAGATAAAATAAACCTAAAAGACTAAATAAAATAAAAATGACATAAAATAATAATAAAATAAACCTAAAATAAAATATAATAAATCTAAATGAAAACTAAAGAAATAAAAACCTAAAAAACCCTAAGAGCCAAACTCTGACTACAGGCTCTGAGCCTTAAACCCTAAAACCCAACTAAACATATGCTAAACCTAAAACCTAAATCTTAAAAACTTTCCAAAGCCTAATAAACCCTAAATGTTAAACTTGACATAACGCTAAACCCTAAACCCTAAAACCATAAAATACCCTATGCCCCAAAAAACCTAAACCTAAACTAAATAAAACCTAAAAATAAAATAAATAAAAAACCTAAACTTAAATAAAATTAAAAAGTAAAAAAAACCTAAACTAAAACCTAAACCTAAACCTAAAGTATAAATAAATTAAAATAAAATAATTAGTAACATAAATGAACTTTAAAATAAAATAAACTTAAGAATAAAAAAAACCTAAAATAAAAAAAAATCTTAAATAAAATAAAATAAACATAAAAAAAAAAATAAAATAAAACTAGATAAAAACCTAAACCTAAAAAAAATAAACCTAAAAAATGAACAAAAAAATTAAACTGAACCATAAAAAACAAAACCAAAAAATAAAACTAAATTAAAAAAAATAAAATAAACCTAAATCTAAACTAAAATAAATAAAACTTAAGGCTAGACCTAAAATAAACTAAACCTAAATCTAAACCTAAATTAAATAAAATTAAATAAACTAAAAATAAACCTAAACCTATACTAAAAAATACAACCTGAAATAAAATCATAAAACCTAAACCTAAAAAATTAAAATAAAAACATAAACCTAAACCTAAAAAAATAAAAAATAAAACCTAAACCTACAAAATAAGGTAAAAATAAAACTCAACTAAAAAATAAACCTAAACCTAAACCTAAACCTAAAAAATAAACTAAAATAAAAATCCTAAACTAAAATTAATAAAATAAAATAAATAAAACTAAAGTAAATAAAATTAAAAGTAACATAAATAAAAATTAAAAATAAAAGTAAACTAAAATAAATAAAAAAAATAAACTAAATAAACCTAAACCTTGGATTGCTTTTTTAAAAAAAAAAAACCAACCCAAAACTAACCTAAAAACACAAATCCTAAAACTAAAACTTAGACACTAAACCCAAAAAAACCCCAAAAACCCTAAAAACCTACCTGCAACCCTAAACCCTAATCCCCAAACCCTAATCTCTAAACCCTAAACCCTAACCCCCTAAACCCTAAACCCTAAATAATAAACCCTAAACCCTAAACCCTAAAAACCTAAACCTAAACTAAATAAAACATAAAAATAAAAGAAATTAAAAAACTTATGGAACTGTGACTGAGGTTATGGCCGTGGTGGTGGCGGAGGGAGAAATTGGAGATATGGTGGTGGATCCCATTACTAGAGAGGCCAGGGAGGTTCTTTTGGGAACTAAAAAAACTAAAGAACGACCAATCTGATCTGCTGCTTATGGAACTATGTCTTTAAAATTGAGAAGGTTCTAGTTATCTAGGGTTTTTGATTTGCTCTATGCGTGCTCATTATTGATCTATGTCATCGCTTGTTTCTTAGAAAACCATTTGTGTTACTTGGTTGACAAAATAAAAAAAAAGAAATATTGAATCTGAATTTATTCTCTATTAAACAAATAACCAAAACCCTAAAACTAAAATCTCAAAAACTTAAAACCAAAACCCTAAATCATAAACCCTAAAACCACAGACCTTAAACCCTAAATGCTAAACATTAAACCACAAACCTTAAACCCTAAAACTCTAAATCTAAAAATAAAACCAAAAAAAAGATAAAAAATAAAACCTAAACCTAAAATAAAAATAAAATAAACCTAAACCTAAACTAAAATAAACTAAATTATAATAAATAAAGCCTAAGCCTAAACCTAAACCTAAACCTAAACTAAATAAAATAAAATAATCTAAAAATAAACCTAAACATAAACTAAAAAATAAAACCTATAAATAAACTTAAAATAAAACCTAAAACCTAAACATAAAACTAAACCAAAATAAAATATAAATAAACTAAACTAAAAATAAACATACACCTAAACTAACCTAAAAAAAACTAAAACATACTAAATAAAATAAACCTAAAGTAAATTAAATAAACTAATTAAAAATAAAATAAAATAAAAATAAATAAAATAAAATAAAATAAAATAAATAATTGTTGGCTGGGTTTGTAATTTTTTAAATAAAACCTAAACCAAAAACCCTAAACCTACCTGGCCTTAAACCCTAAACCATAAACCCTAAACTAACCCTAAACCCTAAACCCTAAACTAAACCTTAAACCCTAAATAAAACTTACCTCAAAACCATAAATCATAAACCCTAAACCCTACCACTACCTCAACCATAAACCCTAAACTAACCTAAACCCTCAACCTTAAAACCACAAACTAATCCTAAACCCTTAACTCCAAACCTAAACCCAAATGCTAAAACCCAAACCTAAACCTAAAGTAACTAAATAAATTAATAATATAATCCTAAACCCTAAGAATGGGCAGAACCTTGACAACAGGAACATCACCATCAACCAGGCTCAGTCTACATTTAATAGTGGAGGCAAAGGCAGAGACGGCGATTATTATAGTGGAGGTGGGGGATCTAGAGGTGCTGTGGATATGGAGGTGGTGGTCAGAGCAGTGGTGGCTATTGTGGCAGGAGGAGTGATAGAGGTTATAACCATGGTGGTGATGGAGGGAGAGATTGGGGATATGATGGTGGATCCCACTACTCAAGAGGCTGAAGTGGTTCTGATGAGAAATGGAAAAATTGAAGAATAATCGATCGATCATGGACTGTGTCTTTAGAGTAGAGATGGTTCTAAATCATGGTTTTGATTTTCTCTCTATGCATTTTTTTATATATGTCATCGCTTATGACTTTGAAACCTTGGTGTGTTACTTGGTTGATAAAATAAAAATGAAGAAATATTGAATCTAAATTTGTTCTCTATTAAAAAAAAACTTAAAACTAAAACTAAACCTAAACTAAAAAAGCGAACCCTAAACTAAACCTTAAACACTAAACCCTAAACCTTAACCTAAAACCCTAAACCCTAAACCCTAATCCCTAAACCCTAAATGCTAAAATCCTAAACCCTGGCTAAACCCTAAACCCAAAAGAAACCCTAAATCCACTAAACCCCAAACCCTAAACCCTAAACCATAAACCATAAACCCTAAACTAACCCTAAACCTTAAACCATAAACCTTAAACCCCTAAAAAGCTAAAAATCTAAATTAAATAAAACCTAAAAACATAGATAAAAAATCTAAACAAATAAAAAAATAATAAAAAATAAAAACATAAACTATAACCTAAACCTAAAATGAAAATAAAATAAAAAATTAAAACTAAACTAAAATAAAATAAATAAAAACCTAAACTAAACTAAAAAATATAAAACCTAAATAAAATAAAAAGTAAACCTAAAATAAAAAAGAAATAAACCTAAAATAAAATTAAATAAAAACAAAATAAAAATCAAAACTTGAAAAATAAATGTAAAAATAAAACATAAAAATAAATTAAAAAATAAAATCTAAACCCTAAATTGAAATAAAAACCTAAGCCTAAAATAATGATGAAATAAACATAAACATAAACTAAAATAAGTTAAACTAAAATAAATAAATCCTAAACCTGAACATAAAATAAACTAAACCTAAACCTAAACCCTAAATATAATAAAATAAACTAAAAATAAACATAAACCTAAATTAAAAAATAGAACCTAAAAAATGTAAAATAAAAACCTAAAACCTAAACCTAAAGAAATAAAATAAAAACTTAAACTTAAAAATAAAATTAAAAAATAAAACCTAAACCTAAAAAATAAAATAAAAATTAAATAAAACTAAAAAATAAAGCTAAAGCTAAAGCTAAACTTAAAGTTAAACCTGAAAATAAAACAAAATAAAACACCTAAACTAAAATAAATTAACCTAAAATAAATAAACTAAATTAAATAAAATATAAACCTAAATAAAATTAAATTAAAATAAATAAAAATAAACTAAATAAACCTAAACTGAGAATTTACTTAATTTAAGATACATAAAAATAAAATAAAATAAAACCCTAACCTTAAACCCTAAGCCTAAACCTTAAACCCAAAACCCAAGCTAAACCCCACCTTAAATCCTAAACCCTAACCCAAACCTTAAAAGCCTAAACCCTAAACCCTAACTAAACCCTAAACCCTAAACCTTAAATCTAAACCCTAAACCTAAAACCCTAAACCCTAAACTAACCTTAAAACTAAAAAACCCTAAACCCTAAAACCCTAAACTCTAACCCTAAACCCAAAATCCAAACCCTAATGCCTAAATCCTAAAACCATTAACCCTAAACCCTAACCCTACACCATAAACCTTAAAACCCAAAACTCTAAAACCCAAAACCCAAGACCATAAACCTTAAAAACCTAAAAACCTTAAAACATAAACTTATACTAAATAAAACCTAAAAATAAAATAAATAAATAAACTTAAACCAAAAAAAATATTCAAATTAAATTAAAATAAAAACATAAACTAAAACCTAAACCTAAATATAATTAAAAAATAAAATAAAATAAAAAATAAATATAAACTAAAACTTAAACCTAAACCTAAAATAAAATAAAATAAACTAAAAAAAGAAACTAAAATAATAGAAATAAAAACCTAAACTAAACTAAAGAATAAAATAAACCTAAACATAAGAAATTAAATAAAGTAAAACTAAACATAATATAGAAATAAAATAAACATAAAATAAACCTAAAATAAAATAAAATAAAATAAAAACTAAATGGAAACTTAAATCTAAAGAATTAACCTAAAATTAAATAATAAATAAAATAAAAACCCTAAACTAAAAAAAATGAAACCTAAAATAAAAATAACATAAACAAAATAAAATAAACCTAAACCTAAACTAAAATAAACTAAACTTAAATAAATAAACCTAAACCTAAGTAAATAAAACCAAAACCTAAACCAAACTAAATAAAATAAAATAAACTAAAACCTAAACGTGAAACTAAAAAAATAAACCTAAAATAAACCTAAATAAAAACCTAAAACCTAAACCTAAACTTAAAATAAAATAAATCCTAAACCATAAAATAAAAAAAATAATATACTATAAAATAAACCTAAGCTAAAATAAACTAAAATAAAAAACCTAATTTAAAATAAATAAACTAAACTAAATAAAAATAAAAAATATGCATAAATAAAAATAATAAATAAAAATAAATAAAAATAAACTAAATAAACCTAAATCTACTAGTTTACTTAATTTAAATGAAAAAAACCCCTAAACCATAAGCTAACCCTAAACACTAAACCCTAAACCCTAAACCGTGAACCCTAAAAACCCTAAACCCTAAACCTTATACCCTAAAAATCTAAACCTAAGCTAAATAAACCTAAAAATATAATATATAAAGAAATTTAAGGCTAAATAAAATAAAATAAAATAAAAACATGAACCTAAACCTAAACCAACTCCTAAAAATAAAATAAATTAAACTAATAAAAATAAACTAAAATAAAATAAATAAAAAGCTAAACAAAACTAAAATGTAAAATAAGCATAACGATTAAAAACATAAATAACATAAAAACTAAATGTAAAATAACAATAAAATAAACTTAAAATAACATAAAATAAAAACTAAATAAATACCTAAACTTAAAAAATTGACTTAAAAATAAATAAATATAAAACATAAACCCTAAACCAAAAAAAACATAAATTAAAATAAAAATAAAATAAACATAAATTTAAGTAAACTAAACTTAAACCTAAACTTAAACTAAATAAAATAAAATAATCTAAAAAAATAAACCTAAGGCTAAAGTAAATAATAAAATTTAAAAATAAAATTAAAAAAAATGTGAAACCTAAACCTAAAAAAATAAAATAAAAACCTAAACCTAAACTTAAAAAATAAAAAATAAAACTAAACCTTAATAATAAAAATAATACTCAACTAAAATAAATAAACCTAAAATAAACTAAAAAAACCTAAACTAAAATAAATAAACCTAAAATAAATAAACTAAACAAAATAAAATAAAAAATAAACATAAAAAATAAAATAAACTAAAATAAAAATAAATAAATTAAATAAACCTAAACCTACTAGTTTACTTAATTTAAAGAAAAATGAACCCGAACCCTAAGCTGCTATCAAGCCCTAAACCCTAAAAAACCAAACCACCTAAAACCCTAAACTCTAAAGCCTAAACATTAAACCCTAACACTAAACCCTAAAACCCTGAACCCTAAAACCTTAAATCCTAAACACTAAACCCTAAAAACCAAAAAACCTAAACCTAAGCTAAATTAAACCTAAAAAAAAAATATTGAAAAAAACCTAAGCCTAAGTAAAATAAAATAAAATAAAAACCTAAACTTAAACAAAAAAATTAGTAAAAATAACCTAAAATAAAATAAATGAAAACCTAAACAAAACTAAAAAAATAAAATAAACTTAAGCATAAAAAACCTAACTAAAATAAAAACTAAATGTAAAGTAAAAATAAAATAAATTAAAAACTGAATAAAAACCTAAACCTAAAAAATTAAACCTAAAATAAAATCTATAAATAAATAAAAATAAAACTTTTTTTTTTTAGGAAACCCCATTATCTGGGTATTTTATTGCCACAAAATAAAGGTTACAAGGTCCTTAAAGGGGATAAACTCAGAAACTCTTCTGAGCTACAATCGACTAAGGAGTAAATCCCCAACTAAGTACATCCAAGAGCAAAAGAAAACATTAAAGCAATCAAAAGATACAAGATGTTTAACATAATAAGCTAAAGAAATGATAAGGCCAAAGCTCGATGATTGTAGAAGTGCTTGGTAATATGAAGCAAACCAAGATAAAAGAGAGAAACACACAAAAGTAATAATAAGAGAGAGATTAGAAACGGTTAAGGTAATATCTGAGACAAAAGATAGGAGAAAATAGTATAATATGAGTATGATAATAAGAAAATGGGATAGAGAGGCTCGGGCTCAATCACACCATGTTGGGGAGATGCAAATATGAGCATCCAAACTTATTGAAGGGTTACATCACATGAGCTACTACAAACCAAAAGGGTGAGAACATCCGCCATCATAGCCAACAAACACGTGAGAAGGAAGCACCCAGTTGTTGATATTCTTGTGAGCTTTATTACACGCAAACCTAAGAAAATCATATCTAAAATATATAGGTAATTGCTAAGAGTGAAGGATAAGGAGTCTCATTCAAGAGAATTATCATCAATATAGCCATCTTGATATGAGAATACGAAACATAAGTAAGTGAACCATCTTTGCAGAATCTCAATAGCCATGTACGTGGAAGGAAATTGTTCACATATATAATCCCTCCATAAGATAAATACGTGAGGAGACTACTAGCAATGATAAGTCGATGAGCCTATAATTAACACCATCCCAATCACATGGTATGTAAATGAGTCTTTCAAGCAAACAACCCAGAAATCCCTTTAATAATGTCCGGAGAAAGCAATAGAAGAAATACCATAGCTCAACACAAGGAATGAACCGCAATCAACCAGTTAGAACCAGAAAGAATAGTTAAAGACCACAAAGATTGAATCACCATTCAAGTAATCCAAATCCGACAATAAATCCAAAGAACGGACAAAGAAAAGGCAAACCTCCAAGATATGCAAAGACTAAAGTGGCCATAATATCCATCTTTAGAATAAAGTGCTCAAACGACAACCAACCAGAAAAAGAGGTGGTGATGCAAATGGAGAAGACAAGAGATAGATAGCACGGCAATCAAAGCCAACCCCAACAAACAAATTTAATACGACATTGGAACCCCCATAAAAGAAATCAACAAGTGAATAAAATGAGGCTCAACATTAACATCCGAAAACAAGAATAAGACGCAAGAAGCATAAAATAGGAAGTTACAAAGAAATTGGCCAGAAAACTCCTCAATCAGAGTAGACATGGCAATAGTAGATAAACGAAAAATTAAGGCATATAGACAGTTATCCCAAGGTAGCAAAATAGACGAAATCACTAAAAGCCCTCACCATCGTGACAAGAATTGTAGAACATCTTCGTGTCATGAGACCAAATGTACAACCAACAAAGAGAGAGCCAAACGAGGAGACAAAGAAAAACAAAAATAAATCTCCAAGACAAGAGACGACATAAGCAAAGAACTATCGAGTAAGCATCACAATCCCAAAGGATACACAAAAATTCCAAACCCCGATCATGGGAAGCAAAACAAGAAGCAACAAGACTAATAAGGAAAAAATAACATAATTCCATTCCTCAAATAGATATTAAAGTAGAGATGGGATATTCCAATCAAGAAATAATGCAATAAAGAAGACTGCAATAGGTGTTCAAATGTCTAAGAGCAAAGACGCCTCATGCATTCGTGGATTAATAAAACAATGAAAGGTAAATCGAAATTTCCGCTTAAATTACCAGAACTTAAAACAGATTAAAGTATCAGCAGAATGGGATCAAGGATAATGTCAGACCCAGTAAACAACCGACCGAAAATCAAAAGTTGCCACATAAGGAACATTCATAACAGACAATCCCAATTCAGCCAATCTTTGGAGAAATACCCCACAGTTTGCCATAATAACAACCATTGAGAATATACAAACCATATGTTAAGATCCAGAGAAGCTTGATTAGGTACTTGTCTCGATAATACTAGCAAAGAAAGAAAAGGATATTATAGAAAATAACAAGAACTGTGGACAACTAATCGATATACTAAATCCACAAACATCCAAGATCTATAGACATCAACAAAAGACGATTAAAATACTTCTCAAACAAAAATGACACTCCAATCCAAGAAGGTAAAGACAAGCCCATTATGTGATTTACAACCACAAATGAGCGAATCCACCCAAAGAATAATTGGCAATCAAAGTCACTCCCATGAGAGCAACTAATGCAACAAGTAAGAAATATAGAATAAGAAGATGATTCCAAGTAGACATCATTACCAATCGAAATTTTAAGAAAATAAAGGTCCAAAACCGAACTTGCTAAGACAGAGTAGACAAGATGGCAAAAGACAGAGGAAGACTGGAGGAGCAGCGTAAAAAATCAGAAGCAACCCACAGGGATGAAAACCAAATCAACAAACAAAACAACAAGCAACCAACAAGAACCTCCAAACCCCAAATCACAATTAAACCAATCCACCCAAGATAAGGATTTCACCAAAACAATCAATAAAAGAGACCGAATTACAATTTCTTCCCTTGCAGAAAGCCGAGGTGACGTTATACAAGCAAGGACATTGACATACATAAAATCTCAAGCCCAACAACCAACCAAAGTCCTTTCAAAGATAAGTGATGGAACCTTTATGAATAGGTCCTTTAAGGAGGGAAGAGTCCCAAGGAATGTAAGCCAAAAAAATACTATAATCAAGAATAAAATAAAACCAAAGATAATGCACACTAATCCATGCCTAGAGTCAACATAGTTAGTAGCAATGCTCCAAGCCTTATTGTCGAGAAAAATACAGAGTTAGTATAAAAATCTAAACCCATCGAGTAGATAACTTCCTCCAAAGAATGTTTTATTCTATCGTTTAGTAATAGTTGTATCAATGAAAATCAAGTCCCAAGTGGGATTGTAGTTATAAAACCAAGAACAAAAACCTAAGCAACAGGTTCCAATTCAAGAGATTAATGTGCATATAGTTCAACATCTCCCCATAAAATTAAAATGCCAAAACATGAATCATCCAACTAGGAGAAGGGAGGCAAGAAGTCATGAAAGCACAAGACAAAGAATGATATCTATGAGGATTATCCATAAAGAACACAAAGAAATAGAAAATCAAAAAAAGAGAAAAATGGAAGGCAAAGAGGTGAATTAGATCGAGGTAAGGAAGCCCGAGTTGTCCAAGTTAACTAGGCCACGCAAGTATTTGGGTAATGTAAGTTGATCAAAGAAGATGATGCCTAATCTGACCTGGATTTGCAAGGTAATCAAGAAGCGCACTTCACGCCAAACATGGGTGATGGTAAAATTCTTGAGAGAAGAACCCTTGTTTGCTTGAGGAGATAGTACAAACAAGCGCTGCCTCATATAGAAGTCAAAAGATCAATCAGAAGAGCCCACTCTATCCAAATATTGAGCCAACCGCTTTTGAATACAAATTTCTAAAGCTTTGTGGACCGCCATAAGCTCAAGATAAGGAACAAGGTTGGAAATAAGGGGATAAGCAAAGCACATAGGACAATGCCCTTAAGTCCTCAAAATGCCTCCACAACCGTGAGCCATTATGAGAGAGCCGCCAAGATAATTTTAATAATATGATCAAGAGGTTTCTTCCAAAACCATTCTATCATTTCGATAGTAATTTTGGTCCGAAGGTTGAGTCCCGCTTTATTAGCTACGATTTACACTTTAAAATGTTTATGATGAATTAAGTTGGCTTTAACAATTCACAAATTTTGTTTTTAGTTCTAGCAATCCTCATGTGATTCATACTAATCCCACGATGTTTAGCATCATTTCTCCATCCATATGAACCAAATAAGAGTAATGAATTATGATTTTAATATGACCTTTAATTGTATTGTCAAAAGTAAACTCAAGAAGTTGATATAAATTAAAAGAACAATTAAAATTGATGTGTTGAATAGATCATCATACCAAATCCAAATTTTAGAGGCAATAGCCCCATTAATAAAACATGGTTAATATTCTCAATATGAGAACAACATTGACATTTGAGGGTAAGTAAAACCCTTTACCCCACAACAAAGAGTCAACAGAATAAAGTTTTAGGATACGCCAAGTTGAGAGTAAGAAGAGGGGATATTGTTATTCCATTTTGGAGAACACAATAGAAGAATCTGAGTGTCTTTAGTGAAGCCACACATTTTAAGGTTGAAATCCCCATTATGAGATAGCTTAAAGATAATCGATCATGATTGTTAGGAGTGATAGGAATGTTAGTAATCATATGTAAGAAAGGAAGGAATAGAATCAAGAATCTTACTAGTATTCCACTTGTGGTTTTGCCGAATGAATTAACTCTAAGATCGAGGTGGAGTGAGTGTAGAGTAAGTCATCAATGGATCCACAACCACCCAGCTTGTCTTGCCAAAAGAAGGAATTGCCGAGTTTATGCCCCAAAAAATTAAGGATTCTGATCCCATTTGACGTAACATAGTCTTCTCCATAAGAGAATCCCCATTTAAAGGGACAAATGAGAGGATGTTTACCCGCAATATTTGAAGTCATGAATTTTGCCCAAAGACTATTATTGCTCCTAAAATTCCACCAAAGTTTGTAGGAAAAGGCATTGATTACTTTTTAATGGATTTACAACCCGCACCTCCCTCTTCAAGAGTACCACAATTTTGGACCAGATGACCGTGCATCTTTTAGAGGAGGTATTGGTTCCCCAAAAGAATTTGTTTAATAGACGCTCAATTCTATTGATAGAGTTGGTAGTACAATGGTTTGGAGAAGATATATAGGCATGGAATTTAAAGTGCTTTTGATCAAGGTAAGCCTACCACCAATGAGTAAATGAAATTCCCAAACCGAAAGTTTGTTAGAAATTTTCTGAATAAGATCATCAAAAAGGTGAGATCTTTTATGGCCTTTGTAGAGCGGAGCCCCAAGGTAATTAAGAGGGAGTTGATTTTGCTTAAAATTAGTAATTCTGGATATTTGGTTAAGTCTATTAGATGGAATCTTAGATGAAGGGATAAAACTGCATTTTCCTTCATTAAGAAGAAGGCCACTAACTTTACCAAAATCATTTAGAAGGTTCATAATGGTTTAACATGATGAAGGGAGCCGTAAGATAATGAAATCATCTAAAGCTAAGATGAGAAATAGGGAAGCCACCATGAGTTTTAAAAGACATATTGGGTTTATTATTTAAAGATTGTTAAGGCTCCTTGACGTATTCAATGATGATAAAAAAGAGAAGGTGAAAGTGGGTCACCTTGCCTCAAACCATGGCTAGAAGGAAAGAAACCTAAGGACTCACCATTCAAAATAACCTAAAACCGACATTCGTGATACACCTTTTATAATCCGGATAAATCTATCAAAACCAAACAAATTTAGGATTTGAAAGAGAAACTCCCATGAGAGATTGTCAAAGGCTTTAGTGATGTCCAATTTGAATAAGATGTTGCCTCCTCTAGAAGGGACATTAATGTCATGAACCGCCGGCAAGAAGAATATTATCCGATATTAACTGCTTTAACAAAACCAGCTTTGATTAGGTGAGATGATTTTAGGAAGCAAAGAGCTAAGTCTATTGTTTATTAATTTAGCAATAAGTTTTGAAAAAGGTGCAAAGACGACGGTCTAAAATCGCCCCAAGTTTCGTGGATTGCTAGTTTTGGAAATAAGGACAATAAGTGCTAAAAGTATTTGGGTATAGGATTGCCATCAAAGAAATCAATAACAACGCATCAACTAAGTCGGATTTAATAAATGACCAACAATGCTGAAAGAAGTGGGTCGTATAGCCGTCAGGACCAGCAACAGAATCGATGTTCATGTTCTTAAGAGTATTACTAATCTCCTCTTCGGAGGGACACCTAGTGAGTAAATGATTGTCCTCACTATTAATCATAGAGGGAATAAGATGAGTGTTTGATAAAGTTTCCAGCAACGGATTAGAATTTAATAGTTTGGAAATGTGAATGACGTAATCCTTAATATCAATGTTATTAGTTATCCATTCACCATTAGAGTTCTTAATTTTCTTAATCGAAGTTTAAGGCTCTCCGCTTATTACAAATGGCATGAAAATACGGTGTTTCTTCACCATCAAGAATATGCTTGCTTGCGCCTTTTTGACGCCAATAGGTTTCTTCCATATTTGATAATTAGCCAAGGTATTCTTGGCAATGTTCAACTCCTCTACATCGGGATGGAGACAACCTCTTCAAGAGAACAAACCTCTTGTTCCATAGCTTTAAGATTTGTGAAAAGGTTTTTGAAAATGTGTTTGTTCCACCAATTGAGATTTTGTTTAAGTCTTTTGAGCTTTAGCCAGAGACGAGTCATACCTTTAACAGAATTATCCGGGAAAACAGGGGCCATCCAATTAGTGAGGGCGACATTGGTGAAGTCACTATGTTGGGTCCACATATTTTGAAATCTGAAAGGAGAGGGAGTAGGGGGGGGGGGGATTTTGAAGGAAATCAGAGGAGCATGGTCGACAAAGTTCTCGCTCAAATGCTCAATAGTGGTAGGCCATTGATCCAAAGGAATTAAAGAGGGTCCTATCTAGACGCCGCCAAAGTCTAGAGTTGTGCCAATGTGTAATTAGACCCAGGAAACCAATGTCAATCAAATTGCAATCCGTGATCATATTTGAGAAGTCCTCCATGGAATGAAGGTTAGAGAACATCCTCCCCTTCTTCCGAAGCTAGCTATGATAGTATTGAAATCACCAACCAACCGTGGAAGGTTGAGGAAGCCAAGGTGTAAGTGATTCCAAAGGAGATTCCTACCACTCTATTACAAGAAGCATAGATAAAAGAGCCAAAAGTCGATAAATCACCTAAAGAGATTTTGACATTAACCAATTGGTTAAGATCATCAATGATGGAAATGGTGATGGAGTTGTGCCAAAAGCACCAAATTTTATTATTAAGATTGAAGAAAAATTATGAAAACCAAGGGATCTAGCAAAAAGCAATCTTAGAAGAATTAATGAGGGTTCAATAAGAACAAGTAACTTAATATTATGGATAATAAAGACTCCTAACACGATTATGGACTGAAGAGTCCCACAACCCCTGATATTCCAAATAAGAAAATTAATCATAAGGAGACAACCAAAAAGGGAAAAGAAGAAAGAAAGGTAAGAGAGGAAAGAATGACGCACATTACTTTTTTTGGGGTGGAAGAAGAGCAGTGGTTCTATTGAAATTATTATTAGAAATTTTAGCTTTGTAGGGTTTTTTGTATTTAATTTTGAAAAGGTCTATCGTAATCCAAATTATCTCCATCGAAAGAGATTGATTTTGAGTTCGAATAATAGAAGGATCTATCAAGGTTTTAGAAGAGGGGATTTCACCTTCTTCCCTATCAGAAAGAGTGTAAGAAATTTGGTTCAATTGTTGATTATCACTCTGAAGAAAAATAGATGAGGAGGTTCTAGCACCAGTTGTAATACAAATATCTTTCTCAATATGTTCTGAAGGCATAGGGTCCTCATTGTTTTGAGGCTACTATTGATTTTCAGATTTAAATGTAGCAAAGAGCTATCTTGGGAAACCATTGTTACAAGGGTGAGGTTAGGTAAAATGTCATTGGTATCACACCCCTCAATGTGCATTTTAGTATGAAGGTCCAGTGTTTTCGCTAGAGAATCAAGAGGTGTGGGAAGGAGAGGTTCTTTTGAGTATCTTTAGGCACATATGCTAGAATAGTGGTTTTCCCAGCCCATTAATGATAGTTATTCAGGTAAATTTTTTCTGAGATTAGGATGAAGCACAAAGCATTCTGAGTGGTCGCGTCGTGGATCTTGTAAAGAGTGCAAAAGAAAAGTTTTCAATTGACTTTTGACTATATCCAAATTTTTCTGAGCCAATCCAAACCTCTTTGGGATATTTTTTGTGATGTCTATCTCAACGAGAATACGATACTGACCTAGATCTAGTCGCTGCTTGGTCAATTTGGAGAGGTCTACCAAAAGGCCGCCAACAAAGAAACAAAACTTGATGAGTGATAATAATGCGATGTTAGAAATGCAAGCCAAAGAGGGACAATGGGAGATTCCTCTTTGACATCAAAGAGGGGCTACCATTTCAATAGCGATATGACAATTATGCACAAAATAAGAACGCGAAAACCCAATAGTCTAAATCGCTTTGAGAGTTGAATAAGAATGTGACTATAAGCGATAGTGAAGGTGCCCATAATTTTAAACTATGAAAAAAGAGCAATATTATCAAGAGTCAAGGCGTAAGGGAGAATTTACCACCAAAGCGAAAGGGGCTTAGCAAGTTTCTCAACATCCGACAACACATTACACACGGCTCACCATAAGATGTAAATGAGATTAACCAAGCATTCGCTAGGGATCTTACGATAAAGCGCCTTTGAATGATTTAACAATAGGTGCATTAAAGTGCTTGAATAAAACCTGTGGAGTCGAGAAGACGTTGCAAGGCCGAGAAGTGACGCCGGGTTCAGAGAGACCAAAGCCTCCGCCATTTGTGTAATCCGAGGCCATAATACGGAGAGCCGACACGCCAGTAGAGAAGCGCCAATAAGCGCCAAAGACCCCAATCCACCGATGAGAGCTCGCCGAGACGAGCCGAGATTAGAAAAAAGACTAAAAAATGAAATAAAACTTAAACCTTAAACTAAAAAAAAACCTAAGCTTAAAATAAAAATAAAATAAACCTAAACCTAAACTAAATTAAACTAGATTAAGATAAATAAAACCTAAAGCAAAACTTAAAATAAACTAAACCTAAACCTAAACTTAAACTAAATAAAATAAAATATTCTAAAAATAAACCTAAACCAAAATTAAAAAATAAAACCTAAAAATAAATCTAAAATAAAAACCTTAAACCTAAACCTAAAAAAATAAAATAAAAACCTAAACCAAAATTTAAAAATAAAAAATAAATCTTAATACTTCAAAACAAAATAAAAATAATACTCAACTAAAAAATAAACATTAACCTAAAAAATAAATTAAAATAAAAAACCTAAACTAAAATAAATAAACCTAAAATAAATAAACTAAACTAAATAAAAATAAAATAAACTCAAATAAATAAGAACTATACAAAATTAGCATAAACCAACCAGTTTGCTTAATTGAAAGAAAAAAACCATAAACCATAAATCCTAAACCCTAAACCATAAACCTACAACCCTAAACCCTAAATCCTTAAAACCTTAAATCCTAAACCCTAAACCCTATAAGCATAAACCTTAAAACCCTAAACCATAAACCCTAAACCCTAAACCCTAAGCTCTAAATGCTAAACCCCAAACCCTAAACATAAAACCTAAAGTAACTAAATAAATAAAAAAGTAAACCTAAACCCTTAAAATAGGCAGAACTTAATGGCAGGAACATCATCGTCAACTGGGCTTAGTCTAGATTTGGTGATGGAGGCGAAGGTTGAGGTGGTGGTTATTATGTGGTGGTCGAGAATCTGGAGGAGTAGGTAGATATGGAGGTGGTGTTCGAAGTAGTGGTGATTATGGAGGCAGGAGGAGCGATGGAGATTACAACCGTGGTGGCGGCGGAGAGAGAGGTCAGGGATATGATGGTGGATCCCACTACTCGATAAGCCAAGGTGATCATGGTTGGAATGGGATAAACAAAGAATGACCGATCTGATCTATTACTTATGGAATTCTGCCTTTATAATAGAGACGGTTCTAGTTATCTAGGGTTTTTGATTTACTCTATGCCTGCTCATTTTTTATCTATGTCTTCGCTTATGTCTTAGAAAACTTGGTGTGTTACTTGGTTGATGAAATCAAAAAGAAGAAATGTTGAATATGAATTTGTTCTCTATTAAAATAAATGAAAACCCTAAACCTTAAACTAAAACATGAACCCTAAACCTAAAACTTAAACCCTAAGCCTTAAAAACACTAAACCCTAAACCCTAAACCCTAAACCATAAACCCTAAACCCTAAACCATAAAACATAAAACCTAAACCCTAAACCCTCAACTAACCCTAAACCCTAAACCATAAACCCTAGAAAGCTAAAAATCTAAACCTAAATAAAATAAAACATAAAAAGAAAATAAATATACGAATAAAAAACCAAAATAAAATAAAATAAAAACCTAAACTAAAACATAAACCTAAACTTAAACCTAAAAACTAAATAAAATAAAAAATAAAAAATAAACTAAAATAAAATAAATAAAAACCTAAACTAAACTAAAAAAATTGAAAACCTAAATAAAATAAAAACTAAACTTAAAATCAAAATAAAAAACCTAAAATAAAATAAAATAAAATAAAAACTAAATAAAAGCCTAAACCTTAAATCATAAACCTAAAAATATAACCTAAAAAGAAATAAAAAGTAAAGCCTAAACACTAAACTAAAAAAAATATCTAAACCAAGAATAAAAATAAAATAAACCTAAACCTAAAATAAAATAAATAAAACCTAAACATAAACCTAAAATAAAGTAAACCTAAACTTAACCTAAACCCTAAATAAAATAAAATAAACTAAAAATAAACCTAAACCTAAACTAAAAAATAAAACCTAAAAATAAACCTAAAATGGAAACCTAAACCTAAACCTAAAAATAAAAAATAAAACATAAACCTAAAAAATAAAATAAAATTAAAACTAAACTAAAAAATAAACCTAAACTTAAAAAAATAAATTATAATAAATAAACATAAAATAAATACACTAAACTAAATAAAAAATAAATTAAATAAACCTAAACCTATGAGTTTACTTAATTCAAAAAAAAATCCTAACCCTAACCCTCTACCCTAAACCCTAAAACTACCCCTAGATCCTACACCTACAACCTTAAACCCTAAACCCTAAAGCTTAAAACCCTAAACCCTAAACCCTAAATCCTAAACCCTAAACGCCAAACACTAAACCCTAAACCCAAAACCCTAAAATCCTAAAAATAAAATAAATAAATAAAATCTAAATGAAAAAGAAGAAATATTTAATTTGAATTTGTTCTTAAAAAAAACTTAAACCCTAAACCCAAAATAAAACTTAAAACTCTAAACTAAACCTAAACTCAAACTCCTAAACTATAAAACTCTAAACTCAAACCTAAACCCTAAATCAGAAACCTAAAACCTTAAACCCTAAACCCTAAACCCTAAACCCTAAACCCAAAAACTCTAAACCTAAACTTAAATCAGAAACTATAATCCCTAAACTCTAAAATTGGACAACCCTAAACTATAAACTATAAACTCACCCTAAACCTTAAACTAACCTTTAAACTCTAAACTATAAAAAACCCTAAACTAACTTAAAAGCTTAAATTTAAGTACATGTAACTGAACGTAAGAATGACCTAATCGTAACATAGTAATGGTAGCTAAAGAAAATGCCTTCAAGAGACTTTCCCTTGACTATTAGAGATTTGAATACATTAAACCCTAACCCTAATTCATATTATAACACCATATATTATAGTATAATGTAGCATCATATATTTGAGCATGTAGTGATGTGTTTTTGGATTTTATAAGTTGTTTTAAAATGTTTAGTATGTTATGGTATTGTGCCCTATAGTCTATATAAATATAAATCATAAAAATATTAATTTAATAAATCAGATAATGAAATTTGTTAAATTTGAAGTGGGGATTAGGTTGTAGTACCAAATGTGTGCCATGCCACATGTACTCGAATAAGTAAGATTTTATGTTCAAAATAAATATTATATGTTGTAGCATAGTATCACATCATATATCATAATATATTATTCTATGCATTTTAGATTCTTTTAGTATTTTCCAATCATTCAGTCAAGCCTACAATAGACTTATTTATAAAAATGTTGATTTAGACTTTAAAATGGTGGAATTTGGCCAAATTCATAATAAGTAGAGCTTGGCATCATAATATATTATTTCAATTTAAAATATGTAAGTGATATGAATAAAATATGTAGTTTTTTATTGTTTTAACTAATTTAATGATTTTTTATCTTAAGGAATCCCTTGTGATGTGATATGAAATATAATAAAATATAATATGTTATAGTGTATTATAATATAAGATGCCATAACATAGTGTAGCATCATGCATTATAGCATACTATTGTGTATAATTGCTTGTTGTTTATCATATTTTAGTTTGGTATAGTATGATGTAGTAGACTTTGCATTGGTATAAATCATAAAAATTCTTATTTATGGCCTGAGATGATGGGATTTCGCCAATTTTAGGGTAAGCTTTAGGAACATCATTGGAGATGTGCTATAGTGTCTCATTTAATCAAAAGAATGGAATTTTGCATCCAAAATAAATGTTCATTTTTCAACCAAATTTTATAATTTTTTTGCTTAAAGTGAATCATTTTAAGGTGTAATGTAAGATAATATATTATATGAAAGCATACTAAAATATAATGTACATAACAATATAACTTCACATATATATGAATTTGGTGGTGTGTTAGTAAATGTTATTGTACATTTTAGTATGTTTTACTTTTGTTATAATACATTGGGTCAAAACTAACAAAAATGTTAATTTGAAGGTTGAGATGAAAAAATTTGGCCAAATTCATAGCACACACACCAAGAAGCAACACCAAAATTATGCTATTGTGTACCATTTTTAATAGAAAAATAATAATTTTACATCCAAAATGACATTATTCATATTTTGAGAAAATTTTGTTATTTATTCCTCTTAAGTGATTCTAATGAGGTGTATTATTAGATAATATATTATATTATAGCAAATTATAATATAACATCATATATTATAATATAATATAGTGTGTTAATTCACACTATAATATGTTTAGCATGATATTGTATAGTTAGTTTGAGCTTGCACCATCATAAATTATACAATGTTGATTACAATGTTAAGATGATGTAATTTGAATGAATACATTATTAGGCTTTTGGTTGAAGTATTAAAGGTGTGCATAAGAGAAGAAATAAGATTTGATGAGAATTCTATGTCAAGGATGTGGAGGGAGATCTGCTAGGGGAACATACATGCATTGGACATGACATGCGAGGGGTCTTTGTCAAGGGCATATAAGAAGAAAATCTGTTGGGGATAAATTTTGAATTTGATTTGATTATATGATTTGTGGAAAAAAAGATTTGCTAGGGATAAGAATCTATAATCCACTAGGTATTAAGATCAAATTGACTTTAATTTATTATGTTTTAATTGATGTGGAGGCATATCTGCTAAAGATATGGGCTCAAGTCTTTGGGGATATATGAACCTTATGAGAAGCAAGTTCAAGCTATCCTAGGATTTGAGTTTGATGTCATAGATTTGTTTGGGGATGTATCCACTGGGAATAAGAGTTTGGTTAGATTTCATTGATTTAGACTCTATTTGGGGAGTTGGTTTAATTTGGCTCCATTGGGGAGGTTGGTTTTTGAATTTGATTTGTTTGCTTGACTTGTTTATATATGATTTGGGGATCCACTAGGGAAAATTAGATTAGGTTTAATTTAGTTTGAGTTAGCGTATAGACCCTGTTGGTGTGTGCTTTACCCATTGAGAAGGGGCTATATCACCTTTGACTTTTCTCATATTTACAAATCCAAAGGGATAGTCTACCGGTTGCATGGTAGAGCTAGCTAACCTAAGGGGTTTTTTAAGTGTGCAAAGCCTGTGCTAAGAAGAAGGTGAATCAGACTTACATTTCCAAAGTAATGAACAACTCGGGTGGTTTGAATGCACAACAAATTTATAGGGGTATTAGTGAATGTCACTAGGGACTTATGTCAACTCGAAAGTAGTCAGGATTAATTTTATCTTAATTTCATGTGATTTGATATAGTTTGTTTAGTTTAGTTTGATTTTGAATTGAGGGCATATTCACTAGGGATATGAGTTCAGATAGTGAAATTAATCTATCAGATACTTTCACAACTATTCTATAAAATGAAGCACTAAATAGAAAACCATATCACATTTTAGGCTTCTATATGCTACTGTAAGGTTTTCTTATTGTCTTGCAATAATATATACTATCTTGTTGCTTGCATTTTTAGGTTATGCCATGGGTAGAAAATGAACATCGGCTATGCTTTGTTACTCTGAAGTAATAGTATAGGGTTGAATAACCAACATTTACAAATAGTATTTAATTTCTTCTCTTATGCACACCTTTAATACTTCAACCAAAAGCCTAACAATGTATTCATTCAAATTACATCATCTTAACATTTATCAACATTTTATGATTTGTGATGGTGCAAGCTCAAACTATACAATATCATGCTAAACATATTATAGTGTGAATTATCACACTATATTATATTATAATATATGATGTTATATTATAATTTGCTATAATATAATATATTATCTAACAGTACACCTCATTAGAATCACATAAAATGAATAAATAACAAATTTTTCTCAAAATATGAATAATGTTCATTTTGGATGTAAAATTGTTATTTTTCTATTAGAAATGGTACAAATTAGCATATTTTTGGTGTTGCTTCTTGGTGTGTGCTATGAATTTGGCCAAATTTTTCCATCTCAATCTTCAAATTAACATTTTTGTGAGTTTTGACCCAATGTATTATAACAAAAGTAAAACAGACTAAAATGTACAATAGCATTTAGTTTTTATACATTCATATATATGTGAAGTTATATTGTTATGTATATTATATTTTAGTATGCTTTCAAATAATATATTATATTATATTACACCTTAAAATGAATCACTTTAAGCAAAAAAAAATTATAAAATCTGGTTGAAAAATGAACATTTATTTTGGATGCAAAATTCCATTCTTTTGATTAAATGAGACACCATAGCACATCCCCAATGATGTTCCCTAAAGCTTACCTTAAAATTGGTGAAATCCCATCAACTCAGGCTATAAATCAAAATTTTTATGATTTATAACAATACAAAGTCTACTACATCATACTATACCAAACTAAAATATGCTAAACAACAAGCGGTTATACACAATAGTTTTATAATGCATGATGCTACACTATGTTATGGCATCTTATATTATAATACAATATAACATATTATATTTTATTATATTGTATATCACATCACAAGGGATTGCTTAAGATAAAAAATCATTAAATTAGTTAAAACAATAAGAAATTATATATTTTAGTCATATCACTTACATATTTTAAATTGAAATAATATATTATGATGCCATGCTCTACTTAATATGAATTTGGCCAAATTCCACCATTTTAAAGTCTAAATCAATATTTTTATAAATAATTCTAGTGTAGGGTCGACTGCATGATTGCAAAATACTAAAAGAATCTAAAATGCATGGAATAATATATTATGATATATGATGCGATACTATGCTACAACATATAATATTTATTTTGAACATAAAATCTTACTTATTAGGGTACATATGGCATAACACACCTTTGGTACTACAATCTAATTCCCACTTCAAATTTTATAAATTTCATTTATTTATTAAATCAATATTTTTGATTTATATTAATATAGTATATGGAACAATACCATAACATAGTAAAACATTTCAAAACATCTTATAACATCCAAAACATCACTACATTCTCAAATATATGATGCTACATATACTATAATATATGGTATTATAATATGAATTAGGTTAGGTTTAGGTATTCAAATCTCTAATAGTCAAGGAAAGTCTCTTGAAGGCATTTTATTTTGCTACCATAACTATGTTATGATTAGGTCATTCTTTAGATCTACTCTAATGACATCTTTATTTAAAGTTTAGGGTTTAGGGTTTAGGTTGGTTTAGGTTTAGTTACTTTAGGGTTTTGGATTTTGGTTAGGGTTTAGGGTTTGGGGTTTATGGTTTATGGTTTAGGGTTGTAGTTTTAGGTTTAGGGATTATGGTTTTATGGTTTTAGAGTTTAGGATTTTAGGGATTTAGGTTTAGGGTTACGGTTTAAGGTTTAGGGTTTAGGGCTTAGGGTTTTAAGGTTTACGATTTGGGGTTTAGGGTTTAGAGTTTAAGGTTTTTAGGGTTTAGGGTTTAGGTTTAGGTTTACGATTTAAGTTTTAGTTTAGGGTTTAGGATTTAAGGATTTTTTTTAACACAGAGAACAAATTTGGATTTAATATTTCTTCTTTTTGATTTAAATTTTATTTATTTATTTTATTTTAAGTTTTGGTTTAGGTTTAGGTTTGTTTTTTTTAGTTTAGGGTTTAGGGTTTAGAGTTTAGGGTTTAGGTTTTAATCTTTAGTTTAGGGTTTAATGTTGTAGTTTAGGTAGGGTTATTTTTTAGGGTTTAGGGTTATTAGGGTTAGGATTTTTTTTTTGAATTAAGTAAATTCATAGGTTTAGGTTTATTTAATTTATTTTTTATTTAGTTTAGTTTATTTATTTTATGTTTATTTATTTATTTTTTAAGTTTGGGTTTAGTTTTTAGTTTAATTTTATTTTATTTTTGGTTTAGGTTTTAATTTTTATTTTTTTAGGTTTAGGTTTAGGTTTAGGTTTATTTTAGGTTTTATTTTTCATGTAGGTTTAGGTTTATTTTTCATTTATTTTATTTTATTTAGGTTTAGGTTAAGGTTTAGGTATACTTTTTAGGTTTAACTTTGGTTTTATTTATTTTAGTTTAGTTTTTATTTTATTTTATTTTTATTTTTTTTTTAGTTTAGGGTTTAGGCTTTACTTTTTTATTTCTTTTAGGTTATATTTTTAGGTTTATGATTTAAGGTTTAGGCTTTTATTTAGTTTTTATTTTATTTTATTTTATTTTACTTTAAGTTTTTTTTATTTTGATTTTAAGTTTAATTTTTATTTTATTTAGGTTTTTTATTTTTTTATTTAGTTTAGTTTAGGTTTTTATTTATTTTATTTTAGTTTAGTTTTAATTTTTATTTTATTTAATTTTAAGTTTAAGTTTAGGTTCATTTTTTAGTTTAGGTTTTTATTTTATTTTATTTTGGTTTTTTATTTGTATATTTATTTTCTTTTTAGGTTTTATTTTGTTTAGGTTTAAATTTTTAGCTTATTAGGGTTTAGGGATTAGGGTTAGTTGAGGGTTTAGGGTTTAAGTTTTATGTTTTATGGTTTAGGGTTTAAGGTTTAGGGTTTTAGGGTTTAGGGTTTAGGGTTTAGGGTTTTAGGGTTTAGGTTTAGGTTTTAGGTTTAGGGTTCATGTTTTAGTTTAAGGTTTAGGGTTTTCATTTATTTTAATAGAGAACAAATTCATATTCAACATTTCTTCTTTTTGATTTCATCAACCAAGTAACACACCAAGTTTTCTAAGACATAAGAGAAGACATAGATAAAAAATGAGCACACATAGAGTAAATCAAAAACCCTAGATAACTAGAACCGTCTCTATTGTAAAGGCATAATTCCATAAGCAACAGATCAGATTGGTCAGTCTTTTGTTTATTACATTCCAACCATGATCACCTAAGACAATCGAATAGTGGGATCCACCATCATATCCCTGATCTCTCTCTCCGCAGCCACCACGGTTGTAACCTCCATCGCTCCTCCTGCCTCCATAATCACCACTACTCTGAACACCACCTCCATATCCACCAGCACCTCCAGATTCTACCACCACACATAACCATCACCTCAACCTTTGCCTCCATCATCAAATCTAGACTAAGCAGTTGTGGTGATGTTCACTCATTAAGGTTCCCATTCTTAGGGTTTAGGTTTATTAGGTTTTAGGGTTTAGGTTTACTTTTTTATTTATTTAGTTACTTTAGGTTTTAGGTTTAGGGTTTGGGGTTTAGTATTTAGGGCTTAGGGTTTAGGGTTTTAAGGATTATGCTTATAGGGTTTAGGGTTTAAGATTTAAGGTTTTTTAGGATTTAGGGTTTAGGGTTGTAGGTTTATGGTTTAGGGTTTAGGATTTATGGTTTATGGTTTTTTTCTTTCAATTAAGCAAACTGGTAGGTTTATGCTAATTTTGTATAGTTCTTATTTATTTGAGTTTATTTTATTTTTTATTTTTATTTAGTTTAATTTATTTATTTTAAGTTTATTTATTTTAGTTTAGGTTTTTTATTTTAGTTTATTTTTTAGGTTAATGTTTATTTTTTTAGTTGAGTTTTATTTTTATTTTGTTTTTAAGGATAAAGATTTATTTTCTATTTTTAAATTTAGGTTTAGGTTTTTATTTTTTTTAGGTTTAGGTTTTAGGTTTTTATTTTAGATTTATTTTTAGGTTTTATTTTCTAATTTAGGTTTAGGTTTCTTTTTAGGTTATTTTATTTTATTTAGTTTAAGTTTAGGTTTAGGTTTAGTTTATTTTAAGTTTAGCTTTATGTTTTATTTATCTTAGTTTAGCTTATTTTAGTTTTAGTTTAAGTTTATTTTATTTTTATTTTAGGTTTAGGTTTTTTTTAGTTTAAGGTTTAATTTTTATTTATTATTTATTTATAGGTTTTATTTTTAAGTTTATTTTTTTAGGTTTAGGTTTTTTTAGTTTTATTTTATTTTATTTTTTACTATTTAGTTTTATTTTATTTATGTTTTATGCTTAAGTTATTTTATTTTTAATTTTATGTTTTCATTTATTTTATTTAAGCTTATTTTTCTAATTTAATTTGTTTTATTTTTAAGTTTAAGTTTAGGTTTTTAATTTATTTTATTTTATTTAGGCTTAGATTTTTTTATATATGTTTTATTTTTAAGTTTTATTTAGCTTAAGTTTAAGTTTTTAGGTTTTTAGGATTTAAGGTTTAGGATTTAGAATTTTAGGGTTTAGGGTTTTAGGGTTTAGGGTTTAGGGTTTAAATTTTAGTGTTTAGGCTTTAGAGTTTAGGGTTTTTAGGGTTTAGGGTTTACAATTTAGGGTTTAGGGCTTTAGCTTAGGGTTTCTGTTCTTTTTTCTTTTAAATAAAGCAAACCAGTAGGTTTAGGTTTATTTAATTTATTTTTATTTATTTTAGTTTATTTTATTTTTTATTTATATTTATGCTTATTTTTTTTTATTTAGTTTAGAATTTATTTTAGTTTAGGTTTTTTATTTTAGTTTATTTTTTAGGTTTAGGTTTATTTTTTAGTTGAGTATAATTTGTATTTTATTATTAAGGTTTAAGTTTTATTTTTTATTTTTTAAGTTTAGGTTTAGGTTTTTATTTAATTTTTTTAGGTTTAGGTTTCACATTTTTTTAATTTATTTTTAAACTTTATTATTTAGTTTAGGTTTAGGTTTATTTTTTAGGATTATTTTATTTGATTAAGTTTAGGTTTAGGTTTAGGTTTTGTTTACTTATGGTTTATGTTTATTTTATTATTATTTTAGGTTTTTGTTTTCTTTTTGGTTTAGGGTTTATGTTTTAAATTTTATTTATTTTTAGGTTTATTTTTTAAGTTTAGGTTTTTATTTAGTTTTTTTAATTTTATTTTCAGTTTATTTTATTATTATTTTACATTTAGTTTTTATTTTATTTAAGTTTTTTATCCTTAGGCTTATTTTACTTTTTTGTTTTGTATAGGTTTTTACTTATTTTTATTTTATTTCATTTTTATTAGTTTAATTTATTTTATTTTTAGGTTTAGGTTCATATTTTTATTTTATTTTATTTTATTTTATTTAGGCTTAGGTTTCTTTATATATTTTCTTTTTAGGTTTAGGTTTCTTTATATATTTTCTTTTTAGGTTTTATTTAGCTTAGGTTTAGATTTTTAGTGTTTAAGATTTAGGGTTTAGGGTTTTTATGGTTCAAGGTTTAGGGTATAGGGTATAGGGTTTAGGGTTAGCTTAAGGTTTGGGGTTTTTTTATTTAAATTAAGTAAACTGATAGATTTAGGTTTATTTAGTTTATTTTTATTTATTTTTATTTATTTTATTTATTATTTTTATTTATGTTTATTTTTTATTTTTATTAACTTTAATTTATTTATTTTAGGTTAGGTTTTTTATTTTAGTTTATTTTTAGGTTTAGGTTTATTTTTTAGTTGAGTATTATTATTATTTTATTTTTATGGTTTAGGATTTATTTTTTATTTTTAAGTTTAGGTTTAGGTTTTATTTTATTTTTTTTTAGGTTTAGGTTTATTTTTAGGTTTTATTTTTTAGTTTAGGTTTATGTTTTTTTTAGTTTATTTTATTTTATTTAGTTTTTCTTTAGGTTTTGGTTTTATATACTTAAGGTTTAGGTTTAGGTTTTATTTATTTAAGTTTAGTTTATTTTAGTTTAGGTTTAGGTTTATTTTATTTTATTTATGTTATTTTTATTTTAGGTTTAATTGCTTTTTTAGTTTAGGGTTTAAGTTTTATTTATTATTTAATTTTAGGTTAATTATTTAGATTTAGGTTTTCATTTAGTTTTTATTTTATTTTATTTTAGGTTTATTTTAAGTTTATTTTATTTCTATATTACGTTTATTGTTTATTTTATTTAATTTCTTTTCTTTAAGTTTATTTTATTTTTTAGTTTAGTTTAGGTTTTTATTTATATTATTTTAGTTTCTTTTTTTTAGTTTATTTTATTTTATTTTAGGTTTAGGTTTAGGTTTTAGTTTATATTTAGTTTTTTATTTTATTAATTATATTTAGGTTTAGGTTTTAGTTTAAGTTTTTATTTTATTTTAATTTGTATATTTTTTAGGTTTAGGTTTATTTATTTATTTTATTTTTAGGTTTTATTTAGTATAAGTTTATGTTTTAAGGTTTTTAGGTTTTTAGGGTTTAGGGTCTTAGGTTTTGGGTTTCAGAGTTTTGGGTTTTAGGGTTTACGGTGTAGGGTTAGGGTTTAGGGTTAATGGTTTAGGATTTAGTGTTTAGGCATTAGGGTTTAGGATTTTTAGGGTTTAGGGTTTAGGGATTAGGTTTTAGGGTTAGCTTAGGGTTTAGGGTTCGCTTAGGGTTTAGGGTTTAAGGTTTAGGGTTTAGGCTCAGGTGGGGTTTTAAGGTTTAGGGTTTAAGGCTAGTTTAGGGTTTAGGGTTTAGGGTTTTAAGTTTAGGATTTAAGGTTTAGGGTTTAGGGTTAGGGTTAGGGTTTAGGGTTTAGGACTTTAAGGTTTAAGGTTTAGGGTTTAGGGTTTAGGATTTAAGGTTTTTTGGGATTTGGGGTTTAGAGTTTAGGGTTTAGGGTTTAGGGTTTAGGGTTTAAGGTTAGGGTTTTTATTTTATTTTTTATTTTCTTATGTATTTTAAATTAAGTAAACTCTTAGAGGTTTATTTAGTTTATTTTTTAAGTTTATTTAATTTTTTATTTAGGTTTAATTATATTTTTATTTAATTTAGTTTATTTATTTTAGGTTAATTTATTTTAGTTTAGGTATTTTATTTTATTTTATTTTTAGGTTTAGCTTTATGTTTAGCTTTAGCTTTAGCTTTATTTTTTAGTTTTATTTTATTTTATTTGATTTGTTAGGTTTAGGTTTTATTTAATTTGTATTTTTAGGTTTAGGTTTTTATTTTATTTCTTTAGGTTTAGGTTTTAGGTTTTTATTTTATGTTTTTTTAGGTTCTATTTTTTAATTTGGGTTTAAGTTTATTTTATTATATTTATGGTTTAGGTTTAGGTTTAGTTTATTTTATGGTTAGGTTTAGGATTTATTTATTTTAATTTAACTTATTTAAGTTTATGTTTAGGTTTATTTTATCATTATTTTAGGCTTATGTTTTTATTTCAATTTAGGGTTTAGGTTTTATTTTTACATTTATTTTTAGGTTTTGGTTTTTATTTTATTTTTATTTTATTTTATTTTAGGTTTATTTCTTTTTTATTTTAGGTTTACTTTTTATTTTAATTATGTTTTTTATTTTTTAGTTTAGTTTAGGTTTTTATTTATTTTATTTTAGTTTAGTTTTAATTCTTATTTTCTTTTCATTTTAAGTTTAAGTTATAGTTTATGTTTTTATTTTTTTGAATTTTTTATCTATTTTTTTAGGTTTTATTTAATTTAGGTTTAGGTTTTTAGGTTTTTAGGGTTTAAAGTTTATGGTTTAAGGTTTAGGGTTAGTTTAGGGTTTATGGTTTAGGGTTTAGGGTTTAGGGTTTGGAGTTTAGGGTTTAAGATTTAGCATTTCTTTTTGGGTTTAGGGTTTAGCATTTAGGGTTTAGGGTTTTTAGTTTAGGTGTTAGGGTTTAGGGATTAGGGTTTAGGATTTTAGGGTTTAGGATTTAGGGTTTAGGGTTTTTAGGGTTTAGGGTTAAGGTTTAGGTTTAGAGTTCAGTTTTTAGTTTAGGGTTTAGGGTTTTTGGTTTTAAGTGTTTTTTTTATAGAGAACAAATTTAGATTCAACATTTCTTCATTTTTTTATCAGTAACACACCAAGTTTTCAATGTCATGTTATGACATAGATAAAAAATGGGCATGCATAGAAACTCAAAACCTTTAGAACCATCTACTCTAAAGACACGATTAGATCAGATCAACCGTTCTTCAATTTTTCCAGTTCTTATCAGAACCACTTCGGCTTCTTGAGTAGCGGGATCCACCATCATATCCCCGATCTCTCCCTCCATCACCACCATGGTTATAACCTCTGTAACTCCTCTTTTAATATTTTTGACCACCACCTCCATATCCACCAACACCTGGGTCCCCACCTCCCGTAATAATTGCCTCAGCCATTTTTAGGTATGGTTGGATGATGTTTGTCAAGGTTCCCATTCTTAGGTTTAGGTTTATATTATTAATTTATTTAGTTAATTTAGGTTTAGGTTTAGGGTTTGGGTTTTAGCATTTGGGTTTAGGGTTTAGGCTTTAGGGTTTTTAGGGTTGAGGGTTTAGGGTTAGTTTAGGGTTTATGGTTAAGGGTATTAGGGTTTAGTGTTTAGGGTTTATGATTTATGGTTAGGGTTTAGGTTTTAAGGTTTAGGGTTTATGGTTTAAGGTTTAGTGTTTAGTGTTTAGGGTTTAGGGTTAGTTTAGGGTTTAAGGTTGTAGGTTTAGGGTTTAGGGCTTGGTTTAGGGTTTTTTTATTTAAAAAAATTAAGTAAACCGATAGGCTAACATTTGTTTAGTTTATTTAGTTTATTTTTTATTTATTTTAGTTTATTTTATTTTTTTATTTTAATTAGTTTAGTTTATTTACTTTAGGTTTATTTTATTTAGTTTATGTTTTTTTTTAGTTTTTTTTAGGTTTAGGTTAAGGTTTATGTTTATTTTTTAGTTTAGTTTTATTTATATTTTATTTTTTAGGTTTAGGTTTTTTTTATTTTTAGGTTTTAGGTTTTTATTTTAGGTTTATTTTTAGGTTTTATTTTTTAGTTTATGTTTATGTTTATTTTAAGATTATTTAATTTTATTTAGTTTAGGTTTAGGTTTAGGCTTAGGCTTAAGCATTATTTATTTTAGTTTAGTTTATTTTAATTTAGGTTTAGGTTTATTTTATTTTTATTTTAGGTTTAGGTTTTATTTTCATCTACTTTTAGGTTTTATTTTTAGATTTAGAGTTTTAGGGTTTAGGTTTATGGTTTAATGTTTAACATTTAGGGTTTAAGGTTTAGGGTTTTAGGGTTTATGATTTATTTTTGGTTTTAAGTTTAGGGTTGAGGTTTTAGTTTAGGGTTTAGGGTTTTTGGTTATTTTTTTAATAGAGAATAAATTCAGATTCAATATTTCTTTTTTTTTATTTCATCAACCAAGTAACACACAAAGTTTTCTAAGACACAAGCCATGACATAGATCAATAATGAGCACGCATAGAGCAAATCAAAAACCCTAGATAAGTAGAACCCTCTCTATTATAAAGACAGTTCCATAAGCGGTAGATTTGGTTTTTTGGAACTTCTTAAGAGGGTGTCCTAATCAACAAGTGAATATATATATTTTGTTTATATTTTACATGGACCTTTGGTGTAAGGGATCAGAGAAAGCTATGTCGGCATTGACCTATCTTAGATTTACTAGACAAACAAGAGAATCGCATCCAGGTGGTTACTAGAAATGGGAAATATCATCTGGTAGTAATTTCGGGTGTCTAAATTGGGTCACAAGGCGTGATCCAAATATAGTGCCAGGAAGTTTTTTGGGGCATTTAGCCATGGAAAGAAAGCCTATTGGTGTACGGAGGCCAACTCAAGGAGAAAGCATAGTAGACTTGCATCGGTGTGCAATTGTTTAGGGATATGAGCTAGGGATTACCTTTCGGTGCTGTTTAGGAAGAAGTCATAGTAGACTTACATCTTTTAAAGGAGGGAAAAATTGTTGGGGTGACAAATCAAAGACTTAGGTTAGTGAATGGCTAGGATTTATATCAACTCAAGAGTAGTTAATTTCTATAGGGAGTTTTTATTTGCCTTAAAGATAGGATGCCTTCTTAGAAAAAGGTATTGCTATGGGTATCCTCCTAATCCACAAGTGAATATATATTTTGTTTATATGTTTATGTGGACCTATTATTTAGGTTGAGAAAGGCGTGATTGACTATCTTAGATTTTATATAAATAAGAGAATACATCCACAGGGTGGTTACTAGAAATGAGAACTGTTATAGTAACTTGGTTGTCTAAATTGGGTCACAAGGAGTGATCCAAATATAGTGGGGAAGTTTAGGCATTATCTTGAGCCATGGAAAGAAAGTTTATATATGTATGAGGCCAACTCAGAAAGCATAGTAGACTTCATCGATTTATGATGTTTAGGGATATGAGCTAGCCAAAGGGATTACCTTTAGTTTGCAATGGCTATGCTAGGAAGAAGGCGTAGGATTTTTTAAAGGGGAAAAATTGGTGACTTTAGTATCACAACAAATCAAAAGACTTTATAAGTGAATGAGGGATTTATGTCAACTCAAGTAGTAGATAATTTTATGAGTTTTTATTAAAGATAGGATGCTTACTTGGAAAAGGTATTATTATGGGTGTCCTTAATCCACAAGTGAATATATATTTTATTTATATGTTTATGTGGACCATTTAGTTGTAATAGAGAAAGGCTATGTCGATTGACTTATCTTAGATTTACTAGAGAAATAAGAGAATAAGTGGTTACTAGAAAGGAACTATCCAATCGATAGAACTAGTAATTATTATTGGGTCACAGTTATAGTTTAGGAAGTCTTTCTAGCGTTTTCTTGAGTAATGGAGAAGAAAGACTATAGGTGTACGGTGGCCAACCTATTTTGATTATATCTTATTAAAATTCATGATTGAAGGATTGATTGAATCATGAAGAAAAATGAAGAGTTTGGCTTGATTTGAGTTTGATTTAGCTAATTTCAAGAATTTGACTTGAAAGGATTATTTTGGTTGAATTTGAGTTTGAGTTTTGAATTTGGTTTTGATATTTGAATTTATAGTTCATTTATATTTGTGAATATAAATGAGAATATAAATGGGTTATGAAAATTTCTTGAATTTGATTTGGATTTGATTTAGCTAAGTCCATAAGATAGAATCAAAGGGCTTAGGAAAGATTTTGGGAATTTGAGTTTTGGATAATGGGTTTCATTATTTGGAATTATTTGAGTTTAGGGAAAATTAGGTTGGAATTGTTGTTGATTTAATTTTGAGTTTCACTTGAAGGAAGGAAGTGAGGAATGTGTTTAGCTATAGGGTAGGAAAATTTTCCTAACACCCCTAAGGCATGATCTATTCTATGGCTAACTTTTTAAGTCTCTAGGGTAGGTTAAGTGTCCACCTAATCACTAGATGTGTCCTAAGACTAAGGCATTCTTAAAGTATAAGAGAAGTTGTTTTTGGAATGGAGCTCATTCCAAAAAATGAGGTCAACAAGAAGGTATGGTGATTAAATAATAATTAAAAAAAGCCTAATTATATGTTTAATCCCATCGGTACCATGTGGGCCACTGATACATCATGCACTTTACACATGGTGTGAAGGGATTGGGTCTTTAACTTATGACATCGTAGTGCCACATCATTTTTTTATTGCTTTCTCATCAATCAATGATGATAGAGATTAGCCATGATTCTAAGGGTGAAATGTGGGATTTTTTAATCTTATCCATCCAAAATCTGGATGGAAGACCAAAGATTCATCCCAGAATTTATGAGCAATGGAGAGTATGTTGGTAAGATCCTTTGAGCTTGGATTGTAAAATTTAGCCTACACCTTCATCATATAGAGATCATATCCAATAGTTTATCATGCAATGAAAATTCCTTTCATAAAGCTCCACACTATGGCTAGATTAAGATTGGAAAAATGGTTTACCTCACCGATGTTTGATTCCCTTGGAGAAGCTTTGTCTAGTGGAGATGAAGCTTTGCTAATAGTTAGAGGCCTTGAGTTGGGTGGTTGCTTCTAGAGGCCAACTCCACCTTGAACTCCTTCTGGCTTTGATCGAACTAGCACCCATTTTTCCTTTGGAGCTTGGGAAAGAACTTAGACAAGCTCGATTGGGGTCCTTGAGGGAGCTTGCAAAAGGAATTAGGCTGGCTTTAAGTGTGGAGTGAGATTGGATTTTTGTTTTCCTCCCCTATTTTTAGCTTGAGAAATCGATAATTGAGAAGTTCAAACTTTCTCTTGGAAGTTGAGTAGAGTAGTTAGGGCTTGCTTTGAGTTCCTTTGCTTCAATCGAATTAGCAAGAGTGAAGATTGAGTTAGGGGAGTATAACTCTAGGGCAATCGATCAAAATCCTTGCCATTTGATACAATTGAAATTTTGCCATGGGTTTGTTAGTTTGGGATGCCCTTGAATGATTTTGGGGGAAGAAGTGGGTGAGGTGGCCATGTGCTTGAATTGAGTGGAAGGAGGATTCCATGTGCTCCATTTCAAGGCATGTGGTCGGTTTGGTCATTGGGCTAGGTTGGGCTGACCCAAACCCATTATGCTAGGCTCACCACACTCCCTAGTGTTCACTTGATCCACTAAGAGGGTGCTAAGTGGTTATGGAGAGGATTTGACCAAATTCCAAGTGGATATGGCTTAGGGGTAAAATGGTCATTTGACATTAATTTTAGTTTGGGCATATTTGGTATGATGAGAAAATAGGTTTGGCCAAGTTTCATTGAATGAGTTGGTTTGATGTGATTTGGCTCATGTTGATTATTTAGGTCAAAATGGGTCAACTTTGGTCAAGTTGACCAATTGGTCAAATTGGGTCAAACCAAGGGTTGGGTCAAGTTCATATGACCATTTGAAATATTCTGGTGGCTTTGGTTTGATTCAATTTGGTTGAGATTTGAATTTGGTTCAAGTGAGTTCAATTAGGTCAAATGGGTCAAGCTGACCAATTTGACCCATTTGAGGATTTGTCATGGGTTGGTTTAGGTTTAGTTGGTCATATGAAATGGATTGGTATCTTTGTTTCCAATCAATTTTGGTTATGTTTATTTTGGCTCAATATGATCCTTTAGGCCGTTAGGTTCAAGGTCAATTAGGCTAGTTAGGTCTAGTTGGCTATTGAGACTTTGGTCAAGTTCAATAATCATTTTAGATGAACTTGACCCATTGGTTTCAATCAATTTGGCTTAGTTCAAGTTTTGACACATTTTAACTTTTAGGTCAAGTTGGGTCAACTTGGGTCAAGTTATTGGGCTAGGTTTCAAATGTTGATTTGGTCAAGCTCAAACATTGATCATGAATGAACTTAGATTTCAATCAATTTGGCCTATGGTGGATTTTGGATATGTTGGGCTTCATTTTAGCTAAGTGTTTGGTCAACCCTTAAGTTCCACTTGGTTTGACCCAATTTAGTGATTGATTATCTTATTATGATTGTTGATCATGATGAGAGGCTTGATCTTAGTTCAATCCAATTTGGTTAGGATTAGAATTTGGCTCATAAGGGTATTTTTAGGTCACTTTGGGTCAAGTGAACCTAAGTAGGTCAAATGGCTTGGTCAAAGCTTGATTTGTGTTTTTGAACTCACATATGGACTTATGATTGAAATATAAATCCATTTAGTTGTTTGAAGTCAAATGGGTTTTGATTCATTTGACAATTTCATGTTAAGGATGAACATGAGATGGATTTTAGCTTAATTTTGAATTGAGTTTTGGTTAAGTGTTTGAAGTTTGTATTTATATTTGGAATCATGATTGAAGGATTGATTGAACCATGAAGAAAAATCAAGGCTTGATTTGAAATTGATTTAGCTAAGTTCATGATTTTCACTTGAAAGGCTTAGGTTAGATTTTGAATGAATTTGAGTTTGATTTTTGGATTTGGTTTTGGTTGTTTGAATTTACATTTCATTGATATATGTGAATATAAATGAGAATTTAAATGGGTTATGAGTAAACTTCAGAGATTTGAAGTGATTTAAATATGATTTAAGCAAAATCCTTAAGAGAGGATTAAAGGACTTAGGGAAGATTTGGAATTTTGGATTTAGTTTGAATGATTTGAATTTATATTTCATTTATATATGTGAATATAAATAGGTTGTGAGAAAATTTTATGAATTTAAGATGGTTTGAACTTCATTTGGGCTAAGTTCTTAAGAGGAAATCAAAGAAGTTAGGAAATAGTTCAAACTTGGAATTTCAATCATTGGTTTCAATCATGGGTTTCAATCATGGATTTCAATCACATTTAAAGCTATAGGAAAATCAATTAAATGGAATTGATTTAAGTTTGATGTTGATTTGATTTGGGGTTTGACTTGAAGGAAGGAAGTGAGGAATGTGGTTAAAGCTATATGATAAGAAAATTTTCTTAACACCCAGGCATGACCAATTCCTATGGCTAACTCTTCTAAGTCTCTGGGCTATGTTAGTGTCCACCTAATCACTTTGGATGTGTCTTAAGACTAAGGAACTCTTAGTGTCTAATAGAAGTCTTATGTCTAAGAGGGAGGGTTGGGAGCTCATTCTAAAAATGACATCAACTGGTACTTATTTAATTAGAATGAGACTAAAGTCCTAAACACAGTCCCTAAGAGACTAGAGCATGAGTGGTATGAGCATATCACTTAATCTATAGATGCAAAATCATTTCAAATTTTATTTCATTTTAGACACATCATTTTGACATAGGCTTTAGGATTTCTTATGCCTAAATGCATGATGAAATAGGTTATGAGTCAAATCATTAGAAGAAGGTGTTCTTGATCACAAGGGATGCCCTCACAGTCAAGCATTCCTTTATCATGAAGGATGGGGATCTTTCATGTTCAACAAATAAAGAATATGCATGATATATGAAACAACCATATAGCTAAGGGGTGCTAAATCTTTTAATTATCTTATTTATGTCTTAGGCTATATTATGAGGTTATGAGTTGTTTAAGATTTAGTTATGAGTGATTAGTTGGGTAGAAAAGTTATTTTTATCCTAGAGCCTAATCATTATCCAAGCCATACATTAAAGAATCAATCATTTAAGAAACTATGGAAAGCATGCCATCTAATGCACAATGTAAACATAACTTCAAACAATTATATAAACTATCATAAAAGAAAAAAAGGTCGGTTAGTACATCAACTAGAGAAAAGATGGGCAAGTTCTACCCTTATACAACGGAATATGAAAGAATAAATATAATTGTATTAAATGCTATGAGTCTTCTTTCTTCATATCTCCATTTTGATTTTGGTTCCTTCCTTAATTTGGATGGTGCTTGCTTCAAAGGCATCAGGGCACCCAGACAAAGCCCTGGTCATTGCTCATCCAATCCCCAAAACTAATCCTAATTCCTATTGTAAAAATATACTTATGTGGGAAAAGTAAATCTAGCTACTCTAAAAATGGAGGTTAGCTAAATATATAAATAATAACAATTTGTATTTATAATTTAGACTTAGCACCCTACATGGGTAACTAAGCCCACCTATTAACTTATTGGGATTTAAGTAATCTGCAAAAAAATCATTCACCTTTATTTTTAATCATTCTTTAAGCATAATCACATGCAGAGAACATGATTAAGCTAATATTGGCCTATCATCCGGTCTATGAAAGATACACCCTAACATCTAATATAAAATAATACATCATGAAAGAAAACATACATCACATCATACACCATCCTAACTTAGAGCTAGAAGTGGTGACTTAATTCTAATTTGTGTATTAAGCCTTGTGTGATAAGTCTTGTTTGGCATTAGTGTTGTATTTTCTATGTGTAGAAGGTTTCAATTTAACATGAAAGGTTGATTTCACTTGAAGTAGTTTAATTGATTCGAGAATTTTAATTTGTGTTTTCTTTTGTTTCATTTGATTACACTTAACAACTAAGTGGTAAAAATAGAGGAAAAGAGGATTGCCCTCTTTAATCCCTACCTTAACTCACTTTCTAAAGTATATTAATTTAATTTCATTCTCTTTAATGAATAGTTTATTAAATGATTTCATTATTCCTAAGTTTAGGTTCACTTTAAATAATCCTATTCAAAATGAAAGCCATCATAAGATTAATTTAATTGAATTACTACCACATGACATATATTAAATCAATCATTTCCATCACATGTAACATGATTATGATTTAATCCTAAGTTTATTTATACATGCAACATATTTTAGCACACTTAAATGATGAATGTATGTGTATGTTTAAGATTTATATTTTGTTTGATTGAATTATTTGACAATATTAATTTAAAACTTTATCCAAATTAATATACAAAAATGACATAAGAACGAAATTAAATAGGCATGAGCCATTGTTAAACCAGGGAAGTGAGGTAATCAAATGACCTCCTTGGAGTTAGCTAAACCCTCAGATTCTCGGGATGTCCAGCTATATACCCATTTGCATTCAAACATATGTAAATTAGTATACATGAACATAGAAAGTAAGCTCCAAATCATATGTCAAATTAATTCAACCACTTAGTCAATTATGAATGCATGCACTTTTAATGTAAAATGGGATTTTCATTCACTAATCACATATACATATACATGTACAAAGATATAAAAAGTACTTGTCATTGTTAAACCAGGAAGTGAGGTAAACAAATGACCTCCTTGGGGATAACTAAAGCCTCATATTCTCAGGATGTCCAAACTATATACTTGCTTTTCTTGGACACACATGGATGTATACATAAATGGGAGAAACAAAACCATGCAAAATTGAATTTTTTTTATTGAATCATTAATATATATATATATATATATGAATTAAAGCTCTATCCAAATTCTAATGTTGAAATACATAAGAATGAAATCAAATGGGTACATGCCATTGTTAAACCAGGAAAGTGAGGTAATCAAATGACCTCCTTGGGGCTAGCTAAAGCCTCGTGTTGGATGTCGGTATATACCCATTACCATTCAATCTTATATAAATCAACACATGAATAGAGGAAAGAGAACTCAAAATTCATACACTCAAGCTATAAGCACATGCATTTCTTATGTATTTATAACTATCATCATAACACATATATTCATTTATATGCTTTTAAAAAATACATTTGGATTTAATAGTAATAATAGCCACATATATTAAATTAAATCAACACATGCAAGCTTACATAAAGGAAATCCATTTTTTTTACTTGATTTTGAAAAGATGGATGCATGAATTCAAATGGCATACCAAATTTAACATGATTGGAAAGAGGATAATCAAATATAAGCATGTGATTTATTCAACAAAGCTAGTTCTTAAGGACAATCAAATCAAATGAAATTATTTAAAGTGAACCAAAGCTTTTTTATTAATTAAGTTTTGGATTTGATTTGAATTAAAGAGGAGAAGAGAAATCATCACTTGCTATTTTAAACCCATTCCCACATTAGTGATTTGATTTAATTTAAGGAAATGTAATTAAGTTGATTTTTTGGGTTAATTAAGAT
The DNA here is from genome assembly GCA_021442155.1 of Cymbidium sinense. NCBI lineage: Eukaryota > Viridiplantae > Streptophyta > Magnoliopsida > Asparagales > Orchidaceae > Cymbidium > Cymbidium sinense. The sequence goes on along the minus strand of JAKCPB010000691.1, from coordinate 63,394 downwards.
GAACCCTTAATTAAATGAATTAATTACTCTTACCCATGTCACCTTAAAGTAATTAACTATATAATTATGAGCTAATATGATATACATGGAAAATAAACTTGCAATGATCCTAGAAATAAAATGGGCCAAATGCAAGTACATGATTAAATAATTAGATTAAATTAATTGATTACTCTTAGGTTTTCTAACACATGTGGACTAACCATAATTTCATTAAACTCCTTTAGTTTTTTAAACACCTAAAGATCTACCGCATGATTTAATTAATTAAGGTTTGATGTGATTATAATCTCAATTAGATAAAGCTATTTAATTAATTTTTTAAATCTTAATTAATTTCATTTTAAAAAATGTGAAATGAACAATGATTAATAAACTTAATTAACCAATTTGCTACTATTCATGGGATTAACTAATCATTAATTAACTTAAAATAGTAATTAAAGTTTAAATAGTCAATTTTTCTAATTATGTGAGCAATAAATCCCAATAAAATCATGGGAGGTAGAGGTCATCTTATTAAATTAACCCACAAAATTTTGGATTAATTGCTCAAGTAATTAATGAGTAATCAATTTTGTAAATAAACTTTAATTACTATTTAAAATTAGTTAAGATCATTTTTAATTAATTCTCCTCTGAAATATCTTTAAAATGAGTATTTATTTACTTTTTTATTTCTCTATGATTTTTAAGATTTTTAGAAGTTTAGCCATTAAAATGATTAATTAAGCTTAATTACTAATCTTATTGGCATGGCACATGGGCGATGCACTTTCCACATGGCATCGCGGGATTGGCTACTTAAAACTTATCTGACTTAGCACCTTTGTGATGGTGGTGGACATGCTTTCTAGTCCATCGTCTGAGCTAAGATCGAACAACTATGATTAATCTCACAAATTAATAGGATTAAATTAGATCAATCTACCATTGTCGGTCCTAAGTTTGAATGCAAAAAGTGGAGGGTTGCGTTAGGTAGTACGGCAGTAAAATTTGTCAAAATAATCATGACATGAATCTTTTAAATCATTGTGTTAATCTAGGCGTCCCACAGGCGGCGTGTTGTATGGCGAATATAAAAAAATGTGCTAGAGCCATTGCATCTGCGGGTGCGGTTAAATAAGAAAGGGTTCCACATTTATGGGCGGATCGGCAAAAGTTAGTCCATGAAACTAGAATTAGGTTAGGATCTTGGAATATAGGTACTCTTAGATAAATTAATGGAATTAGATATTATGGTTCATAGAAAGATAAATATTTTATGTGTTCAAGAAACTAAATGGGTTGGTGAGAAGGCCAAGGAGATTGATAGTTTAGGTTTTAAACTTTGGTATTCAGGTAAAAGTCAAACTAGAAATGGTGTAGGTGTGATTATAGATAAAAGTTTGAAGGATAATGTTATAAATATTAATAGATGTGGAGATAGAATTATAGCTTTAAATATTATTGTTGATACTAAGATTATCAATGTTATAAGTGTCTATGCTCCTCAAGTAGGTTTGGAGGTAAGCTCAAAAGAAAAATTTTGGAATGAATTAGAGGGATTAATACAAAAGATACCTCTCGAAAAGTATTTATTGGGGAGATTTAAATGGACATGTTGGTAGAGTGGTAGAAGATTTTAAAAGTATTCATGGTGGTTATGGATTTGGGTGACTAATGAAGAAGGTAAAGTATATTAGATTTTGCCTTATGATTTTATAGTTGCTAATACTTTATTTAAGAAAAGAGATGAACATATTATTACTTATAAAATGGATCTAGTAAAACACAGATTGATTATTTTCTGATAAGAAAAATAGATCGTTTAGATTGTAAAGATTGTAAGGTCATTCCAAGTGAAATTTTAAGTACCCAACATCGACTATTAGTTTTAGATTTTAAGATGAAATGTTGTAAGAGAAAAAATAAATTAAATTATTGTCCTAGGATTAGATGGGGACACTTAAAGAACACAAATAAAAATATTTTCAAGAGCAAGCTACAAGAAATTAGAATTTGGGATGTTCATAAGGAAGCTAACGTTATGTGGGAAAAATATCAAGTGAAATTAAGCAAGTTGCTAAAGATGTGCTTGGAGAAGAAAAAGGAAAACTTCTTTTAATAAGAATAGTTGGTGGTGGAGCGAGTGTGCAAGAAAAGATAAGAAATAAGAAGCATTGTTATAAAACTTGGTTTAGATGTAAAAACTCGGAGAATTGGGAAAGATATAAAATGGCCTGTAGAGATTCTAAGAAATCAATATGTGATGCAAAAAATTTAGCTTTTAGTGATTTATACAATAGATTGGATACTAAAGAAGGTGAAAGATGTATGTATAAGTTAATAACCAAAGAGATAGGAGAAGTAAAGACATAGTTTAAGTGAGGGGTATTAAGGATGAAAATAATAAAGCGCTTTTCTTAGAAAAGGATATTGAAAATAGGTGGATGAGGTATTTTGATAAACTTTTCAATGAAGAATCTGAAAGTATGATTGATTTTAGCAACCTTAATACCCTAAACAAAAATAAATTTCATTTTATCATCATATTAGTAAATCGAAGTTAGTGAAGCTTTGAAGAAAATGAAATGTGGAAGCAGTGGGAGGATAATATTCCAAAAGAAGTGTGGAAATGTTTAGGAGATCAAGGAATTTCTTGGCTTACAAATCTTTTTAATGTTATTTTAAAGACTAAAAAGATGATGAGTGGAGAAAGAGTTTGTTGGTTCCTATATTTAAGAATAAAGGATGCACAAGAGTGTACAAATTATAGAGGAATTAAGTTAATGTGCCATACATTAAAATTATGGGAGAGAGTAATTGAGTATAGGTAACGATGATACAAAAGTTTCTCACAATCTTTGGTTTCATGCCAGGTAGATCTACTATGGATGCTATACATTTGTTAAGAGGTTTGATGGAGAAGCATAGAGAAAGTAAGAAGGATCTACATATGATATTTATTGATTTAGAGAAAGCTTATGATAAAGTCTCAAGAGATGTTCTTTGGAGAGTTCTAGAAAGAAGGAGTTAATATTGGTTATATTCAAGTCATTAAGGATATGTATACTAGAGAGTTACTTGTGTCCAAACATAAGGATGATTGACAAAATATTTTCTCTATTTGGATTACATCAAGGATCAACATTAAGCCCTTATCTTTTTTACTTTAGTTATGGATGTTCTTACGAGGCATTTACAAGAAGATGTACCTTGGTGTATGCTTTTCTTGATGACATTCTTCTTGTTGATAAGACTAGAGGGAGTCCAACGAAACTTGAATTATGGAGGTCAACTTTAGAGTCTAAAGGTTTTCGTTTAAGTAGATCTAACTGAATATATGGAGTGTAATTTTAGTTGTAGAAGTTTTAGTAGTAGTGTTGTGACTTTAGGTGATCAAGTCATTAATAATAGTGGCGATCAAATATTTAGGTTCTATTGTTCAAAATGATGGTGAAATAGATGGAGATGTTATTAGTAGAATTCAAGTTGGATGGTTGAAGTGGAGGAATGCATCCGCCTATTATGTGATAGAAAAGTTCCACTTAAACTTAAGGGAAAATTTTATAAGATGGTGGTAAGAAATGACTTATGAACAATAAAAGAGAAGCATTAAGACTAAGATTAAGAGATGAGGATGTGGATGAGTGGCTTTACTTTAGAGATAGAATGCAAAAAATGAGTATGTTCGGAAAAGTTGGAGTAGCTCTGGTAGATAAGATTAGGAGAGTCACCTTAGATGGTTTGGCCACATAAAGCCACCAATATCAAATTAGAGAGTAGATGCATTAGATTTACCTTATGTTAAGAAAGGTAGAGGTAGACCTAAAAGACTTGGTTAAGATGTAAAAAAAATGATCTTAGTATACTTGAATTAAATGAGAATTTGACACATAATAGGACACAATGGAGACGAAGGATTCATATAGCCGACCCCATCTAGTGGGATTAAGGCTTATTGTTGTTGTTGTTGTTGTTACCTGATCTAATCATGACCATCCATTCTGATCATGTAGAACGGAAGATGCATGATCTAACGTCATGGGAATGAGGGAGAATGGAGTCCATCTGCCATTGCTTACTTGATCCAATCTTACTCAAGATCAACTCCAAAAGGATCCCACACCTTCATGACATCGATCGGAGGGGATCTAACGATCAAGATCACATGAGATGCAAGTTTTCTTCAAAAAGCTCCAACCCAATTTTGCCTAAGGATCAGTTTTGGAAGCATACCTCACCAAAACTCAAGATCGAGAGCTTGAACGATTGAGGAAGCTTCATCTAGTGGAGATGAAGCCTATTGAGCAAAAATTAGATCAATTCCTCGACATTCACTCAGAAGGCCATGAAACAATGATTTAGAGCTTGACTTTGACCGAAATCCCACCTCTAGTGCTCAAAAAGCTCAAGAGATGATTCATTCTTGCTCAACGAGGCCTAGGGAAGGTGCGTGCGAATTTAATTTGAGTTTGATGGAGAAATAGGGAAGTTTGGTCATAAATTGGAGTGTCCTATTTCAGGATAGAAAGGAATGGCATTTTTTGATCAAAGAATGAGCTTGGGAGCTTAGAGAATGACTTTAGCTACTTGACTTGGGTAGCTAGGGCTCTAAGGAATGATTTTTGTATGTGTTTGAGTAGAAATGAGGGGGTGTATACCCCCTTCATCTTGATTGGATGGTGGGATCTGGTTTGGCTTTTAGTGGCCATCCAACCATCTCAGGGAGTAGTGGGTGGTAGGGAGGAGGTGAGTCAACTTGGTTGGTTGAAGGTTTGGAGGTGGCTACCAAAGAGGAATCATGTGTCCATGGTGGGTTTCAAATGCTCCAATTGGGAGGGTGAGGTGATTTCACCCCATGGGTCATGGCAACCCAACCACACCTTGTTAGGTTGGGCGTGTCCTAGGTGCCTAGGTGGACCATTGGGAGAGTACCAAGTGGCCAAGTAATGGAAATGACCACTTACATGGGTGATTTGCCTGATGTGATGCCCTTGACACAATGGTTGAATGATCATTTAGCATTAAATTTTATTTGGGTAGATTTGCAATAATCCAAAAGTGGGTTAGCCCAAATTTCAAGTCAACTCGAGTTGATTTGGTTAGGATAGGCACAATTTGACTCATTTAGGTCAAATTGGGTTAGGTTGGGTCAAGTTGACCAATTGGCCAAATTGTGTCAAACTAAAGGTTGGGTCAAGTTCATATGATCATTTGGGATGTTTTGGTTCAATTGGTTTGGTTTAGTTTGGCTTATATTTGATTTTGGCTCATTTGAATTCATTTGGGTCAAATGGGTTCAGTTGACCAATTTGACCAAATTGGTAAAATTGACTTGGGTTGGTTGTTGGTTTGGGTTTAGTTGACCAATAGAAGATTATTGTAGGCTTTGATTTCAATTAATTTGGAGTTGGTTTACTCTAGACCAACTTGAATATTTAGGTCAATTTGGGCTAAGTAGGTCAATTGGGTTCAATTGGGTCCAATCACGACTTTGGTCAAGTTCAACAATATTTTGATTTGGCCCAATTTGGTCTTTTTGGTCAATTTGGGTCAACTTGGGTCAAGATGACCAATTAGGTTTGGTTTCACTCAATTGATGGTCAAGTCATATTCAAATAATGATTTTGATTTGGTATAAAACATTGGTTTCAAGGGATTTGAATCTTAGGTTACCATTTGGCTAGTTTGGGTTCATATGAGTTAAGGGGTTGACTTGGTCAAATGACCAAGTTGACTTGGTTTGACCTAATTTGTGATAATTGATCAACCTAGGGTGATCAAAAATCATGATGGGAGGTTTTGATGGGCTTGGTTCAATCCAATTTGGGAAGGATTAGAACTTGGCTCAAATAGGTCAACTGGCCACTTTGGGTCAAGTGGAAATTAGTTGGTTTGATTTTGGGTTGAGTTTGGTTTAGTTGAGTTTATATATGGATTTGAGATTGATATATAAATTCAATTGCAATTATCTTGGGTTCAAATGTGTTTTGGTTCATTTGAACATTTCAAGTCAAATGGGTTAAGTTGGGTTTGATTTGGGTTGATTTTGGTTTAGCTTGATGATTATAGATTTCATTTATATTTGTGAATATGATTGAAGGCGTGATTGATTCATGAGAAAATCATTTGAATTTGGGTTTTGGAATGATGGAATTTGGCTAAGTCCATGGAGTTGAGTTATGTGGCTTAAGTTTGGATTTTGATTTGTTTAATTTAATTTTGATGATTTAAATGTATATTTCATTTAAATTTGTGAAGATAATTGAAAATATGATTGATTTATGAGACATTCAATTGAGTTTGACTTAATTTTGGTTAAGAGTTGATTAAGTCCATGGGATAGGTTATATGGCTTAGGAAGGCTTTTAATTTAATTTGATTTAGTTTCATTTAATTTTGATCATTTGAATGTAGATTTGATTTATATTTAGGAAGATAATTGAAAATATAAAATGATTATGAAAAATAAATTGATTTTGGATTGATTTAGATTAAAATTTGGCTAAGTCTGGGATAGGTCATATGGAAGAAGGGTTTCAAGTTTGGATTTGATCATGGGCTTCAATCATTTGGTTTTTGAATTTGGGTTTGGATTGATATTTGAATTTGATATTTGAATTCAACTTGATGTTTGGTTTGAGAAGGTGAATATGGATTGGATTTGGGTTGTAGGGTAGGTGGATTATCCTAATCCCTAAGGCATAAGTTAACCCTATGGTTAACCCTTCTAAGTCTTTAGGCTTAGGTTAAGTGTTTACCTAATTGTTAGAAGTGCCTTATGACTATGAAAGTCTTAGTATCTATAAGACTCCTAAGTTTAAGATGGCAAGGTTGAATCCGCATTCCAAAAGTGAGGTCAATAGGCCTTAGGCTCCATAGTGTTGCCCTTGAAGATAGATGATTGGAAGATCGAAGCCAAGTTTCACATTATAGACTTAGATACATCTTTCAAAGCATTGCTTGGGAGACCACAGATACATGAGAACAACATAGTTCCATCTTCTCTACATCAGTATATAAAGTTTTTTAGAGGTGGGATCGTCTATTATGTCAAAGGAGATCTCAAGTCATTTACAGTTCATGAGGTCGGCATATATGAGGATGCAACTTACTACCTCCCTCAAAGTCAACCAGTCTATTCTCACGAACTTGGCCAAAGTTTAAAAATAAAAGAAAAAGAAAAAGAAAGAGAAAGAGACAAAGAAAAGAAAAGATAAAATGAAAAAGAAAATAAAAGGGAGCGAAAATAGACTTGGAGGAGGAAGTGGAGCCTGACATTAGATTCCATCCACAATTCTTTATTCCATTTGAACATATGGGTAGGACAACCTGACCTCCACCAGGCAATGGAAAAGGCCAATTCAGAGGGAGTCCCAAGGGTGGAAAACCTCCTAGTTGGTCATCCAATAGAAGATATATCAGCATACCAAGAGTGTATCCATATAAACTTAGAATCTAGTTCATAGGATGAGTATTTTATGATTAGCACACTAGCCCCTCTAGGTGAATTTGAGCTAGATAGTGATGAAGACCAAAGTCTAAAGCAAAGCATAAGATTATTCAAGTATATATGTGAAATAGTTAGGCATCGGTTGGGAACCTTAGCTCTAACCCCACTTTCCTCTCAAAAAGCTGAGGGTTTCGTAGTTAAGGAAGCCCATAAGTCATCCACGTGTGAAGACTCACAAGTTCTTTCGGGAGCATCATCCTCAAGTCGAAGTTGATGTAGAACTTGAGGATGATTCATATAAAGATTTAATAGAATTACCTTTTGGTTGGTACTTGCCTTGTGTTCATAATTTAGCAAATAAAGGGTTAATCCCACATACTTGGTCAAAGCATAGGTTAGACTACTTCAAAAGAATATGAAAGAACAAATACAAAATCTCTCAATCAAGACCAAGACTAGGATTTGGTACAGTGGGTTCAGTTGATGATGACAAATACTACTTAGCCATCACCAATCATTTAAAATCTAATAGGTTCTTTTCAAATCACATTAACTCATATGAGGAGTTATGCTTAGAAACTTCAGATGATTTAGATGATTTTGAAGTAAAAGATGCACTGCCAGGGTTCAAAGAAGAGATCAAGTCAACCATCGATGAGCTCAAGAAAATAAACTTAGGAATTGAAGAAGATCCACTCCTATTATACATCAATTCTTTGTTGAATGAAATTGAAACTAATGACTTTGTTAGGCTATTCACAGAGTCTAAGACTACTTTGTATGGAGTTATGAAGACATGCCTAGATTGGCTCCTGACATAGCAGTTCATAAACTAGCAAAAGAGCATACTGCTAACCTTATCAAGCAAGCTCCTAGATGCATGCAATTAGACATAGAACAACATATCATTTATGAAGTCAAGAAATTGATCGATGCTGGCTTCATTCAAGAAGAAAAATATGCTACCTGGTTAGTCAGCATCGTCTCAATTAAGAAAAAGAATGGCCAAATTTATATATGCATCAATTTTAGAGATTTAAATAAGGCATGTCTAAAAGATGAATTTTTACTATCAATCCTAGAGCTGATAGTGGTCATTGCATCATCTCATGCGCTTTTTTCATGGATGGCTCATCCGATATAACCAAATAAAGATAGCCCTTGAAGATGAAATAAACACTACTTTTAGAACCCCGATCGAAATCTATTGCTATATGGTCATGCCCTTTATCCTTAAAAATGTCGGTGCTATATACCAGGGGGCTATCACTTGAATCTTCGATGAACTCATTCATCATCAAATCGAGTGCTATGTCAATGATCTCATGGTTAAAAGTAGAGAAAAAGAAGACCATCTCTTTGACTTGAGAGTAGTTTTCAAATAGTTAAGACAATTTAACCTCAATATGAACCCCCTGAAGTGTGCATTCATAGTAGCTTCAAGGAAATTCCTTCGATTTGTTATCCAACACCAGGGAATTGAAATTGATTCAGAGAAGATCAAGGTGATATTAGAAATGCCACCCTCTAAAAGTTTAACTCAACTTAGATTATTCCAAGGGTGGTTAGCATATCCAAGATGCTTTATATCCAACCTATTAGGAAGATGTTAGATTCTCTAACTTGTCAAAAGGATGCCAAGTTCAAGTGGGATGATAAGTGTGAGCATGCCTTCAAGACATCAAGCATTACCTAATGACATTGCCGTTCTAGCCCCTATCCGGGCATGCTCATACTTTACACGCATTAGATAACTCCTTAGTGCTTTGTTGGCCCAAGCCAATAACAAAGGGAAGAAAATGCACTATACTACCTTAGCCATCATCTAATCCTCGAGGCTAATTATCCACCCATTTAGAATCATTGCTTAGCTTTAATCTTTGCATCTTAAAAGGTGCAACACTACATGCTTCCTCATAAGGTGAACTTAATCTCTAAGATTAATCCACTACAGTATCTCATGACATGATCAATGCTATCTGGATGATTGGCACGACTGTCCATGATCTTCTCACAGTTTAATATTACCTTTGTACCCCTCTGTGCATTAAAAGAACAAGCGCTAGTAGATATCTTAATAGCACACCCCACTTTCTACTGACTCTCTACTTAGTGATGATCTCCATGATGAACAAATCATGAATTTAGGGGATACTACCATTCACCGCTAAGAGATGTACTTTGATGGTGTGGCTTCCTCTCAAAGAGGAGAAGAACAACTATCTACTATTTCAAGAATGGCAAGGGTAGGAATAGTTCTCTTAATTTTAGACCGTGATGTGATCAGATTCTCATATCATCTGTCCAATCCTTGTACCAAAAATGAAGCTGAATATGAGGCTCTGATTGTTGGTCTAGAGGTAGCCATTACTCTAAGCATCCAGAACATCATCATCTTCAGGGCTTCTCAACTAGTTATCAACCAAATCGCTGGGTCCTATAAGGTTATAAAGCCTAAGCTCCATCACTACTACAAGTAGACCATGGAGTTGTTGCCCCAAATCCTAGAGGTTAACATTTATAAGATTCCTCAAGGAGAGAACGTCATAGCATATGCTCTAGTCAAGCTTGACAAGGAGTTGGCATGTATGGAGGATAAGTTCATATCAATAAAAGTCCAAAATAGACAAAGTCTTATCCCTTATTGATATTAAACTCATCAAAAAGTACTCTCTTGAAGGGGAGGATGCCATTGCCAAGAAGGAAGAGAGTTAGATGTGAGGCAAAAATTCATGGATTACCTAAATAAATGCAAACTACCTTAAGAGAAGTTCCAAGTCCATCAGATGAAGTAGAGAGTACTTTCCTATTCTCTTCTGGATGGTGTCTTATAATGACGATCTTTCGATCATATGTGGTTATGTTGTTTAGACAAGCATGAAGCCCGTAAGATCGTCACTGAGGTACACTCTAGATTATGTGGAGTCAACCAATCAGGTCTGAAGATGAAAGCCAAGATCAAGAGACTAGGATAACTGGCCTTTGATGATTAAATATTACATATATATGGCAAGGCGATGCCACCAATGGATATGGCAAGGTGATTCCACCAACACTCTATATCCTACATTGCCCTCATGGCCATTCAAGTGTTGGGGTACCGACATAGTGGGTTTGATTGATCCTCCTTCATCGAAGGATTATTAGTTTATCTTAGCTACTACTGGCTACTTTTCTAAATGGCCAAAGGCAATTCTACTTAGAGATGTCACAGCTTAGCATGTACTCTAGTTTTTATGGAACCATATCGTATATAAGTTCTAAGTGCCTTGATGAATTATATATGATAATGTTATTGCATTCAAGAGTACGAAGATCAATAACTTTGCCTAGAGACACAACATAGATTGGAGATATTCTACCATCAACTACCCAAGGGAAAATGGCTTAGTAGAAGCCTTCAACAAAATTCTCATCCATCAAGAAGACACTCGACAACAATAAGTGACAGTGGCATGAGCAGTTAGTTGAAGCCTTGTGGGCCTACCACACCACATATAGAACTCTAACTCAGTATACTCCTTTCTCTTTAGTGTATGGGTCTGAAGCCATTCTACCATTAGAAGTCCAACTCCAATCACTTAGGATAGCTGTGGTTAGCAAGCTCACAACAGAGCAGAACACCAAGTTGCGGTTAGAAGAGCTCGAAGGTTTGGAGGAGAGATGCCTATGGTCATGCTAAAACCTCAAGTTATACAAAGTTAAAATAATTCAAGCTCACAATAAGTTGGTCCATCCTAAAGATTTTCAAGTAGGAGAGCTTATTTTAGTTCTAAGGAGACCGATTATTACCTGTCGTAAGATGGGAGGCAAGTTTGAATGCACTTGGGAAGGCCTTTTTGTCATAAGGAAGGCTTACCAAGTAGGATCTTATCAGCTTATCAATTATAAGAGAGAGTGCTCAATGCTTCTAATTAATGGGCTCTACTTAAAGAAAAATTATAAATCATGTTTGAAAATAATTATCATCAATGAAAATTCCATTTTGAATTCAATCTCTTCCATGTTAAAAGTATTCTTATTTGTGAATCTGCCATGATGTATTTTGGGTAGGTGTAAAGAACCCTAGTAGCATCTTATTGTTCATTGACACAATATAAACACAAATTACACACAAACATATAAAATAAATACATATCTTTTATCTCGGGCTACTCTGAGTTGAGATAACGCCCCCAATGACCCTCACTCAGCAGCTACTCTAGGTTAGGCTGATGTACTACCCTGCTAATGTGTCACCTAGTCATCTTATTGCTTTGGAGGATGTAAGTTTGCTATACTTTTCTTCCTTACTTGGCCACTGCACACTGATGAGCGCCTTGTTAGTTTGGTAGGCTTTACTACGTGGCCGGTAAGCTACCTTATGTTGGCTTGATTTAGGAGGATGTGAGTTTCCTATGCTTTTTTCTTGGATTAACCTTTGTCCACTAAATGGGTTGAATATATTTGATGTTTAGGATAAGTCCCCTAGTAGCTCCTTCTCTCCTGACTACTTCAAGTTTGCATCCAGTTCCTCCTTAGGGCTCCCTGCTTAGTAGTTGCTCTAGGTCAGATAACATCTATCCCACCGACGATAGACTATCCTGATGATCAGTTATGCTTGGAAAGTTGTAAGCCTACACGCATTCTTTCCAGATTGATCATTGCACACCGATGAGCACCTTAGGTTGGTTGGTTCTCACTATGCTAACTGAAACACCACTCATATTGACAAATACACCTTAGGTTGGTTGGTTCTAGCACCTTAGGATACACCACTCATGGCAGATGCAAGTCTACTATGCTTTCTACTTAAGTTGGTCACCGTACACCTATAAGCTTTCTTTTCCATGGCTCAGGATAATGCCCCTAGCAGCACTTCCCCTGTGGGCACTATATTTGGATCACATCATTTGTGACCCAATTTAGACACTACCCGAGTTACTATCATATTGGACAGTTCCCCTTTCCTATTAACCACCCCTATGGATGTGCAGATTCTCTTGTTTGTCTAGTAAATCTAAGATTGGTCAATACTAACATAGCCCTCTCTCAGTGTGAACCCTTACACACCAACAGGGTCCACGTAAACATATAAACAAAATATTTATTCACTTGTGAATTAGGAGGACACCCATAGCAATAGCTTTTTCCAAGCAGGCATCCTATCTTTAGGGCAGTGTCAGTAAAACACCTTATAGAAATTATCGACTACACTTGAGTTGATATAAGTCCCTAGCGACATTCACTCAGTAGTCGCCCCTAAGTTGGGTTTGATTTGTTATGCTACTAACAGGTCACCCCAGCAGTTTTTCCTTGCTTTAAAAGATGTAAGTCTGCTACGCCTTCTTCCTAGCATAGCCATTGCACACTGAAAGCTAATCCCTTAGGTTGGCTAGCTCTACCCCACAGCTAGCAGACTATCTCTTTGGATTTATAAATCTAAGATAGGACAAGTCCGATATATCCCCTTCTCAATGGGTCCATCGCACACCAACATGGTTCATAAAATAAATCTATCAAATTTGACCAAGCTCATATCCCTAGTGGAGCCCCAAATCATATATAAACAAGTCAAGCAAACAAATCAAATTCAAAAACCAACCTCTCCAATGGAGCCAAATTGAACCAACTCCCCCAATAGAGTCTAAATCAATGAAATCCAGCTAAACTCATATTCCTAGTGGATACATCCCCAAACAAATCTATGACATCAAACTCAAATCCCAATCCCTAGCGGATAGCCTGAACTTGGTTCTCTAGGTGAAGGTTTATATACCCGATCCTCAACAGACTTGAGCCCATATCTCTAGAAGATATGCCTCCACTTCAATTAAACCTAATAAATTAATTGCAAATGGATTTATATTTCAATCATAAATCCATATGTGAGTTCAACCAAACTTGAATCAAGCCTTGATCAAGCTAAAACCCAATTGGCTCACTTGATCCAAAGTGGCCAATTTGACCTACATGAACCAAAATTCAGTTCAAACCCAAATCAAAATAAATTAAGCCAATCCAAACTTCATGTCATATTTGTTGATCATCATAGGTTAATCAATTGTCATGAATTAGGGTCAAACCAAGTCAACCTAGCTCATTGACCAAGTCAACCCTTTAACCCACATGACTAAGTCAACCTTCCTATCTTAAACTTAGAAGTCTTCTAGATACTAAGACTTCCATAATCATAAGACACTTCTACCAATTAGGTAAACACTTAACCTAAGCCTAAAGACTTAGAAGGGTTAACCATACATTTAGGTTATGCCTTAGGGATTAGGATAATCCACCCAACCTACAATCCAAATCCAATCCATGTTCACCTTCTCAAACCGAACATCAAGTTCAACTCAAACTTCAAATTCAAATATCAATCCAAACCCAAATTCAAAAACAATATGATTGAATCCCATGATCAAATCCAAACTTGAAACCCTTCCTAAGCCATATGACCTATCCCACAGACTTAGCCAAATTTTAATGTAAATCAATCCAAAATCAATTTATTTTGTCATAATCATTTTATATTTTCAATTATCTTCCTAAATATAAATCAAATCTACATTCAAATGATCAAAACTAAATGAAACTAAATCAAATTAAATAAAAAGACTTCCTAAGCCATATAACCTATCCCATGGACTTAGCCAAATCTTAACCAAAATTAAGTCAAAATCAATTGACTTTCTCACAAATCAATCATATTTTCAATCATCTTCACAAATTGAAATGAAATATACATTTAAATCATCAAAATTAAATTAAACCAAATCAAAATCCAAACTTAAGCCACATGACTCAACTCCATGGACTTAGCCAAATTCAATCATTCCAAAACCCAAATTCAAATGATTTTCTCATGAATCAATCATGCCTTCAATCATATTCACAAATATAAATGAAATCTATAATCATCAAGCCAAACCAAAATCCACCCAAATTAAACCCAACTTAACCCATTTGACTTGAAATGTTCAAATGAACCAAAACACATTTGAACCAAAGCTAATTGCAATTGAATTTATATATCAATCCCAAATCCATATATAAACTCATCTAAATCAAACTCAGCCCAAAATCAAACCAACTAAACCCAATTGGTCCACTTGACCCAAAGTGGCCAATTGACCTATTGAGCCAAGTTCCAATCCTTCCCAAATTGGATTGAACCAAGCCCATCAAAACCTCCAATCATGATTGTTGATCACCCTAGGTTGATCAATTATCATAAATTGGGTCAAACCAAGTCAACTTGGTCATTTGACCAAGTCAACCCCTTAACTCGTATGAACCCAAACTAGCCAAATGGTAACCTAAGATTCAAATCCCTTGAAACCAATGTTTTATACCAAATCAAAATCATTATTTGAATATGACTTGACCATCAATTGAGTGAAACCAAACCCAATTGGTCCTCTTGACCAAAGTTGACCCAAATTGACCTAAAAGACCAAATTGGGCCAAATCAAAATATTGTTAAACTTGACCAAAGCCATGGTTAGACCCATTTGAACCCAATTGACCTACTTAGCCCAAATTGACCTAAATATTCAAGTTGGTCTAAAGAAAACCAACTTCAAATTAATTGAAATCAAAGCCTACAATAATCTTCTATTGGTCAACTAAACCCAAACCAACACCCAACCCAAGTCAAGTTTACCAATTTAGTCAAACTAGTCAACTGAACCCATTTGACCCAAATGAATTCAAATGAGCCAAAATCAAATCTAAGCCAAACTAAACCAAACCAATTGAACCAAAACATCCCAAATGATCATATGAACTTGACCCAACCTTTGGTTTGACACAATTTGGCCAATTGGTCAACTTGACCCAACCTAACCCAATTTTACCCAAATGAGTCAAATTGAGCCTAACCTAACCAAATCAACTCTAGTTGACTTAAATTTGGGCTAACCCACTTTTGGCTTATTGAAAATCTACCCAAATAAAATTTAATGCTAAATGATCATTTTACCATTGTGTCAAGGGCATCACATCATACAAATCACCCATGTAAGTGGTTATTTCCATTACTTGGCCACTTGGTAATCTCCTAATGGTCCACCTAAGCACCTAGGACACTGCCCAACCTAACCCAAGGGGTGGTTGGGTTGGCCATGACCCATGGGAGGTGAAATCATCTCACCCTCCTAATTATAGCATTTGAAACCCATAGGACACATGATTCCTCTTTGGTAGCCACCTCCACACCTTCAACCAACCAAGCTGAGCCAACTCACCTCCTCCCTACCACCCACTACTCCCTGAGATGGTTGGATGGCCACTAAAAGCCAAACCCAATCCCACCATCCAATCAAGATGAAGGGGGGTATACACCTCCTAATTTCTACTCAAATAAATACAAAAATCATTCTTTAGAGCCCTAGCTACCCAAGTCAAGTAGCTAAAGCCATTTTTAAGCTCCCAAGCTCATTCTTTGATCAAAAAATGCCATTCTTTTCTATCTTGAAACAGGACACTCCCATTTCTGACCAAACTTCCCTATTTCTCCATCAAACTCAAATTAACTTTGCACGCACCTTCCCTAGGCCTCGTTGAGCAAGAATGAATCATCTCCCAAGCTTTTTGAGCACTAGAGGTGGGATTTCGATCAAAGTTGAGCTCTAAATCATTGATTCATGGCCTTTTGAGTGAATGTCGAGGAATTGATCTAATTGCTGCTCAACAAGGCTTCATCTCCCCTAGATGAAGCTTCCTCAATTGTTCAAGCTCCTGATCTTGAGCTCTAGTGAGGTATGCTTCCAAAATTGATCCTTAGGCAAAATTGGGTTGGATCATTTTGAAGAAAACTTGCATCTCGTGTGATCTTGATCGTTAGATCCCCTCCGATCGATGTCATGAAGGTGTGGGATCCTTTTGGAGTTGATCTGAGATCAAGTAAGATCGGATCAAGTGAGCAATGGCAGACGGACTCCATTCTCCTCATTCGACATTAGCATGCATCTTTTTCCATTGATCGAGAATGGGCGATCATGATTAGATCGACTAGATTGATGCGATTTAATCCTATTAATCTGTGAGATTAATCATAGTTTTTCGATCTTAGATCGGACGATGGACTAGAAAGCATGTCCACCACCGTCACGAAGGCACTAAGTCAGATAAGTTTTAAGTAGCCAATCCCGTGATGCCATGTGGAAAGTGCGTCGCATCAACGTGCCATGTGGCACCAACAAGATTAGGAAATTAAGCTTAATTAATCATTTTTAATGGCTGAAACTTCTAAAAATCTTAAAAAACCATAGAGAAATAAAAAATGCCAATAAATACTCATTTTAAAGATATTTCAAAGGAGAATTAATTAAAAATGATCTTAACTAATTTTAAATAGTAATTAAAGTTTATTTACAAAATTGATTAGTTTAATTACTCCTTAATTTCTTCACCAATTAATCCCAAATTTTGTGGGTTAATTTAATAGGATGACCTCTACCTCCCATGATTTTATTGGGATTTATTGTTCACTTAATTAGAAAAATTGGCTAATTAAACTTTAACTACTATTTAAGTTAATTAATGATTAGTTAATCCCATGAATAGTAACAACAAATTGGTTAATTAAGTTTATTAATCATTGTTCAATGAAGTGAACCAAGGAATAGGTGGGACCCCTTTCCCAAGTTCATTTCACCTTTTTTAAAATGAAATTAATTAAGATTTAACTAATTAATTAAATAACTTTATCAAATTGAAATTATAATAACATCAAACCTTAATTAATTAAATCATGGGGTAGATCTTTAGGTGTTTAAAAACTTAAAGGAGTTTAATGAAATTATGGTTAGTCCACATGTGTCATAAAAATCTAAGAGTAATCAATTAAGTGCCTTAATCTAATTAACTATTAATCATGTGCCAATTGCATTTGGCCTATTTTATTTCCTAGGATCATTGCAAGTTTATTTTCCATGTATATGATATTAGCTCATAATTATTTAGTTAATTACTTTAAGGTGACATGGATAAGGGTAATTAATTCATTTAATTAAGGGTTTAACTTAATTAACCCAAAAAATCAACTTAATTACATTTCCTTAAATTAAATCAAATCACTAATGTGGGAATGGGTTTAAAACAACAAGTGATGATTTCTCTTCTCCTCTTTAATTCAAATCAAATCCAAAACTTAATTAATAAAAAAGATTTAGTTTGCTTTAAATAATTTTATTTGATTTGATTGTCCTTAAGAACTAGCTTGGTTGAATAAATCACATGCTTATATTTGATTATCCTCTTTCCAATCATGTTAAATTTGGTATGTCATTTGAATTATTGCATCCATCTTTTCAAAATCAAGTAAATAAAATGGATTTCCTTTATGTAAGCTTATAGTGTTGATTTAATTTTATATATGTGTGGCTATTATTACTATTAAATCCAAATGTATTTTTTAAAAGCATATAAATGAATAATAATATGTGTTATGATGATAGTTATAAAAACATAAGAAATGCATGTGCTTATAGCTTAAGTGTATGAATTTTGAGTTCTCTTTCCTCTATTCATGTGTTGATTTATATAAGATTGAATGGTAATGGGTATATAGTCGGACATCCCAGGAACATGAGGCTTTAGCCCCAAGGAGGTCATTTGATTACCTCACTTGCTGGTTTAACAATGCGTACTCCATTTGATTTACATTCTTATGTATTTCAACATTAGAATTTGGATAGAGTTTTAATTCATATATATATAAATGATTCAATAAAAATTTCAATCTTTGCATGGTTTTCTTTCTCCCATCTATGTATACATCCATGTGTGTCAAAGAAAAGCAAGTATATAGTTTGGACATCCCAGGAATATGAGGCTTTAGTTAGCCCCAAGGAGGTCATTTATTTACCTCACTTCCCTGGTTTAACAATGACAAGTACTTGCCTATATCTTTGTACATGTATATGTATATGTGAATAGTGAATGAAAATCCCATTTTACATTAAAAGTGCATGCATTCATAATTTACTAAGTGGTGAATTAATTCGACATATGATTTGGAGCTTACTTTTTATGTATTCTATACTAATTTACATATGTTTGAATGCAAATGGGTATATAGTATGGACATCCCAAGAATCTGAGGGTTTTGCTAACTCCAAGGAGGGCTTTTGATTACCTCTCTTCCCTGGTTTAACAACAGCACATGCTTATTTAATTTCGTTCTTAAGTCATTTTTGTATAATAATTTGTTAAAATTTTAAATTAATATGGTTAAATAATTCAATCA
Organism: Cymbidium sinense; assembly: GCA_021442155.1. Taxonomy (NCBI): domain Eukaryota; kingdom Viridiplantae; phylum Streptophyta; class Magnoliopsida; order Asparagales; family Orchidaceae; genus Cymbidium; species Cymbidium sinense. Next base: position 44,723 of record JAKCPB010000691.1, on the reverse strand, counting down.
AATAGAATATAAATCTTAAACATACACATACATTCAGCATTTAAGTGTGCTAAAATATGTTGCATGTATAAATACACTTAGGATTAAATCATAATCATGTTACATGTGATGGAAAGGATTGATTTAATATATGTCATGTGGTAGTAATTCAATTAAATTAATCTTAAGATGGCTTTCATTTTGAATAGGATTATTTAAAGTGAACCTAAACTTAGGAATAATTAAATCATTTAATAAACCATTCACTAAAGAGAATGAAATTAAATTAATATACTTTAGAAAGTGAGTTAAGGTAGGGATTAAAGAGGGCAATCCTCTTTTCCTCCCTTTTTACCACTTATTTGTTAAGTGTAATCAAATGAAACAAAAGAAAACAAAAATTAAAATTCTCAAATCAATTAAACTACTTCAAGTGAAATCAACCTTTCATGTTAAATTGAAGCCTTCTACACATAGAAAATACAACATTAATGCCAAACAAGACTTATCACACAAGGCTTAATACACACATTAGAATTAAGTCACCACTTCTAGCTCTAAGTTAGGATGGTGTATGATGTGATGTATGTTTTCTTTCATGATGTATTATTTTAGATTAGATTTTAGGGTGTATGCTTCATAGACTAGATGATAGGCCAATATTAGCTTAATCATGTTCTCTACATGTGATTATGCTTAAAGAATGATTATAAATAAAGGTGAATGATTTTTTTTTGCAGATTGCTTAAATCCTTAAGCATAATTCAAGTTAGGACAGGTGGGCTTAGTTACCCATATGTAGGGTGCTAAGTCCAAATTATAAATACAACAGCTTGTTATTATTTATATATTTAGCTAACCTCCATTTTCCAGGTGTTGCTAGATTTACTTTTCCGACATAAGTATAATTTTTATAGTAGGAATTAGGATTAGTGCTTTGGGTGATTGGGATGAGTAAGAGATAGAAGGCTTTGTCCTGGGGTGCCCTGTGATGCCTTTGAAGCAAGCACCATCCAAATTAAGGAAGGAACCAAAATCAAAAATGGAGATATGAAGAATGAAGACCCCCATAGCATTTAATACAATTATAATTATTCTTTCATATTCTAGGTTGTATAAGGGTAGATCTTGGCTACCCATCTTTTCTCTCTTTGGGTTGTACGGTAGTACCCGACTGCGCCGGCCTTTTTTTCTTTTATGATAGTTTATAAAATTTTTTGAAGTTACGTTTACATTGTGCATTAGGATGGCATGCTTTCCATAGTTTCTTAAATGATTGATGCTTTAATGTATGACTTGGATATGATTAGGCTCTTAGGATTAAAATAACTTTTCTACCCAACTAATCACTATAACTAAATCTTAAACAACTCATAACCTCATCATATAGCCTAAGACATAAATAAGATAATTAAAAGATTAAGAAAGCCTTAGCTATATGGTTGTATGTTTGATATCATGCATGCATATTCTTTCTCTATTGAACATGAAAGATCTCCATCCTTGCATGATAAAGGAATGCTTGACCTGTGAGGGCATCCCTAGTGATGGAGAACACCTTCTTCTAGTTGATTTGATGCATAACCTATTTTATCATGCATTTAGGCATAAAAAAATCCTAAAGCTTATGTCAAAATGATGTGTCTAAAATGAAATAAAATTTGAAATGATTTTGCATCTATAGATTAAGTCATATGCTCATACCACTCATGCTCTAGTCTCTTAGGGAGTGTGTTTAGGACTTTAGTCTCTTTCTAATTAAATAAGTACCAGTTGACGTCATTTTTAGAATGAGCTCCCAACCCCTCCCACTTAGACATAAGACTTTTATTAGACACTAAGAGTTTCTTAGTCTTAAGACACATCTAGTGATTAGGTGGAAACTCAACATAGCCCTAGAGACTTAGAAGAGTTAGTCATAGGAATAGGTCATGCCTTAGGGGTGTTAAGAAAATTTTCTTATCCTATAGCTTTAACCACATTCCTCACTTCCTTCCTTCAAGTCAAACTCCAAATCAAATCAACATCAAACTTAAATCAATTCCAGCCTAATTGATTTTGTCCTATAGCTTTAAGTCAATTTTGTGTGAATGAAATCCATGATTGAAACCCATGATTGAAACCAATGATTGAAATTCCAAGTTTGAAATATTTCCTAAGTTCTTTGATTTCCTCTTAAGAACTTAGCCCAAATCAAGTTCAAACCATGTCAAATTCATAAAATTTTCTCACAACCTATTTATATTCTCATTGATATTCACATATATAAATGAAATATAAATTCAAGTCATTCAAACTAAATCCAAAATTCCAAATCTTTCCTAAGTTCTTTAATCCTCTCTTAAGGATTTAGCTTAAATCATATTCAAATCACTTCAAATCTTTGAAGTTTTCTCATAACCCATTTAAATTCAAATTTATATTCACATATATCAATTAAATATAAATTCAAACAACCAAAACTAAATCCAAAACTCAAACTCAAATTCATTCAAAATCTAACCTAAGCCTTTCAAGTGAAAATCATGAACTTAGCCAAATCAATTTCAAATCAAGCCAAACTCTTGATTTTTCTTCATGATTCAATCAATCCTTCAATCATGAATCCAAATATGAATACAAACTTCAAACACTTAACCAAAACTCAATTTAAAAATTAAGCTAAAATCCATCTCATGTTCATCCTTAGAACATGAAATTGTCAAATGAATCAAAACCCATTTGACTTCAAACCACTTGTAAATGGATTTATATTTCAATCATAAGTCCATATGTGAGTTCAACCAAACTCAAATCAAGCTTTGACCAAGCCATTTGACCTACTTAGGCTCACATGACCCAAAGTGACCTAAAATACCCTTATGAGCCAAATTCTAATCCTAACCAAATTGGATTGAACTATGCCTATCGAAGCCTCTCATCATGATCAACAATCATAATGAGATAATCAATCACCCAAATTGGGTCAAACCAAGTGGAACTTAAGGGTTGACCAAGTGAACACTTAGCTAAAATGAAGCCCAACATATCCAAAATCCACCAAAGGCCAAATTGATTGAAACCAATGATCTAAGTTCATTCATGATCAATGTTTGAAGTCAACATTTGAGCCTAACCTATGGCCACTTGACCCAAGTTGACCCAACTTGACCTAAAAAGTTAAAATGTGTAAAAACTTGATCTAAGCCAAATTGATTGAAACCAATGGGTCAAGCTCATCCCAAAATGATTGTTGAACTTGACCAAAGTCTCAATTAGCCAACTAGACCTAACCTAGCCTAATTGACCTTGAACCTAACTTGGCTTAAAGGGTCATATTGAGCCAAATTCAAACTTAACCAAAATTGATTGGAAAAAAAGATACCAATCCATTTTATATGACCAACTAAACCTAAACCAACCCATGACCTAACCCAAATAGGTCAAATGGGTCAAGTGACTTGACCCTGACCTTGAACTCACTTGAACCAAATTCAAACCTCAACCAAATTGAATCAAACCAAAGCCACGAACATTTCAAATGGTCATATGAACTTGACCCAACCCTTGGTTTGACCCAATTTGACCAATTGGTCAACTTGACCCAAGTTGACCCATTTTGACCTAAATGGGTCAACATGAGCCAAATCACATCAAACCAACTCCAAATTCATTGAAACTTGGCCAAACCTATTTTCTCATCATACCAAATATGCCCAAACTGAAATCAAGTTCAAATGACCATTTTACCCCTAGGCCATATCCACTTGGAATTTGGTCAAATCCTCTCCATAACCACGTAGCATCCACTTAGTGGATCAAGTGAACACTAGGGAGTGTGATGCACCCAGCCTAATGGGTTTGGGCCAGCCTAACCTAGCCCAATGGCCAAACCAACCACATGCCTTGAAATGGAGCACCTGAAATCCTCCTTCCACTCAATTCAAGCACATGGCCACCTCACCACTTCTTCCCTGGCCAAAATCAAATTCAAGGACATCCTAAACGGCCTAACAAACCCATGGCATAAGTTCAATTATATCAAAATGGCAAGGAGGCTTGCGGCTATCCGATTGCCCTTTGGGGAGTATACTCCCCCTAATTCAACTCAATCTTCACTCTTGCTAATTCGATTGAAGCAAAGGAACTCAGAGCAAGCCCTAGCTACTCTTCTCAACTTCCAAGAGAAAGTTTGAACTTCTCATTTATCAATTTCTCAAGCTAAAAATAGGGGAAGAAAACCAAAATCCAATCTCCACACTTAAAACCAACACAATTCCCTTTGCAAGCTCCCTCAAGGACCCCAATCGAGCTTATCTAAGCTCTTTCCCAAGATCCAAAGGAAAAATTGGTGTTAGTTTGATCAAAGCCATAAGGAGTTCAAGGTGGAGTTGGCCTCTAGAAGCAACCACCCAACTCAAGACCTCAAACTATTAGCAAAGCTTTGTCTCCACTAGACGAAGCTTCTCCAAGGGAATCAAACACCGGTGAGGTAAACCATTTTTGCAATCTTAATCTAGCCATAGTGTGGAGCTTTATGAAAGGAATTTTCATTGCATGATAAACTAGCCATTGGATATGATCTCCATTGTATGATGAAGGTGGAGGCTAAATTTTAGCCCAATCCAAGCTCACTCAAGCCCGGATCTTGCCCTAGAACATGGATGATCTCCATTGCTCACAGGGAATTACAGGGATGAATCTCTGGCCGTCCATCTGTGCATTTTGGATGGATGGCCGAGATTAAAACATGGCATCCCACATTTCACCCTTTAGAATTGTTGCTTTAATCTCAGTCGTCCGATCCTTGATTGGATGGTGAAGAAAACTCATTGCTAACATGCGTACTGATGTGATAAGTTAAAGACCCAATCCCTTCACACCATGTGGAAAGTGCATGTTGCGTCAGTGGCCCACATTGCATCGATGGGATTAAACATATAATTAGGCTTTTTTAATTATTATTTAATCACCAAACCTTCCTGTTGACCTCATTTTTGGAATGTGCTCTCAACCCCTCCATCTTAGACATAGGAATTCTCTTATACTTTAAGAATACCTTAGTCTTAGGACACATCTAGTGATTAGGTGGACACTTAACCTAGCCTTAGAGACTTAGAAGTGTTAGCCATAGGAATAGATCATGCCTTAGGGGTGTTAGGAAAATTTGCCTACCCTATAGCTTGAAACACATTCCTCACTTCCTTCCTTTAAGGTAAACTCAAAATTAAATCAACAATCAATTCCAACCTAATTGATTTTCCCTAAACTCAAATTAATTCCAAATAATTGAAACCCATGATCCAAAACTAAAATTCAAATTCCAAAAATCTTTCCTAAGCCCTTTGATTCTATCTTATGGACTTAGCTCAAATCAAATACAAATCAATTCAAATTCAAAAATTTTCTCTTATAACCCATTTCTCATTTATATTCAAATATAAATGAATTATAAATTCAAATATCAAAACAAATTCAAAACTCAAATTCAAATTCAACCAAAATCCAACCTAAGCCTTTTAAGTCAAATTCTTGAAATTAGCCAAATCAAACTCAAATCAAGCCAAACTCTTCATTTTTCTTCATGATTCAATCAATCCTTCAATCATGAATCCAAATATAAATATAAACTTCAATCCTCAAAAAAAATTCAAAATTCAAGCCGAAGTCAAACTCATGTTCACCCTTTTGACTTGAAATTGTCAAATAAATCAAAACTCATTTGATTCCAGATCACTTGCAAATGGATTTATATTTCAATCATAAATCCATATGTGAGTTCAACCAAACTTGAATCAAGCCTTGATCAAACCAACTAAATCCAATTGGCTCACTTGATCCAAAGTGGCCAATTTGACCTACATGAGCCATAATTCAATTCAACCCAAATCAAAATAAATTAAGCGAATCCAAACTTCATGTCATATTTGTTGATCATCATAGGTTAATCAATTTTCATGAAATGGGGTTAAACCAAGTCAACCTAGCCCATTGACCAAGTCAACCCTTTAACCCACATGAACCCAAACTAGCCAAATTGCAACCTAAACCAAATTGAGTGTAACCAATGGCTCAGGTTCACTCCAAATTGATTATTGAACCTGACGAAAGTCTTAATTAAATCTAATTTGGCCAATTGGCCAATTAGACCCAACTTAGACCAATTAACCATGAACCCAACTTGACCTAAAAGGTCAAATAAAGCCAAAATCAAATATAAACCAAATTTATTGGAAACACAGATACCAATCCATTCCAAATGATCAACCAAACTCAAACCAAGCCATGATTCAAGCCAATTTGGTTAATTAGGTCAAATTGATCAACTTAGCCCAAATTGACTTAAAGGATCAAATTGGCCAAAATCTAAATTAAATCCAAATTAAACCAAATTCATTGAAACCAATTGAACCAATATACTCCAAATAGTCATTTGAACTTGACCCAATTCTTTGTTTGACCTAATTTGACTAATTGGTCAACCTTTTGACTGATTTGACCCAAATGGGTCAATTTAAAATTAAACCAATTGAACTTCAAAGACATAAAATTTGGCCCAACTTACTTTTGACTTATTTAAAATCTGCCCAAATAAAATTCAATGTCAAATGACCACTTTGCCCTTGGGTCATGGGCATTCCATGAGAAAAGACACTTTCCCAAGTGGTCACTTCTCTTCCTTGGACACTTGGCACTCATCCATTGCTCCACAAAGGAACCAAGGACACTCATTTTCTAACCCACGGAGTGGTTGGGGCAGCCATGACTCATGGGGAGGTAAAATCACCTCACCTCTCTCATTAGAACACTTGGCATGAAGGACACTCACCTCCCTTTGGCTAGGGCACCTTGTCCTTCATTTTCATGCCTTAGCTAACCATAGGGAGCAACCTAGGATGATTCTCTTCCATTCCCAACCACCCCAAGCCAAATGACATTCATTTGGAGCCAAAATTTTAAACAAAAAGTGATTTTAGTTCATTTGACTTCACTTTTCATTCTAAGGCTTTAGTGGTTGAAGGAAACCCTCATTCCTCTCATTCTCCCTCTTTTAGAGCTCCCAAAGCCATTAAATCACATCAACTTCATTTTGGAGAAATACTCCAAAACTAAGAGGATATTTTAGAGGAAATGATGATCTGGAAACATCATTTTGATGTGAGGCGAGGATCTAAGCTCAGTCAAGGATTCTTCCCTCAATCGATAGTGCGCTCAAGTCACCATCACCGCAAAAAATCATCCCCGGTAAGGTAACCTTCAAAAATTGTAGCCGGCCTTGGGATCCCTCATTTTGTGATGGTTTTCGCTCATATTTTAGGAATCTATTCTAGACAATCCTACATTTTTACTTTAAATTATCTCAATTAGAAAATAGAATTTTTTTTTTGGTGCGAATCGATGCAAAAATGAGTCCATTTGGATAAGTTTTACTTAGAAATCTTATTTTTTTCTTAAAAAAATCTTGAAATCATTGTTCATCCCTGGCGGGTTACAGCCACCATCCGATCCCATAGTTCGCGGGATTGGACGGCTCTGATCAAGCCATCCGGGACTTCAAATCGCCTAATGAGATATGGACATTTCGATCATGCGGTGCAATCAAATCAAATCTCGCAATCAGCAATCCGCCTCGAGAGATCGCGTGGACGATCGGTTGCGATTGAATGGTCTACAAAGCGGGTCACTCTCATGGGTTGACCATGTTTCCCCACCATCTAGGCTGATGCGTGACCACGCGAATGGTGCAGCGTATAATCGCCGCGACTCCATATGGCACCTCGTTGCCATGTTAGTGTTGCGCAGATTTTTTTGATTTAAAAAATTAATTAATATCACCTGAAACTTCAAAAATTCATAGAAAATAAAATACTTAACCAAAATTTGTAAAAAGGGCATGTTGGATTCATCTTTAGAGAATCCAACAAACCCAAAATCCTTAAATTTTCTTGAATATTTTAATTTGAGTTTTAGTAAAATCAAACTTTTAATTAAACCAAAAATATATATCAGATTAAGTTGAAATGTCCAGAGATTATAATTGATGTTAAAGTGCACCTAACATAAACATTTTGAGTCAAAATGACCTTTGGATTAAAAGCTATTTAATTTTGAGTGTCAAATGATTTATTTTAATAAATTAAATTAGTAGAATTCATAAAAATCTCTTAAATCAATTGAAACTTCCTAAATTCATAACTAATTGTAGAAAAATTCAAAAAAAAATACATATTTAGGTTCATTTTAAAGATACTTTAGAGGAGAATCCAATAAAATTATTTTTGATTGAATTTTGATTGTATATTTTCCTTAATTAGGGTTTATTTAAAAACTTAAAAACCCAAATTATGCCCTAATGACTTCATTAATTAATTCCAAACTTCTCAGGCATGTTGAGTGGGATGACTTCTACCTCCCCTAAGTTTTTTAGAATTTATTAATGAGCTAACTAGGGAAATTAGCTAGTGAACCCCTAATCACTCATTTAATATAATTAAGGTTAATCAAGCATGTGAACTGTGGTTTAATTGCTTGAGTAAGATAATTAAACTTTATTTAAGTGATTAGGAGGTTTATGGAATGATTTTGGGATATTTTTTTAAGCTATTCCCTAAACTGCCTTTCTTCCTTAAATCTAAATCTAATTAAGGGTTAATCCACTAATGATCTACTTAATTAATTAAATCAAATTCTCAAAACCAAAATTAATCTTTAAACTTAATCACCTAAACCTAATCCTTCTTGGGTAGATACTTAGGTGTTCAATAATCTAAGTAAACATAAGGAAATCATACCTAACCCATATGTGTGGGAAGGGTTATGAAAGGACTTAAATTAAACCCTTTAGCTTAATTAATCATTAATTGTGAGCCAATTGCATTAGGTACCTTTCTTTCCAAGGATGCATTACTGGTTTAAATTCCTTGTGATTTTATGCAATACATTCGCTCATAATTATTTGATTAAATATGTTAAAGTGGTATAGGTAGAGGGTAATTAATGAACTTAATCTACACCTTAACCTAACCAAAGCATAAAATTAGTCTAATCACCTAAAAATTAAATTAAAATAATGCACACATGTGGGAATGGGTAAGGACCAGTAAACCTTCTCACACTTTCCTAATTCAAATCAAACTCAAAGAAAAAATGAAAGTCTCTTTAAACAACTTGATTCTCTTTAAATGATCTTACTTCATAAGATTGTCTTTAAGAATTAATTAGAGTGAATGAAATTACATGCTTACATCACTTTATTTCTTTCCTAGCATATGAATGTATATATGAGTTTTATACATTCATGCTTTTCTAAAATCAAATTCAAAATGAAATGTTTTCTTTTTGTCAAATTGCATGTTTTGGCTAAAGTAAGAATATGAGTGGCTATTATCACTATTAAATTCAAAACTATTTTCAAAATTTATAAATCAAATACCAAAAATTAAAAGTGTGCTACTTATTATTATTTATAAGCTTGCATGTGGATATAAATTTGAAGATGTGCATAGTGTAGCCTTCCTTCTCTTTTTTTTAGTATGGTTTTGAATAGGATTTGGCAAAGTGGATAGTTCATTTGAAAAGAACATAACACTTGCATAATTCCCTTCCTATTCATTCCTATACTATTACTTAAGAAGGACATCTACATTTTCACATATAAATTGCATAAACAAAATAAATCAACCAACACAAACTTTTTGCATCTTTCTTTTCCATTCATTTCTTTTGTACACATGCTTGTATTTAAGAAAAGTGGTATATTAGTCTGGACAATCCCAGGGTTAGGCTTTAAGTAGCCCTAAGTAGGTCTTGTACCTTACACCCCTAATTAACAATGGTGCTATACTCACTTATGCCTTTCATACATACATGTGTGCATGTGAAAAATGGATAAGAAAACCACTTTTCAACTTAATGAAAATCATGCATTATAAAGCTTTCAAATTTTCTTAAGTAACTGACTTACCATTCTCTTTCCATGCATTTCTTTTTGTACATGTACTTGTATTTAAGAAAAGTGGTATATTAGTCTGGACAACTCTGGGGTTGCGAGGCTTTAAGTAGCCCTAAGCAGGTATTGTACCTTATACCCCTGGTTAAAAAATACTCACTTATGTCTTTTATACTTGTAAATGTGCATATGAAAAATGGATAAAAGAATCACTCTCTTCTACTTAGCAAAATGCATACATGAAACATTCCAAATTTTTTTAATGTCACTTAGCATTCATCATAAAATGTTAAACATTCCCTTTTGTATGTATAGATATGCTTAGGATCCATTCATATGCATGTTATACACATGTGGGAAAGAAATAAAATGTTGTGTATTTTGTGATAGTAATTCACTTTACTTAATCTTAAAATGCCTTTCCTTTTGAATAGGTTTGTTTAGAGAAAATCTAAACTTAGGATTAATTAATTTACATAATAAAACATTCACTAAATAAAATCATTAATGAATCTATCTTAGAAATCACTTAAGGTAGGGAGGAAGAGAAGTTCTCTTCTCTTTTCCTCTCTTTACAACATTTAGTAATTAAGTAGGTTCATTCAAACCAAATCAAATTATCAAATAAAATTAACCCATATCAACTAAATAGCTTAAATGAGACTACCCTTCTAAGTTTAACCTTTTCACACTTAAAAATATTCCTAACCTTAAAGCCTAGCTAAGCATACCACACAAACCTTATATGACACACACATTAGGCAAAATCACCACTTCTAGTCCTATGTTAGGGCAGTGTATGATTTGATGTTTATTTTTATTTTGTGATGCAATGTTTTAGTATGGATGTTAGGGTGTATGTGCGTAGAATGAATGGTAGGATGATTTAGTCTAATCATTATCTTCTACATGGGATTGTGCTTAAGGGGTGCTTTAATAAAAATGTAACTGCTTTTGCTGTGCAGGTTGGTTATACCCTTAAGCATGATTCAAAATGGGCTAGGTGGACTTGGTTACCCATGTGTGGGGTGCTAAGTCCAATTTGTTAGTATACATGCTCGGGAATGTGTGGTTTCTTTAGCTAATCTCGGTTTTGCAGGTTTTAGTTAGATTTACATTTTCTCTTTTCATGTACCTTTGTAATTAGGATTTTGGAATGATTGTTATGGGGATTAGGATGAGCATTGCTTATAAGGCCATGCCTTATGTACCATGTGAAGCCTTTGGAGCATCCACCTTCTAACCATCCAAAATAAGGAACCAAAGAAGAAAGAAGAAAAGAAGGAGAAAGAAGAAAAGAAGAATGAAGAAATGAAGCTTGAAGTCCCCCATAACAATGAATTCCTTGCTTAATTGTACTTAATTTATTTGTAATACGAGTTGTATAAAAGCAGAGCTCACTACCCAATTTTTTTGGGTTTGTGCAGTGGTGCCCGACCACAAAAGGCCTTTTATTCTTTTGCATTAGCTTTATAAAATGTGTTTATTTAGCTTGTATTAAGATGACATGTTTTCCTAGTTTCTTCCTTGCTCGATGTATGGCTGATTTAGGCTCTTAGGGAAAAAAAAATCTTCTACCAAATTAATCAACTCAAAATTAAAAATAAGCAACTCATAACCTCACTTAAATCCTAAGTTAAAAATCAAGATAAAAGAATTAACAACCCCTTAGATGGATGAGTATTTATCTTACAACATCATGCACAACAACATCTTGTTTCACTCTCGATTGGAGGGCTTCCACATTTGTTAAAGAAACTAGCTTGACCTTTGAGAGCCATGGTGGAAACACACCTCCTCCCTTCTCCCTGATTTTGACCAATAATTTTACTTCTCATGCGTTAAGCATATGAATCTTATAAGCCTGAGCCAAATGATTGTCCAAAAATAAAAATAACATATAAACCTAAACCTAGATAAAATAAAAAATAAAATAAAATAAAAACATAAACTAAAAACTAAACCTAAAAATAAAATAAATTAAAAAATTAAAAATAAACTAAAATAAAATAATGTAAAACCTAAACTAAACTAAAAATAAGATAAAACTAAGAATTAAAATCCTTAATAAAATTAAAACTAAGCATAAAATAAAAATAATAAAATAAAAACTAAATAATGACTTAAACCTAAAAAATAAACCTAAATATAAATATAAAATAAATCTTAAACCCTAAACTAAAACCTAAACATAAAATAAAATAAACAAAATAAAATGAACTTAAAACTAAAATAAATTAAAAAAATAAATAAAACCTTAACTAAACTACTTGAACCTAAACTAAAATAAAAAAACAAATCTAAACCTAAACTAAAATGAACCTAAAATAAACCTGATGACCTAACTAAAACCTAAACCTAAAAAAAAAATACAAACCTAAACCTAAACCTAAAATAAAAAGCAAAACCTAAAAAATAAATAAAATAAACTCAACTAAAAAAATACTAAAAAAAACTAATAAAATGCTTAAAATTTAAATAAACTAAAATAAAAAAAAAGTAACCTAAATAGAAATAAAAAATAAAATAAAATAAAATAAATAAAAAATAAACTAAATAAAACTAAACCTACTTGTTTGAATTAAAAACCTTAAACCCTAAATCCTAAAGTGAGCCCAAACCCTAAAACTTAGAAACCCTAAACCTGACCACCCAAGCGTGAAGCAAAACCTAAATCCTAAACCCTAAACCCTAAACCCTAATCCTAAACCCTAAAACCTAAAAGCCTAAACCCTAAACCCTAAACCCTGACCTAAAACCCTAAACCCTATAAAACCCTGCACCCTAAAACCCACTGAGCCAAAAACCCCAACCTTGAACCTAAATCTAAAGCAATGAAATAAATTAAGAAATAAGCCTAAACCCTAAGAATGGGTAGAACCTTGATAACAGGAACATCACTATCAAGCAGGCTCAGTCTAGATCTAGTAGTGGAGGCGAAGGCTGAGGCGGCGATTATCATAGTGGTGGAGGGGGATCTAGAGGTGCTGATGGATATGAAGGTGGTGGTTAGAGTAGTAGTAGTTATGGAGGCGGGAGGAACGACAGAGGTTACATCCGTAGTGGTGGCAAAGGGAGAGATTAGGGATATGATGGTGGATCTCACTACTCGAGAGGCCAGGGTGGTTTTGATGAGAACTAGAGAAAATAAAGAAGGGATGATCCAATCTGTTGCTTATGGAACTGTGTCTTTATAATGGGCATGATTCTAGTTATTTAGGGTTTTTGATTCACTATATACGTGCTCATTTCTTATATATGTCATCTCTTGTGTATTAGAAAACTTGTTGTGTTACTTGGTTGTTGAAATCAAAAAGAAGAAATGTTGAATCTAAATTTATTCTCTATTAAAAAGAAATCCAAAACCTTAAGCCCTAAACTAAAAGTTGAACCTTAGACCTAAACCCTAAACCCTAAACCCTAAACCCTATGTTCTAAAAGCCCTAAACCCTAAACCCTAAACCCTAATCCTACAACACTAAACCTAAAACCTTAAATCATAAACCCTAAACCCAAGAACCTAAAACCAAAAAAACCCTAAACACTAAAACCCTAAACCTTAACAAACCACCAAATCCTAAATCCTAAATTAACCTCATCCAATATAAAACCAACCCACACTCTGACCTACCTCTAAAACCCTAGGCCCTACCACACTTGCCCACACCTGAGCCTAAACCCTAAACCTAACTCCCACTGAGCCACACCACTCAAATCCTGGGCCCCAGGCAACACTAAACCCTGACTACCCTGAACCCACTGGGCCTAAACCTATTCTACCCAGATCCTACCACCATACCCTGTGCCCTAGCAAACTAAAACCTAGGCTAAATACCTAAAGAATGTATGTATATGTATGTAACCTAAGCCTGGATTAAATAAAATAATAAATCCTAAACTAAAATCTATACATAAAAATAAAATAAAATAAAATTTAAAATAATAAAACTTAAACTAAAATAAAAAAATAAAAAAAAAGCATAATAAAATTAAAACTAAACATAAAATAAAATAAAATAAAACCTAAAATAAAATAAAATAAAGCTAAATAATAATTTAAACCTAATAAATAAACCTAAAAATAAATAAAAGTAAAACTTAAAAAAAACCTAAATGTAAAATAAAAATAAAATAAAATAAACCTAAACCCATACTAAAAGAAATTAAACTAAAATCAATAAAATCTAAACCTAAACCTAAAATAAACTAAACCTAAAGTTAAACTTAAACTAAATAAAATAAAATAAACTAAAATAAACATAAAGTGAAACTAAAATAATACCTAAAATAAACCTAAAAATAAAATAAAATAAAACCTAAACTTAAACCTAAAAAATAAAAAATAAAATGTAAACCTATAACTAAAAATAAACCTAAAAATATAAAATAAAATAAAAATAAAACTCAACTAAAAAAATAAAACCTAAACCTAAATATTTAAAATAAAAAATAAAAACCTAAACTAAAATAAATAAACCTAAAATACTTAAATTAAAATAAATAAAAATAAAAAATAAACCTAAATAAAAAGAAAAAATTAAATAAATTAAAATAAATAAAAAATAAACTAAATGGAACTATAATGGTGGTGGAGGGAGAGATCAGGGATATCATGGTGGATCAGATTTTCGAGAGGCCGTGGTTTTAATGGAAACTAGAAGAAGAAGGGGCGATCCAGCTGCTTATGGAACTGTCTTTGCAATGGAGATAGTTCTAGTTATCTAGGGTTTTTTATTTTCTCTATGCATGCTCATTTTTTTATCTATGTCATCGCTTGTGTCTTAAAAAACTTGGTATGTTACTTGGTTGATGAAATTGAGAAGAAGAAATGTTGAATATGAATTTATTCTATGTTAAAAAAAAACCTTAAATCCTAAAATAAAACTTGAACCAAACCTAAACCCTAAACCCCCAAGCCCTAAAATCATAAACCTTGAACCTTAAACCACACCTAAAATTAACCATAAACATTAAACCCTAATCTTACAACCCTACTGCCCTAAACCCCTCCCAAATCTAAACACTAAACCTAAACCCTAAATCCACTTTTAACTATCCTGACCCTCTAATTACCTCTCCCTGAGCCCACCCCACCACATGGCCTTCCACTGAGCCCCCACCTAACTCTGTTGCTCTCTACAAGGCTCTGAGCCATACCCTGGGTTGACCTGGGCTCTAGGCCACAACCTAAACACACTAAAGCCCAGGCCCTAGTTACTACCATAAACCCTCCTTCCACCCCCCTGGGCCACACCCTAAAACCTAACCCTGGGCCTAAATGTGCTCTAATATTAATACAAATCTACTAAATAACATATAAATAAATTAAAATACTGCGATAAAAATAAATAAAATAAACTAAAATAAAATAAATAAACCTACTAAATAAAATAAATAAATAAAGAAAGACTTAAATAAAAAAATAAAACTAAAACAAACTTAAAATAAAATAAAAAAACTAAATAAAACCTAAACCTAAAAAAGTTAAAATAAAATTAAAAAAAATATATAAAAAATAAACTTAAAACCCTAAATTAAAAAAAAAAACTAAAGAAAATAAAATAAATAAAACCTAAACTAAATTAAACTAAATTAAAATAAATAAAATCTAAACCTAAACTTAAAGTAAAAAAACCTAAACTAAACTAAATAAAAAAATAAAATAAACTACAAATAAACCTAAAGACTAACCTAACTAAAAAATAAACCTAAAATAAAAACCTAAAATCTAAACCTAAAAATAAAATAAAAACATAAACCTAAACCTAAAAATAAAAAATATAACCTAAACTTAAAAGATAAAATAAAAATAAAACTCAACTAAAAATAAACCTAAACTTAAAAAATAAACTAAAATAAAAAACCTAAACTAAAATAAATAAAACATAAATAAATAAAATAAACTAAATAAAAATAAAAAATAAACTTAAATAAAAAATAAAATAAACTCAAATAAACAAAAATAGAATAAATAAACCTAAACCTATTGGTTTTCTTTATTATTTATTTTAAAAAAACATTAAACCCTAAACCATAAACCATAAACCCTAAAATCTAAACACTAAAACCCTAAACCATAAACCCTAAACCCTAAACCCTAAAACCTACAACCCTAAACCATACCTGAAACCCTAAACCCTAAACTAACCCTAAACTAACCCTATACCCTAAGAATGGGCGAGCAGGGAATATCTCCGTCAACTAGGCTCAGTATAGATCTGGCGGTGGAGGCGAAGGTGGAGGTGGTGGTTATCGCAGTGGTGGTGGGAGATCTAGACGTGCTAGTGGATATGGAGGTGGTGGTTGGAGCAGTGGTGGTTATGGAAGCAGGAGAAGCGATGGAGGTTACAGCCGTGGTGGCGACGGAGGAAGAGATCGGCGATATGAATGGCAGATCCCGTTTCCCTTGGAGGTGGTGATGGTTCTGATGGGAACTAGAGAAATTGAAGAACAACTAATCTGATTTGCTGCTTATGGAACTGTCTTTACAGTAGAGATGACTTTACTTATCTAGCATTTTTAATTCACTCTAATGGTGCTCATTTTTTATCGATGTCATCGCTTGTGTCTTAGAAAACTTAGGGTGCTACTTGGTTAATGAAATAAAAAAGAAAAAATGTTGAATTTTAATTTGTTCTCTATTAAAAAAATGAACCTTAAACCCTAAACCCTAAACCTTAATCCCTAAACCCTACACTAAAACTTAAACCCTAAACCTTAAACCCTAAACCCTAAACTAAAATGTAAACCCTAAACCTAAAAGAAAACCCTAAACACTAAACCCTAAACCCTAAACCCTAAATCATAAACCCTAAATCATAAACCTCCCTAAACCCAAATCTAACCCCGTAAACCCTAAACCCTAAAACTTATAACTCTAAACCTTAAACCCTAAACCCCAAACCCTAAACCCTAAACCCTAAATTAATCCTAAACCCTAAACCCTAAAACTAACCCTAAACCCTAACCCTAAAATCTAAAACCTAAGCTTGAATAAAGATTTCATTATTAAAAGATTTAAAGGAATCTATCATATTATGGTAGCTAAAGAAAATGTCTTCAAGAGACATTCCCTTGACTATTAGTGATTTTAATACCCTAAACTCTAACCCTAAATCATATTATAATACCATATATTAAGTATAATGTAGCATCATATATTTGAGCATGTAGTGTTGTGTTTTTGGATGTTATAAGATGTTTTGAAATGTTTTAGTATATTATGGTATTATGGTCTATATGAATATAAATAATAAAAATATTGATTTAATAAATCGGATGATGAAATTTGTTAAATTTGTAATGGGAATTATGATGTAGTACCAAAGGTGTGCACTTATAGTCTAAAAAGTAAGATTTTATGTTCAAAATTAATATTATCTATTGTAGCATAGTATAACATCTTATATCATAATATATTGTTCTGTGAATTTTAAATTCTTTTAGTATTTTACAATCATGCAGTCAAGCCTACACTAGCATTATTTATAAAAATGTTGATTTAGACTTCAAAATGGTGGAATTTCACCAAATTCATAATTGGTAGAGTGTGGCATCATAATATATTATTTTAATTTAAAATATGTAAGTGATACAACTAAAATATATAGTTTTTTATTATTTAGACTAATTTTATGATTTTTTATCTTCTTAATCCTTGTGATGTGATATGCAATATAATATAATATAATATGTTATAGTGTATTATAATATATGATGCCATAACATAATGTAGCATCAAGCATTATAGCATATTATTGTGTATTACTACTTGTTGTTTAGCATATTTTAGTTTGTTATTGCATGATGTAGTAGAGTTTGTATTGGTATAATTCATAAAAATTCTAATTTATAGGCTAAGATGAGGGGATTTGGCCAAATTTAAGGTAAGCTTTAAGGAACATCATTGGGGGTGTGCTATGGTGTGTCATTTTAAGATTGGAATTTTGCATCCAAAATAAATGTTCATTTTCATCCAATTTTATAAATTTTTCTTAAAGTGATTCATTTTAAGGTTTAATGTAAGATAATATATTATATGAAAACATATTAAAATATAATATACATAATAGTATAACTTCACATATATATGAATGTAGTGGTGTGTTACTAAATGTTATTGTACATTTTAGTATGTTTTACTTTTGTTATAATACATTGGGTCAAAACTCATAAAAATGTTAATTTGAAGGTTGAGATGGAAGAATTTTTCGCCAAATTTTACAAGAAGCAACACGAAAATTATGCTATTTTGTACCATTTCTAATAGAAAATTAACAATTGTACATCTAAAATGAACATTATTCAAAATTTAAGAAAATTTTGTTATTTATTCCTTTTAAGTGATTCTAATAAGGTGTAATGTTTGACAATATATTATATTATAGCAAATTATAATATAACACATATATTATAATATAATATAGTGTGTTAATTAACAATATAATATGTTTTGCATGATATTGTATAGTTAGTTTGAGCTTGTACCATCACAAATCATAAAATGTTGATTAGAATGTTAAGATGATGTAATTTGAACAAATACATTGTTAAGCTTGAAGTATTAAAGGTGTGCATAAGAGAAAATAAGATTTTATGAGAATTTCATGTCGAGGACATGGAGGGAGATGGGGATCACACATGCATTGGACATGTGAGGGTCCATGTCAAGGGCATAGAAGGAGAAAATGCAGGATAATGTTTGAATTTGATTTGATTATATGAGCTATGGAAAAAAAGATCCTCTATAGATAAGAATCTATAATCCAATAGGTATTAATATTGATTTATCTTTAATTTATTTTATTTTAACTGATGTGGAGGCATATCTGCTAGAGATCTGGGCTCGAGTCTGCTGGGGATCGGGTATATAAACCTTCCACTAGCGAAGCAGGTTTGAACTATCCGCAGGGGATTGGGATTTAAGTTTGATTTCATAGATTTTTTTGGGGATGTATCCACTGGAGATAATAGTTTGGTTGGATTTCTTTGATTTAGACTCTATTGGGGGAGGTGGTTTAATTTTGTTCCATTGAGGAGGTTGGTTTTGAATTTGATTTGTTTGCTTGACTTCTTTATATATAATTTGGAGCTCAACTAGGGAGAAGGGTGTGATTTAACTCCACTGGGAAAAATTAGATTTGGTTTAATTTAATTTGAGTTAATGTAAGGACCTTGTCGGTGTGTGATGGACCCACTGAGAAGGGATTATATCAGCCTTGACCTACCTTAAGTTTGCAAATTCAAATGGATAGTCTACTGACTATGGGATAGAAAGCCAATAGGGTTTCCTTTCAATGTACAATGTTGTTTGGTAGAAAGCAGACTTACATCTTCAAAGTAGGAACAATTTAGTTGATGGATTTCAAGTGAGGGCATATCTACTAGGATGTGAGCTCGATCAAATTTATAGATTTAATTTATGGACCATGTTGGTGTGCGATGGAACCCGAGAAGGAAGGCTATGTCGGACTTGTCCATCTCAAATTTAAAATCCAAAGGGATAGTCTGGTGGTAGAGGGTAGTAGCAAACCTAAAGTGTTGCCTTTCGGTGTGCAATGATAGTGCTAGGAAGAAGGCATAGCAGACTTACATCTTCTAAAGCAAGGAATAACAACTGGGGTGACTTGTTGGTAGCACAACAAATCAAACCCGACTTCGGGGTGACTACTGAGTTAATGTCACTGGGGAATTATACCAACTCAAGAGTTGCCAGGTGATTCCTATAGGGAGTTTTACTGACACTGACTTAAAGATAAGATACTTTCTTAGGAAAAGGTACAACTAGGGGTGTCATCCTAATCCACAAGTGAATATATATTTTGTTTATAAGTTTGCATGGACCATGTCGGTGTGCGAGGGACCACACTGAGAAGGGGCTGTGTCGACCATAACCTATCTTAGATTTACTGGACCAAGCGAGAATCTACACATCCACAAGATGAATTCTTCAACCATAAAGATGATTACTAGGAAAGGGGAACTATCCAATATGATAGTAACCTAGGTAGTGTCTAAATGGGGTCATAAAGGATGTGATCCAAATATAGGGTCCATAGAGGAGGCTCTGCTAGGGGCATTATCTCGAGCTCTGGGAAAGAAAGCTTATAGGTGTACGGTGGCCAACTCAAGGAGAAAGAATAACAGACTTACATCTACCATTAGTGGTGTATCCTAAGGTGTGAGAACCAACCAACCTAAGGTGTATCCATGATCATGAGTGGTGTATCCATCAGCATAGTGAGAATCAACCAACCTAAGGTGTCTGTTGGTATGCTACTAGCAATCTGGAAGAAAAGCATGTAGGCTTACAACTTTCCAAGCAAAATTGATGATCAGAATAGTCTGTCATCGGTGAGACATATGCTATCTGACCTAGAGCGACTATTAAGCGGGGAGCCCCGAGGATGGATTGGACCTAGACTTGAAGAATTTAGGAGGGATGGAGCCTAGGGGACTTATCCTAAACCTTAATACTGACCCAATAAGTGCAGTAATCCAAGAAGAAAGCATAGCAGACTCACATCCTCTTAAATGAAGCCAACATAAGGTAGCTTACCGATGCGATGGGCATACCAAACTAACAAGGAGCTTATCGGTGTCGTGGCCAAGTAAGGAAGGAAAGCATACTTACATCCTCCAAAGAAGACCACTAGGGTGACCCACTGACAGGGTAGCACTTGACTGACCCTAGGTGAGTGTCATTGAGGTTATCTCAACTTCGAGTTGCAGACAAAAGATATGTGCTTGTTTTATATGTTTATGTAGTTTGGGTTTATGTTGTGTAGTTGAAGGATAGGACACCTCAGTTTCATACACCTACCAATGTGATTCATAAAACAAGAATACCTTTAACATGGAAGAGATTGAATTCAAAATAGAATTTTCATTGATGATATTCATTTTTAAACATGATTTATAATATTTCTTTAAGTAGAGCCCATTGATTAGAAGCATTGGTCCCTCTCCCTTTTGATTAATATGTTGATAAGATCCTCCTTGGTAGGCCTTCTTTATGGCAAAAGGGCCTTCCCAAGTGGGTTCAAACATGCCTCCCATCTTATGATGGGCAATAATGTCTCTTAAGAACTAAAATAAGCTCTCACACTTGAAAAGCTCTACAGGCAGATCAACTTATTTGTGATCATTTTAGCTTTGTACAACTTTCGAGGTTTTGGCTGCATCTCTTTTAAACCTGCTCTTCTAACAACAACTTGGCATTCTACTCTATTGTGATAATGCTACCCACACTATCCTCCTGATGGAGTTCTAATTATAAAATGACTTGGAGAGGTTTAGGAGTTTGGAGTTCTATATGTGGTGTGGTATGCCACAAGGCTTCAACTAACGCTCATGCCATATTATCTGTCTTGTATTTAGTATTTGATGAGAGTTTTGTTGTTTGACCTCTAGTTGATGGTAGAATATCTATGTTGTGTCTCTAGCAAAGTTGTTGATCTGTGCTCTTGAATGCGGTATCATTATCAAATATAATTCTCAATATGGTTCCTAAAAAGCTAGAGCACATGCTGAGCTATGAACTCTCTGAGCATAATCACCTTCTCCCATTTGGAAAAGTAGTCAATAGCAGCTAAGATCGATGACCCTTGGAAGAAGGAGGATCAATCAGACCCACTATGTCAATACCAGCACTCAAATGGCCATGAGGCCAATGTATGATGTAGAATATTGGGTGGTTGGTGTAGGACCTCACCGTGTATTTGACATTGGTGGCATCAGCTAGTCATTATCCATGTAATCTTTGATTATATGACCGGGTATCCTAGTCTCTTGATCTTGGGTTTCATCTTGATTGGGTTGGTTGGCTCCACATAATCTTGAGTGTACCGATCATGATCTTATGAGCTTCATGCTTGTCTAAATAATATAACCACATATGATCGAAAGATCATCCACACATCCATAAGAGCATAAGAAAGTGCTCTCTACTTCATCTGATAGGCTTCAAACTTCTCTTGAGGTAGTTTATCTTTATTTAATTAATCCATGATTGGTTGCTTACAATCTAACTCGTCCTTCTTGGCAATGGCAACCTCCCCTTTGAGAGAGTACTATTTGATGAGTTAAATATTAATAAGGGATAAAACTTGTCTATTTTGGACCTTTATTAATATGGATCATCCTCCGGACATGCCAACTCCTTAGCAAGCTTGGCTAAAGTATATGCTACGATATTCTCTCCTCGAGGAATCTTATAAATGGTAACCTCTAGGATTTGGGCCAATAACTCTATGGTATACTTATTATAGTGATGGAGCATGGGCTTTATAACCTTAAAAGACCTAGCGGTTTAGTTGATAACTAGCTGAGAATCTCCAAAAATGTTGATGTTTTGGATGCTTAGAGTAATGACTAACTACAGACCGACAATCAGAACCTCATATTTTGCTTTGTTTTTAGTGCAAGGATTGGATAGATGATACGAGAATCTCATAACATCACGGTCTGAAGTTAAGATAACTATTTCCTATTTTTCCTAGAATAGTAGATTATGGTTCTTCTCCTCTTTGAGAGGAAGTTGCACCATCAAAGTACATCTCCCAGCTGTGAGTGCTAGCATGCCCTAAGTTCATGATTTGTTCATCAGGGAGATATTCACTAAGCAGAGAGTCAACAAGAAGTGGGTGTACTGCTAAAAAATCTGCTAGTAGTTTTCCATTCACTACATAGAGAGGTTCAAGGTAATGTCAAACGGTGAGAGGATCATGGACCATCGTGCCAATCATCTGGATAGCATCAGCCGTGTCACTAGATACTATAGTGGATTGCTCCTAGAGATTAAGTTCACTTTATGAGGAAGCATGTAGTGTTGTAGCTTTTGGATGCAAAGATTAAAGCTAGACAATGCTTCTTAATGGGTGGATAATTAGCCTTAGTAGGGATCAGATGGCGGCCGAGGTAGTAGAGAACATCTTCCATCCCTTCATCGTTGGCTTGGGCCAACAAAACATCAAAGGAGTCATCTAACACAACAGTGTAAAGTATGAGTTACTTGCTTGAGATAGGGACTACTAGAACCCATGGTAAAATCAGGTAATGCTTGATGCCTTTGAGGCATGCTCACACTTGTCATCCCACTTGGCATCTTTTTTTTGACAAGTCTTGAGAATGGTGACATCTTCCCGATAGGTTGGATATAAAGCATCTTAGATATGCCAACCCCTTATAATGATCGAGTTGAGTTAAACTTTTAGGGGTGGCATTTAATACCAACTTGATCATCTCTAGATCAATTTTGATTCCTGGTGTTAAAACAAACCAAAGGAATATCCTAGCTACTCAGAATGCACACTTGGGGTTCATTTTGAGGTTAAATTCTTAACTATTTGAAAACTATTCTCAAGTCAAAGAGATGGTCTTCCTTTTCTCTACTTTTGACTACGAGATCTTCGACATAACACTCAGCTTGATGATGAATGAGTTCATTGAAGCCAGTTGGTATGTAGCATCATCATTTTTAAGGCTAAAGGCATGAACTTATAGCAATAGATTGATGGTTCTAAAGTAGTATCTTTCATCTTGGGCCATCTTTATTTGGTTATATCGGATAAGCCATCCATGAAAGAGAAGACTACATGAGATGAGATGAGAATGTGCACCATCGACAGATTGGTAGTGAAAATTCATCTTTTGGACATACCTATTTAAATCCTAAAATCGGCATATGTGAATTTGGCCATTCTTTTCTTAATTGGGATGGTGGCTAACTAGGTATTTTTCTTCTAGATGAAGCCAACATCGATCAATTTCTTGACTTTAAAAATGACCTATTATTCTATTAATTGCATGCTAGGAGTTTGATAGGGTTAGCAGTAGACTCTATTGCTAGTTTATGGACTGTTACGTCAAGAGCCAATCCAAGCATCTCTTCATAACTCCATGCAAAGCAGTCCTTAAACTCAGTCAATAGCCTAACTAAGTCATTGGTTTTAATTTCATTAACAAAGAACGATGTATGTTCATAGTGGATCTTCTTATTCTAAGTTGATTTCTTGAGATCATCGATGGTTGACTTGATCTCTTCTTGAACCCTAGATGCATCTTTGACTTCAAAATCATTTGGATCATCAAAGTTTCTAAGCATAGCTCCTCTATGAGTTAATGTGATTTGAAAAGAACTAATGATTCTAAATGATTGGTGATGACTAGCGGTAATCATCATCATCGTAGACCCACTATCGAATCTAGTCCGGTCTTGATTGAGAGCTTTTGCATTTCTTCCATATTCTTTCAAATAGTCGACTTGTGCTTTGACCAAGTATGTGGGATTAACCTTTCTTTGCTAAATTATGAACACACAAGGACCAATCAAAAGGTAATTCTATTAAATCTTTATATGAATCATCCTCAAGTTCTACATCAATTTCTTGACTTGAGGATGATGCTCCCAAAGAACCTCTAACTCTTCACACATGGATGACTTAGCGGGTTTCTTAACTACCAAACCCTCAACTTTTTGAGAGGAAAGTGGGGTTAGAGCTAAGGTTCCCAACTTATGCCTAACTGTTTCACATATAGACTTGGATATACTTATGCTTTGCTTTGGAGCCGATCTTCATCATTTGGCTCAAGATTCACCTCAAGGAATCTACTAGAAGAGTAGGCTAATTTTATACTCATCCTATGAACTAGATTCTAAGTCTATATGGATATATCATGGTAGCTGGGACATATCTTATTGGGTGGCCAATAAGAGGTTTTCACCCTAGGACCACTCAAGCCCTCTTCCTCACTTAGTGTAGGTCATGGTCATACCCATATGTTGAATGGAGTAAAGAACTGGTGGAATTAATGTGCTTCACTTCCTCCTCCAAGTCTATTTCGCTCCCTTTTATTTTCTTTTCATTTTCTTTTCTTTTCTTTTCTTTTTTCTTTTATTTTTCTTTTTCTTTTACCTTTTTTTTATTTTTAAACTTTGGCCAAGTTCATAAGAATAGACTTGTTGATTTTGAGGGAGGTAGTAAGCCGCATCCTCATATATGTCAACCTCATGAACTATAAATAACTTGAGATCTCCTTTGACACAGTAGGCGATCCCACCTCTCATAAACTTCATACACTGATGTAGAGAGGATGGAACTATGTTGTTCTCATATCCATGGTCTCCCAAAACAAAGCGTTGAAAGATGTATCGAGTCTATAATGTGAAACTTGGTCTTCCAATCATCTATCTCCAAGGCAACACTATGGAGCCTTTTGACCTCACTTTTGGAGTGTGGTTCAATCTTCCCATCTTAGACTTAGAGTCTTCTAGACACTAAGACTTCCTAGTCATAAGACACTTAACAATTAGGTAAACAATTAACTAAGCCTAAAGACTTAGAAGGGTTAACTATGATTAGGTTATGCCTTAGGTTAGGATAATCCACCTACCCTACAACCCAAATCCAATCCATGTTCACCTTCTCAAACCAAACCTCAAGTTCAATTCAAACATCAAATTCAAATCCAAATCAAACCCAAATTCCAAAACCAAATGATTGAAGCCCATGATCAAATCCAAACTTGAAACCCTTCTAAGCCATATGACCTATCCCATGGACTTAGCCAAATCTTAATCCAAATCAATCCAAAATCAATTGATTTTCTCATAATAAATTTATATCTTCAATCATCTTCTAAATATAAATCAAATCTACATTCAAATGATCAAAACTAAATCAAACTAAATCAAATTAAATCAAAACCCTTCTAAGCCATATGACTATCCCATGGACTTAGCCAAATCTTAATCCAAATCAAGTCAAACTCAATTGATTTTCTCACAAATCATCATATTTTCAATCATCTTCACAAATTTAAATAAAATATACATTTAAATCATCAAAACTAAATCAAACCAAATCAAAATCCAAACCTACATGACCCAACTCCATTGACTTAGTCAAATTCCTTCATTCTAAAACCCAAATTGAATTGATTTTCTCATGAATCAATCATACATTCAATCATATTCACAAATCTAAATGAAATCTACGATCATAAAGCCCAACCAAAATCGACCCAAGTCAAACCTAACTTAACCCTTTTGACTTGAAATGTTCAAATGAACTAAAACCCATTTGAACCTAGGACAATTGAAATTGAATTTATATATCAATCCCAAATCCATATATAAACTCAACTAAATCAAAGTCAACCCAAAATCAAGCCAACTAAACACAATTGGTCCACTTGACCCAAAATGGCCAATTTGACCTATTTGAGCCGAGTTCTAATCCTACCCAAATTGGATTGAACCAAGCCCACCAATACCTCATATCATGATTGTTGATCACTGTAGGTTGATCATTTAGCACAAATTAGGTCAAGCCAAGTCAACTTGGTCATTTGACCAAGTCAATACTCTTAACCCATATGAACCCAAACTAGCCAAATTGCTAACTAAGCCAAATCCTTGAAACCAATGATTCATACCAAATCAAAATCAATATTTGAATATGACTTGGCCTTCAATTGAGTCAAAAACCCAATTGGCCCTCTTGACCCAAGTTGACCCAAATTGACCTAAAAGACCAAATTGGGTCAAATCAAAATATAAACCAAATTGATTGCAACCAATGGCTCAAGTTCATTCCAAATTGATTGTTAAACTTGACCAAAGCCATGATTGGACCCAATTGAACCTAATTGACCTACTTAGCCCAAATTGACCTAAAGATTCAAGTTGGCCTAAATCAAAACTAAACCCAAATTAATTGAAACAAAACTACAATCATCTTCAATTGGTCAACTAAACCCAAACACCCAACGCCAATTTGGCCAATTTGGTCAAATTGGTCAACTTAACCCATTTGACCCAAATGAATTCAAATGAGCCAAAATCAAATCTAAGCCAAAATAAACCAAACCAATTGAACCAAACATCCTAAATGATCATATAACTTGACCCTTGGTGTTTGAATTTGACCTAAATGAGTCAAATTGAGCCAAACCTAACCAAATCAACTCCAATTGACTTGAAATTTGGGCTAACCCACTTTTTGGCTCATTTCAAATCTACCCAAATCAAATCCAATGCTAAATGATCATTCCACCCTTGGGTCAAGGGCATCACATGAGACAAATCACCCATGTAAGTAGTCATTTCCATTCCTTGGCCACTTGGTACTCTCCCAATGGTCCACCTAGGCACCTAAGACCCAACCGACCCGAGGGGTGGTTGTGACCATGAATGGGAGGTGAAATCACCTCACCCTCCCATTGGAGCATTTGAAACCCATAGGACACCCATGATTCCTCCTTGGTACCTCCACACCTTCAACCAACCAAGCGAGCCAACTCACCTCCTCCCTACCACCCATGACTCGATGGCCGGATGGCCACGAAGCCAAACCAATCCCATCATCAAGATGAAGGGGTATACACCCCTTGTTTCCACTCAAACACACAAAAAATTCCTCAGCCTAGTTACCCAAGATGAGGCTAGATCCATTTCTAAGCTCTCGCTCTCATTGATCGAAAAATGCCATTCCATCCCTCAAAAATAGGACACTCCCATTTCGACCTTCTCATTTCTCCATCAAACTCAAATTAACTTTGCATTCCCGGTGGGACTTGATCAAAGGCGAGCTCTAAATCATTGGTTTGTGGCCTTTCAAAAGCATCGATTGATCTAATTGCTCAAGGCTTCGTCTCCACTAGATGAAGCTTTATTAATCTTTGAGCCATCGGTCTTGAGCTCCAGAGGTATGCTTCAAAATTGATCCTTAGGCAAAATGGGTTGGCTTTTGAAGAAAACTTGCATCTCATGTGATCTTGACCATTGGATCCCCTATCGATGTCATGAAGGTGTGGGATCCTTTTGGAGTTGATCAAGCTTCGGTAAGCTAGATCAAGTGAGCATTGGCGGACAAACTCCCTTCTCCCTCACTCGTGTGATGTTGGATCACATGCCGTCCATTCAGCGTGATCAGAATGGATTGTCATGATTAGTTTGCTAGATCGATCTGATTTAATCTTATTAAGTTATCAGATTAATCGTAGCTATCTGATCTTAGATCGATGGGGAAAAGCGCATCCATGCATAAACACTAAGTTAGATAAGTTTTAATTAGCCAATCTCATGGTTACATGTAAGTGTGCGCATCACTCACGTGGCCAACAAGATTAGGCTTTCATTAGGCTTAATTAATCATTTTTAATGGTTGAAACTCTAAAATCATAAAATCATAGAAATAAAAAAAATTTAAATAATACTCATTTTAATGGTATTTAAAAGATAATTAATGAAAAATGCTATTAACTAATTTTGAATAGTAATTAATGTTTAATTAAGTTTAATTACAAATTTATTAGCATAATTACTCTTAATTACTTGAAATTAATCCCAAATTTTTTGGATTAATTTAATGGGATGACCTCCCTCCCATGATTTTTTTTGGGATTTATTGCTCACTTAATTAGGAAAATTGACTAATTAAACCTTAACTACTCTTTTAAGTTAATTAATGATTAATTAATCCCATGAACATTATTGAATTTGTTAATTAAGTTTATCAATCATTGTTCAGTAAGTGAACTAAGGAATAGGGTTGAGACCCTTTCCTAAGTTCATTTCACCTTTTAAAATGAAATTAATTAAGATTTAACTAATTAATTAAATCACTTAATCAAATTGAAATCATAATCACATCATACCTTAATTAATTAAATCATGGGGTAGATCTTTGGGTTTTAATAACCTAAAGGAGTTTAATGAAATTATGTTAGTCCACATGTGGAAAACCATAAGAGTAATAAATTAAGTCTCTTAATCTAATTAACTATTAATCATGAGCCAATTGCATTAGGCCCCTTTTATTTCTATGATCATTGAAGTTTATTTTCTATGCATATCATGTTGGCTCATAATTATTTAGTTAATTACTTTAAAGTGACATAGGTAAGGGTAATTAATTCATCTAATTAAAGTTCAACTTAATTAACCCATAAAATCAACTTAATTACATTTCCTTAATTAAATCAAATCACTAATGTGGGAATGGGTTTAAAATCAACATGTAATGATTTCTCTTCTCCTCTTTAAATCAAATCAAATAAACTTAATTAATAAAGAAGCTTTGGTTTGCTTTAAATAATCTTATTTGATTTGATAGTCCTTAAGAACTAGTTTGGTTGAATGAATCACATGCTTATATTTGATTGTCTCTTTCCAATCATGTTAAATTTGGTATGTCATTTGAATTCATGCATCCATCTTTCAAAATCAAGTAAAATAAATAGATTTCCTTTATGTAAGCTTGCATGTGTTGATTTAATTAATATATGCATGGCTATTATCACTATTAAATCAAATGTATTTTTCAAAAGCTTATAAATGAATAATAATATGTGTTATGATGCTAGTTATAAATACATAACAAAAAGCATATTTATAGCTTAAGTGCATGAATGTTGAGCTCTTTCCTATATTCATGTGTTTATTTATATAAGATTGAATGGTAATGGGTATATAGTCTGACATCCAGAGAACCAGGCTTTAGCTAGCCCCAAGAAGGTCATTTGATTACCTCACTTCCAGTTTGTTACTTGTTGAAATCAAAATTTGTTCTCTTAAAAAAATCAAAATAAACCATAAATTTAACCCTAAAAAACCTAAAACCTAACCTAAACCCAAAACCCAACCTAAAACCACAAATTAAACCCTAAAACATATAACCTAAACCCAAAACCAAAACCCCAAACCCACAACCTAAACCTAAAAAAAACCTAAAACCTAATAAAACAAATAAATAAAAAAAATAAAATAAACCTAAATAAATAAAATAAATAAAATAAAATAAAATGAAATAAAATAAATAAATGACTAAACCTAAATAATAAATAAAATAAAATAAAATAAAATAATAATAAAAAATATATAAGATAAAATAAAACTAAATAAATAAATAAAAACTAAAATAAAACTAAAAATAAAATAAACCAATGATAAAAAATATAAAAATAAAAAACTAAAATAAAATAATAACATAAATATAATAAATAAAAAAAACTAAAATAAGAAACCTAAACTAAAAATAAAAATAAATAAAATAAAACCTAGCCTTACTAAAAAAACTAAAACAATAAAATAAAATAAAATAAATAAATAAACAATAAACCCAAAATACTAAACAATAATAAAATAAATAAAATAAACCTAACTAAACTAAAACCAAAATAAACCTAAAAATAAAATAAAATAAATGAACTACTAATAAAATAAAACCTAACAATAAGATAAATAAATAAAACTAAAACAAAATATAAACTTACTAATAAATAAAAAAATAAAAATCCAAATAAAATAAAATGATAAATAAATAAATAAAATAAATGAATAAACCTAAAATAAATAAAATAAAATAAACTAAAATAATAAAATAAACTAAATAATAATGACTACCTGGGGTTTACTTATTTTAAAAACCTAAACTAGGCCACAGACTACCCTACCACAATGATCCTAATGTAGAAATCTGATTGACTGGGTTAGGCCCTAAACTAAGGCATAGGCCTAGGCAACCCTAGGCCCACTAAGCCCTGACCCACTAAACTGCCAAAAACCACTGAGCTAAAGCCCTAAATTATAACCCAACCAACTATATAAGATATCTTTAAAACCCTGGGCTTAAAAACCACAACTCTATGACCTAACCATTACTAAACTATATAATATAAATACTAAATCTAACACTAAAGACTTAATAATAAATAAAATAACCTAAACTAAAGAAAAATAAAATAAAACCAAAAAAAATAAAATAAAAATAAACTACAAAATAACATAACTAAATCTAAAGAAAAGATGACCTATAATGCTAACTAATACATAAAGATAAATAAAATAAAATAAAATAAAATTAAATAAATAAAAATAACTAAAATAAATAAACCAACCTTTTAAATTTAAAACATACACTAGTTATAAACCCTAAAAATATATGACCCTAAAAATAAAAGAAAAATACCTATCCTACCTGTAAATAACCTGAGATACCTACCTAATCCTCAAACCCTCCTAAACCCTACACTAAATAACCTACTACAACCCTAAACCCTAAAATACCACAACTACCTTAAAAAAACCACTAAACTCTAACATAACCCACCAAAACAATAAAACTAAATTAAACCTAAAAAATAAATAAATAAAATTGAAACCTAAAATAATAAATAAAATAAAAATAATAAAAAAATAAACATAATAAAACCAAAATAAACCTAATAAAATAAATAAAATAAAACCTAAACTAAATAAAATTAAGATAAATAATAAAACATAAATAAAAAAAACCTAAAATAAAATAAAATAAATAAATAAAACCTAAACCTAAATAAACCTAAATAAAGCAAAATAAATAAAAATATAAAAAATAAATAAACTAAACTAAACTTAAACATGACTATATTATAATAAATAAAAAATAAACCTAAATAAACTAAAAATAAACTATAATTAACCTAAACCACAAATAAATATAAAAATAAACTCACTGGCTTATAAAATACTTAAAAAAATAAAATAAAATAAAATCAACTAAAAATAAACCTAAACCAAAAATAAACTAAATAAATAAACCAAATAAAACTAAAAATAAATAAATAAAAAATAAACCTAAATAATAAAAAAAATAAATAAACTAAAATAATAAATTAAAATAAATACTTAAACTGCTTTACTTAATTTAAAATCCTAAACCTAAATCCTACCACTACCTAAACCACAAACCTTCCCCAAACCTACTACTAAAACCCCAAAACCTAAAACCCTAAACCACAAACCTAAACTGAAACCAAAATCATAAAACCTAAAAAATAAACCCTAAATAAACCCTAAACCACATTAACTCTCTAAATCATAAATTAACCCACAAACACTAAGAATGAGCAAAACCTTGATGGAGAACTTCATAATCAGAGCAGTCTAGATCTGGCTAGAAGGCGAGGTGGAATTTATTATAGTGGTGGTGGGGATGAGGTGTGATATGGAGGTGATGGTTGCTGGTGGTTATGGATGAGAGGACAGAACTTACAAATGGTGGGAGGAGAGATGGATATGATGGTGGATCCGATCTAGAGGCGGGGTCTACTGAATTGAGAATTGATGAATGGCCGATCTCACTTATGAAACTGTGTCTTTAGCGTAGAAACGGTTGTACTTATCTAGTATTTTTGATTCACTCTAAAGGTGCTCATTTTTAATCTATGTCATCACTTGTGTCTTAGAAAACTTGGGGTGCTAATTGGTTGATGAAATCAAAAGAAATGTTGAATAATTTATTCTGTTAAGAAAAAAACCTTAAACCCTAAACTAAAACTTAAACCCTAAACTTAAGACCTAAACCCTAAAATTTAAACCTAAACCCTAAACCCTAAACTCTAAAACCAAAAAAAATAAAAACTTAAACCTAAACTAAAATAAAACCAAATAAAATAAAATAAAAACCTAAACTAAAAAGAGAATAAAAAAAAATAAAATAAAATAAAACATACTAAAACTAAACCTAAACCTAAACTTAAAAAAAAAATAAAATAAAAATTAAAACTAAAATAAAAAAATAAATAAAACCTAAAAAACTCTAAAATAAAAACCTAAATAAAATAAAACTAAACCTAAAATAAAATAAATAAACTAAACTAATAAAATAAAATAAATAAAATAAACCTAAAAAATAACCTAAAAATAAATAAAAAAAAAATAAATAAAAAACCTAAACTAAAATAAAAATATTAAACAAAATAAATAAAAATCCTAAACTAAAATAAACTAAACAAAATAAAATAAAACTAAACATAATTAAAATAGTAAAATAAAATAAAGTAACTAAAACATAAACCTAAACTAAAGAAAACCAATTATAAAATAAAACCTAAACATAAAATAAAATAAAATAAAACTAAACCTAAAATAAAAAAAATAAAATCTAAACCTAAAAATAAAATAAATTAAAACTCATAAAATAAAAACTTAAAAAAAATAAAATAAAATAATAAATCTAAATTAAAATAAATAAATAAAATAAATAATAAACTAAATAAAAAAAAATACCTAAATAAAATAAAAAATAAACTAAAATAAAAGAAATAAACTAAATAAACTAAATAACCCAAACTCGGTTTCTTGATTTTTTTAAAAAGCTAAACCCTAAATAACCCAAACCTAAACCCTAAAACCTAGCCCTAAACCTAAACCCTAAACTGAACCTAAACCCTAAACCTTAAATCCTAAAACCCTAAACCCTAAACCCTAAACCCTAAACCCTAAATCTTAACAAACCCTAAAACCCTAAACCCTAAAACTAACTAACCCTAAACCATAAACTAACCCTAAACCTTAAACTCTAAACTAACTATAAACCTTAAGAATGGGAAAACCTTGGGTAAGAACATCACAAGTCTATCTGATAGATTTGGGTTGGTGAAGGTGGAAGGCGGTGATTATGGTGGTGGGAGATATGAGTCGGTGGATATGGAGGTGGTGGTGGGAGCGATGGTGGTTATGGAGAGGAGAATGAGGAGGTTGGATAGTGGTGGTGGAGGAGGTTGATGAGATATGATGTGGTGTCATTTTTGATGTGCCATTTGTTCTATTAGTGCTCATTTTAAGAGATTATCTCATCGCTTGTTGACTTGGGGTGCTACTTGGATGATGAAATCAAAAAGAAGAAATGTTGAATCTTCTTTATTTAAAAAAAACCTAATAACCAAAACACAAATAAATTACAGCTCTAAATGAAATATTAAACTAACAAAAAAATAGAAGATTAAAAAAAAATAAAAAAAAAAATCAAAAACTAAAATAAAAAAAAACAAAACTAAAATCTAAACCTAAAACCTAAATAGCTTCTTAGAAAACTTGGTGTACTTGGTTGATGAAATAAAAAAATGAAATGTTGAATCTAAATTTGTACTATGTTAAATAAAAAAAAACCAAAAAACCAAAAACTAAAACTAAATCCTAAACCTAAAACCTAAACACTAAACACTAAACCCTAAAAATAAAAAATAAATAAAAATAAATAAAATAATAAATAACTAAAAAATAAACCTAAAAATAAAACCTAAAAATAAATAGAAAATAAAACATAAACATTAAACTAAAAAAACCTATCCCTAAAATAAACAAAATGAAATAAACCTAAACCTAAACTATACTAAACTAAACTAAAATAAATAAAACCTAAACCAAAAATAAACTAAACCTAAAACTAAATAAAGTAAAATAAACTAAAAATAAACCTAAACTAAAAAAAATAAACCTAAAATAAATCATAAAACCAAAACCTAAACAAAAAATAAAATAAAAAAACTAAACCTAAAAAATAAAATCTAAACCTAAAATAAAATAAAATAAAACTAAACTATAAACATAAACTAAAACTAAACTAAAAATAAACTAAAATAAGAAATAAAATAAAAAAAACCAAAAAAATAAAATAAATAAAATAAAAATAAAAATTAAATCTAAATAAAATAAAAATAAAATAAATTAAATAAATAAATAAACTAAATAAACTAAAAAAGCCTAAACCTACGGTTTACTAAATTTAAAAAACTACAAAGCAAAAGCTTAAACCAAAATCCTAAACCCTAAACTACCCAAACCCTAATAAACTAACCACACTACTAAACCCTACCCTACCACCAAAAAACAGAACTCTAAACCTAGGCCCTAACCCACACTGACCTAAACTAAACATAAACCCTGAGCCACAAACCCTGACCTGGTTCTAACCTAAAAGGCCCTGAGCCCTAAAACCTATAAAAACCTAGGCCCTAAACTACTGAGCCAACTAAATGAGCTCTTAATAATCCAGCCACTTTAAATCCTAAAGCCTAAATAAACCATAAAACCCACTAAACCTAAACCCCAAATAACTCAAACCCTACCCTACCCTCTGCCTAACACTAAAAACTATAAAATAAAGAGATAATAAATAAAATCCTCCACATAATATTAAAATAAAATAAAATAAAAGCCTAAAATAAACCTAAATATAAACCTAAAAAACAAGATGAAATAAAAAAATAAAAAAAATAAAAAAAAATAAAACTAAAGTAAAATTAAAAATAATAAAACTTGAGAATAAAAACCTAAATAAAATAAAAATAAAAATAAAATAAAATAAAATAAACTTAAAATAAATTAAAATAAAACTAAATAAAAACCTAAACTAAAAAATAAACCTCAAAATAAAACCTAAAAATAAATAAAAAATAAAACCCAAACTCTAAACTAAAAATAAAAACTTAACCAAAAATAAAAATAAAATAAATAAAATAAAATAAACTTAAACTTAAACTAAAATAAACTAAACTAAAATAAATAAAACCTAAACATAAATTTAAAATAAACTAAACCTAAACTATAAACTAAATAAAATAAAATAAACTAAAAATAAACCTAAACTTAAACTAAAAAATAAAACCTAAAATAAACCTAAATAAAACCTAACCTAAACTAAAACCAAAATAAAACTAAACCTAAACTAAATAAAACCTAAATATAAAATAAATAAAAAAAACCTAAACCAAAATAAAATAAAAAAATAAAATAAAATAAACATAACAAAAAAAACCTAAACCTAAATCTAAAAAGAAAATAAAATAAAAATAAAACTAAACTAAAATAAAATAAATAAAACATAAACTAAACTAAAAATAAAACCTAAATAAAATAAAACTAAACCTAAAATAATAAAATAAAAAATTAACCTAAAATAAAATAAATAAATTAAAATAAAACTAAATAAAGACATAAAAAAATAAAATAAAACTAAAAATAAAACCTAAAAACAAATAAAATAAAACCTAAATAAAACTAAAAACCTAAAACTAAAATAAAAATAAAATAAACCTAAACCTAAACTAAAATAATGTAAATTAAAATAAATAACCTACCACTAAATATAAAATAAACTAAACCTAAACCTAAACTAAATAAAATAAAATAAACTAAAAAAAACTTAAACCAAAACTAAAAAATATTACCTAAAAAAACTAAAATAAAACCTAAAGCCTAAACTAAAATAAAATAAAACCTAAACTAAACCAAATAAAATAAAAATAAAACTCAACTAAAATAAACCTAAACCTAAAACTAAACTAAAATTAACTAAAATAAACATAAAAAAATAAATAAACCTAAAATAAATAAGCTAAATTAAATAAAAATAAATAAATAAAATAAATAAATAAATAAAATAAATTAATAAACTAAATAAACCTAAACCTATTTACTTAATTAATACCTAAAATCCTAAACCTAAACCCCAAACCTACACTCCTTCTAAACCCTCTAAACCCTAAACCTAAAGCATAAACCAAACCTATAAACCACACTAAACCTTAAACCCTAAATAAACCCTAAAAACCTAAACCTAAACCTAAACTAAAAAAATGAATAAATAAACCTAAACCCTAAACCAAATAAACCTAAACCCTAAGAATGGGCAGAACCTTGGCGGGAACAATCAGCACTTAGTCTAGATCTTAGCAAGGAGGAGGCGATGGTTATCATAGTGGTGGTGGGGATCAGGAGGTCTTTGGTGGATATGGAGGTGGTGGTGAGTGATGTTTGTGGAGGTGGGAGCGACAAGAGTTACAACCGTGGTCTTTGGGAGGGAGAAATTGGGGATATAATGGTGGATCCCTCAGGCTAGGTGATTGATGGGAATTGAGCGAAGAGCGATCAATCCATCTTATGGAAATGTGTCTTTACAATGGTTCTAGCTATCTAGGGTTTTTTATTTGCTCTATGCATGCTCATTTTTTATCTATGTCATCGCTTATGTCATAGAAAACTTTCTATGTTACTTAGTTGGTTAAATTGAAAAGAAGAAATGTTGAATCTGAATTTGTTACCTATTAAGAAAAACCAAAAACTCCAAAACCTAAACTAAAACTTGAACACTTGAACTAAAACCTAAACCACACTGAACCACCATAAACCTAAAACCCTAAAACCCTAAAAAACCTAAACCTAAACCCTAAAACCTAAACCCTAAACCCTAAACCCACAAACCCACAAACCCTAAACCCTAAACCCTAAACCCTCATTAACCTAAACCCTTAACTAAAAAGCTAAAAGCTAAACCAAACTAAATAAAACCTAAAAGAAAATAAATAAAAACTAAACCAAAATAAAATAAAATAAAAACCTAAAGTAAAATCATAATCTAAACCTAAACCTAAAAAAATAAAAAAATTTAAAACTAAACTAAAATAAAATAAATAAAAACCTAAACTAAACAAAAAAGACTTAAATAAAATTAAAACAAAACCTAAAATAAATATAAAATAAAATAATATAAAAACTAAATAAAAACTTAAACCTAAAGAATAAACCTAAAAATAAAACTTAATAATAAATAAATAATAAAATCTAAACCCTAAACTAAGGAAAAAAACCTAAAATAAAAATAAAATAAAAACCTAAACCTAAACTAAAATAAACTAAACTAATATAAATAAAAAAACCTAAACCTAAACCCTAAATAAAACAAAATAAATTAAAAATAAACCTAAACCTAAACTAAAAAATAAAACCTAAAAATAAACCTAAAATAAAATTTTAAATTCTAAACCAAAAAATAAAATAAAAACCTAAACCTAAACATAAAAATAAATACAAAACCTAAACCTAAAAAAAAAACTAAACTTAAAAATAAACCTAAACTTAAAAAATAAATAAAAATAAAATAAATAAAATAAAATAAATAAGGAGAACAACAACAACAACAACAACAACAACAACAAGCCATTATCCCACCAAATGAGGTTGGCTACTTGAATCCTTTGTCTTTATTGTGTCCTATTATGTGTCAAATTCTCATTCAATTCAAGTATACTAAGTTCATTTTTTATACATCTTAACCATGTCTTTTTAGGTCTACATCTACCTTTTTTAACATAAGGCAATTCTAATGCATCTCTCTAGCATTGGTGGACATTGGCTTTATGTGGCCAAACCATCTAAGGGGACTCCCTCAAATTTTATCTACCACTAGAGCTACTCCAACTTTTTCCCAAAATTAAACATTTCACTTTTATCAAAAAGAGTAAAGCCACTCATCCACCTAAGCATCCTCAACTCTGCAACACTTAACTTAGTCTCATGCTTCACTTTTATTAGCCAACATTCTACACCATAAATCATTACAGATCTTAACACCATTTCATAAAATTTTCCCTTAAGTTTAAGTGGTAATTTTTTATCACACAACAAAGGATGCATTCTAGAACATTCACAGGTTTGCATTTTACCTTGTTCACCAAATGTCACAACTAATATAACTTTAGAACTAAAATTACATTCCAAAATAAACTAAACTAAATAAAATAAAAATTAAACCTAAATAAAAAATAAATTAAACTAAAAAAAATAAACTAAATAAACCTAAATCTGCCAATTTGCTTAAAAATTAAAGAAAACCACAACCTAAACCCTGGCTAAACTAAACCCTAAACTCACACCAGCCTGAACAAACCCAACCCTAAAGGCCTAAAACCACACCCTAAACCTACACCCTAAACCATAAATCCTAAACCTACCTAAAACCTAAATCCCAACCTAAAACCCTAAAAAAATAAACTGGCTAAAACCTAAAAATTAAAATAAATAAAATAAAACCTAAAGATAAAATAAAAATATAATGAACTAAACCTAAAACCTAAGAAACCTAAATGTAAAATAAAATAAAAATAAAAAAAATAAAAACCAAAGCTAAAAAATAAAGATAAAAACCTAAACTAAACAAAAATAAAATAAAACAGAATAAAATAAAAACTAAAGTAAAATAAAAGAAAAAAAATAAAAAGAAATAAATAAACCAAAATAAAATAGAAGATAAAATAAAGAGCTTAAATCTAAACCTAAAATAAAAAAAACCTAAAAAATAAAAAAAAAAAATAAACCTAAACCTAAAAAAAAAACCTAAACCTAAAATAAACAAAACAAAAAACCTAAACTAAACTAAAATAAATCAAGCTAAACCTAAACTTAAAATAAACTAAACCTAAACCCTAAACTAAATAAAATAAAATAAAATAAACCTAAACTTAATCTAAAAAAATAAACCTAAAATAACCTAAAATAAAACCTAAACCTAAACCTAAAAAAAAAATAAAATAAAACCTAAACCTAAACCTAAAAATAAAAAATAAAACTTAAACCTAAAAAATAAAATAAAAATAAAAATAAAGTAAAAAATAAACATAAACTAAACCTATAAAATAAACTAAAATAATAAACCTAATCTAAAATATATAAACCTAAAAGAAATAATCTAAATTAAATAAAAATAAGAAATAAACATAAATAAATATAAAAAATAAAATAGACTAAATTGAATAAAAAATAAACTAAATGAACCTAAACCAACGTGTTTACTTAATTTTTTTAAAAAAACCCTAACCCCTAAACTTTAAACCCTAAACCCCAAACCATAAAACTAACTATAAACCCTAAACCCTAAACCTACATCCCTAAACCTACAACCTTAACCCCTAAGCCCTAAACCCTATACCCTAAACCCTAAAAACTTAAAAACCTAAAAATAAATAAATAAAAAATCAAAACCTAAATAAAATAAAAATATAATAAAAATAGAAACCTAAACTAAAACTTAAAAAAAATAAAGCTAATAATAAAAAAACTTAAATATAATAAAAACTAAATGTAAAATAAAAATAAAATAAACCTAAAATAAACCTAAAATAAGAACTAAATAAAAACCTAAACCAAAAAAATAAACCTAAAAATAAAACCTAAAAACAAATGAAATATAAAACACAAACCCTAGACTAAAAATAAAAACTTAACCTAAAATAAAAATAAAATGAATTAAATAAAATAAACCTAAACCTAAAATAAATTAAACCTAAATCCTAAACTAAATAAAATTAAATAAACTAAAAAATAAACCTAAACAAAAACTAAAAAATAAAACCTAAAAAATAAACCTAAAACCTAAAACCTAAAACCTAAACCCTATATGCTAAAAAGTTACCTAAACCTAAACAAAATGAATCCTAAAAATAAAATAAATAAATAAAATCTAAACCCAAATAAAATAAAAAATATAATAAAATAAAAATATAAACTAAATCCAAAACCTAAACCTAAACCTAAAAAAAAAAATAAAATAAAAATATTAACTAATAAAATAAATAAATAAAACCTAAACTAAAATAAAAAATTAAAACCTAAATAAAATAAAAACTAAACCTAAAATAAAATAAAATAAAATAAATAAAAAACCTAAACCTAAAAAAAAAAACAAATAAAATAAATAAAACCTAGACCTTAAACTAAGAAAAAACCCTAAAAAAAAATAAAAAATAAAATAAACTAACCTAAACTAATAAAAAAACCTAAAACAAAACTAAAATAAACTAAACCTAAAACTAAACATAAACTAAACTAAATAAAATAAAATAAACTAAAAACGAACCTAAACCTAAACTAAAAAATAATACCTAAAAATAAACCTAAAACAAAAACCTAAAACCTAAACCGAGAAAAATAAAATAAAAACTTAAACCTGAACCTACAAATAAAAAATAAAACCTAAACCTAAAAAATAAAATAAAAATAAAACTAAACTAAAAAATAAACCTAAACCTAAAAATTAAACTAAAATAAGTAAATCTAAATAAACTAAACTAAATAAAATAAACTAAAATAAATAAAAAAAATTAACTAAATAAACTAAACTAAAACTAAAATAAACCTAAAAATAAAAAACCTAAGTAAAATAAAAAATAAAATGAACCTAAAATAAATAAAATAAAAACTAAAAAATAAACTTTAAAATAAATAAAAAAATAAAACATAAACCCTAATCTAAAAACCTAAACCTAAAATAAACTTAAACCTAAACTAAAATAAACTAACCTAAAATAAATAAAACCTAAACCTAAACCTAAAATAACCTAAACCTAAACCCTAAACTAAATAAAATAAAATAAACTAAAAATAAACCTAAATTAAAAACCTAAAACCTAAACCCTAAACCCTAAAAAGCTAAAAACCTAAACCTAAACTAAATGAAACTGATAAATAGAAAAACCTAAACCAAAATAAAATAAAATAAAAACCTAACTAAAATTATAACCTAAACTTAAACCTAAAAAGAAAATATAATATAAATAATAATTAAACTAAAATAAAATAAATAAAAACCTAAACTAAACCTAAAAATAAAAAACCTAAATAAAATAAAAACTAAACCTATAATAAAAGTAAAATAAACCTAAAATAAAATAAATAAACACAAATTAAGTACCTAAACCGAAACAATAAACATAAAAATAAATAAAAAATAAAACCTAGACCCTAAACTAAAAAAACATAAACCTAAACCTAGAAATAAAAAATTAACACCTAGACCTAAAAAATAAAATAAAAATAAAACTAAACTTAAAAATAAAAATAATCCTAAACCTTAATGAAAAAATAAACTAAAATAAAAAATGTAAACTAAAATAAATAAACCTAAAATAAATAAACAAAACTAAATAAAAATAAAAAATAAACTTAAAAAAATTAAATAAACTAAAATAAATAAATTAAATAAGCTAAATAAATTAAATAAACCTAAACCTACTAGTTTACTTAATTTTAAAAAAACACTAAACCCTAAATCCAAAATAATAAACACTAAACCCTAAACCCTAAACACTAAAACTAACCCTAAACCCTAAACCCTAGACTCTAAACCTATAACCCTAAACACTAATTTCTAAACATAAAAAATAAAAATTTAAAATAAATCATAACGCTAAACCCTATACCCTAAAATAAACCCTAAACCCTAAACCCTAAACCTACAACCCTAAACCCTAAGTAAACCCTAAACCTAAAACCCTAAACCCTAAAAACCCTAAACCTAAACCATAAACCTTAAAACCTAAAACTCT
This sequence comes from Cymbidium sinense, assembly GCA_021442155.1. Classification (NCBI taxonomy): domain Eukaryota; kingdom Viridiplantae; phylum Streptophyta; class Magnoliopsida; order Asparagales; family Orchidaceae; genus Cymbidium; species Cymbidium sinense. The sequence continues at coordinate 2,890 of JAKCPB010000691.1, read as the reverse complement.
AAACCCTAAACCCTAAACCTCAAATCCTAAACCCTAAACCTTAAACCAAAAATTATAAACAATAAACATCTAAAATCCTAAATCTAAACTAAATAAAACCTAAAAATAAAATAAATAAAAAACCTAAACTTAAATAAAATAAATGAAAAACCTAGATTAAAACCTCAACCAAAACCTAAAAATAAAATAAAAAATAATATAAAAACTAAACTAAAATAAAATAAATAAAATCCTAAACTAAACTAAAAAATAAAATAAAACTAAACATAAAATACATAAATAAAATAAAACCTAAACATAAAATAAAAATAAACTAAAACTATAATAAACATAAAATAAAACCTAAAAAATCTAAATAAAAAAAATAAATCTAAAAATAAACAAAAAAGAAAACCTAAACCATAAACTAAAAAAAAACTAAACCCAAAATAAACAAAATAAAATAAACATAAACCTAAACTAAAATAAACTAAACTAAAATAAATTAAACCTAAACCTAAACCCAAAATAAACTAAGCCTAAACCCTAAACTAAATAAAATAAAATAAATTAAAAATAAACCTAAACCTAAACGAAAAAATAAAACCTAAAAATAAACCCTAAATTAAAAAATAAAACTAAACTAAAAAAATAAACATAAATTTAAACCTAAATCTAAAAAATAAACTAAAATAAAAAACCAAAATGAAAATAAATAAACTAAACTAAATAAAAGTTAAAAAAAAACTAAAATAAATAAAAAATAAACTTAATAAACTAAACCACCTAAACCTACTAGTTTACTATATGTTTTTTCAAAAAAAAAACACTAAACCCTAAAACTAAAATCTGAACCCTAAACCCTAAACCCTAAAACACTAAACCCTAAACTAAGCCTAAACCATAAACCATAAACACTTAACCATAAACCCTAAACCATAAACTAAAAAAACCATAAACCCTAAACCCTAAACTAACTCTAAACCCTAAACCCTAAAAATCCTAACCCCTAAACCCTAAACTAACCTTAAACCCTAAGCTAACACTAATCCCTAATCTAACCCTAAACCCTAAACCATAAAAACTAAAAACCCTAAACCCTAAAGCCTAAACACTAAACACTAAACCATAAACCCTAAACCCTAACCCTAAACCCTAAATCCTACAAACCTAAAAACCTAAGCTTAAACTAAATAAAACCCAAAATTAATATAAATAAAATAAAATAATAAAATAAAGAAAAAACCTAAACAAAACCTAAACCTAAACCTAAAAATAAAATAAAATAAAATAAATAAAAACAAACTAAAATAAATAAATAAAAGCCTAAACTAAACTAAAAATAAATAAAATAAAACTTAGAATGAAAAACCTAAATGAAATAAAAACTAAACATAAAATAAAAAAATAAACTTAAAATAAAATAAAATAAAAATTCAATAAAAACCTAAACCTAAAAAATAAACCTAAAAATAAAGAAAACAAAAAACCAAAACCTAAAATAAAAATAAAATAAACCAAAACCTAAAATAAAATAAACTAATCTAAAATAAATAAAACCTAAACCTAAAATAAACTAAATCTAATCCGAAATCTAATCTAAATAAAATAAACTAAACTAAAATAAAACCAAAACCTAAACTAAAAAATATAACCTAAAAATAAACCTAAAATAAAAACCTAAACCTAAATAAATAAAATAAAAACCTAAACCTAAACTAAAAATAAATAATAAAACCTAAACCTAAAAAATTAAATATAAATAAAACTCAACTAAAAAGTAAACCTAAGCCTAAACTAAATCCTAAAAAATAAACTAAAGTAAAACCTAAACTAAAATAAATAAACCTAAAATAAATATACTAATGTTAATAAAAATAAAAAATTAAAATTAAAAATTAAAATAAACTATAATAAATAAAAGATAAACTAAATAAACATAAACCAACTAGTTTACATAATTTAAAAAAAACCATAAACCCCAAATGCTAAACCCTAAACCTAAACCCTAAACCCTAAATCCTAAACCCTAAACCCTAAACCCTAAACACCTAAACCTAAAAACTAGAAAATAACCTAAACCCTAAACCTTAAACCCCAAACCCTAAACCCTACATTAACCCGAAACCCTAAAACCTAAAAAGCTAATAACCTAAACCTAAACTAAATAAAACCTAAAAATAAAATAAATATAAAAACCTAAACCAAAATAAAATGAAAACATAAACTAAAACCTAAACCTAAAACTAAACCTAAAAAGAAAAAAAATTCAAAACTAAAGTAAAATAAAATAAATAAAAACCTAAACTAAGCTAAAAATTTAAAAACCTAAATAAAATAAAAACTAAATAAAAACCTAAACCTAAAAAAAACCTAAAAATAAATAAAAATAAAACATAAATTTGAAATAAAAATAAAATAAACCTAAACCTAAACTAAAATAAACTAAACTAAAATAAATAAAACTTAAGCCATAACTAAATAAAATAAAATAAAATAAAATAAACTAAACTAAAAATAAACCTAAACTTAAACTAAATAATAAGACCTAATAGTTAACATAAAATAAAAACCTAAAACCTAAACCTAAAATAAATAAAATAAATACATAAACCTAAACCTAAAAAAAACCTAAACCTAAAAAATCAATTAAAAATAAAACTAAACTAAATAAATTAACTAAAGCCTAAATATAAACATAAAAAATAAACTAAAATAAAAAACCTAAAATAAGTAAACTAAACTAAATAAAAATAGAAGTAAAATAAACTAAAAAAACATGAACCTACCAATTTACTTAATTTTTAAAACTTTAAAAATAAAATTAAGTTAAAAACCCAAACTGTGAACCCTAAACCTGAAAACTAACCTAAACACTAAACCCTAAATAATAAATTATAAACCCTAAACA
>JAKCPB010000690.1:0-81703 GCA_021442155.1 Cymbidium sinense | reverse complement strand
TAAAGTATTAGTAAATACAAAATCATAAGCTAAAGAAAAATTTAATATAGTCCTACTACCTTCTTCATTAGTCACCCAAATCCATAACCACCATGAATACTTTAAAATCTTCTACCACTCTACCAACATGTCCATTTAAATCTTCTCCAATAAATACTTTTTCTTCAAGAGGTATCAATTGTATTAATCCCTCTAATTCATTCCAAAAAATTTTTTTTGAGCTTACATCCAGCTACTTGAGGAGCATAAACACTTATAACATTGAGAATCTTAGTATCAACGATAATCTTTAAAGCTATAATTCTATCTCCACATCTATTAATATTTATAACATTATCCTTCAAACTTTTATCTATAACCACACCTACACCAATTCTAGTTCGACTTCTACCAAATACCAAAAAACCTAAACTATCAATCTCCTTGGCCTTCTCCCCAACCCATTTAGTTTCTTGAACATAAAATATTTATTATTCTATGAACCATAATATCTATTAATTCCATTAATTTACCTGTAAGAGTTAAACCTAAAATAAAAATAAAATAAAATAAACAGAACCTACACCTAATGCTAAAATAAACTAAACCTAAACCTTAAACTAAATAAAATAAAATATACTAAAAATAAACCTAAACCTAAACCAAAAAATAAAACCTAAAAAATAAAAAAAAAAATCTAAACCTAAAACCTAAACCTAAAAAATTATATAAAAACCTAAACCTAAACCTGAAAATTAAAAATAAAACCTAAACCTAAAAAATAAAATAAAAATAAAACTAAACAAAAAATAAACATAAATCTAAACCTAAACCTAAAAAATAAACTAAAATAATAAACCTAAACTAAAATAAATAAACATAAAATAAATAAACTAAACTAAACAAAATAAAATATAAACCTAAATAAAAATATAAAATAAACTAAATAAACCTAAACCTACTTTTACTTTAAAAATAAAACCCTAAACCGTAAACCCTAAACCCTAAACCTAAAAAAAATAAAATAAAAACTAAATAAAAACCTAAACCTAAAAAATAAACCTAAAAATAAAACCTAAAAGTAAATAAAAATAAAGCATAAAACTTTAACTAAAAAAAACCTAAATCTAAAATAAAACAAAATAAAATAAACCTAAACCTAAACTAAACTAAAATAAACAAAACTAAAATAAATAAAACCTAAACCTAAACCTCAAATAAACTAAACCTAAACCCAAATCTAAACTAAATAAAATAAAATTATCAAAAAATAAACCTAAACTTAAAAATAAACCTAAAATAAAAACCAATAACCTAAACCTAAAAAAAATAAAATAAAACTTAAACCTAAACCTAAAAAATAAAAAAAAAAATAAAACCTAAACCTAAAAAGTAAAATAAAAATAAAACTCAACTAAAAAATAAACCTAAACCTAAACCTAAACCTAAAAAATAAACTAAAATAAAAAACCTAAACTAAGATAAATAAACCTCAAATAAATAAACTAAATTAAATCAAAATAAAATATAAACCTAAATAAAATAAAAAAAATAAGTAAACTAAAATAAATAAAAAAATAAACTAATTATACTAAAGAAACCTAAACCTATTGATTTACTTAATTTTAAAAAAATTTAAAACCTTAAACCCTAAATCCTAAACCCTAAACCCTAAACCCTAAACCCTAAACCCTAAACCCTAAACAACCCTAAACCCTAAACCCTAAACCTTGAACCCTAACCCTAAACTTAAACCCTAAAAGCATAAACCCTAAAACCCTAAACCCTAAAATCTAAACCCTAAACCCTAAACCTAAACCCTAAACACCAAACCCTAAACCTAAACCTAAAGTAACTAAATAAATTAAAAAATAAACCTAAACCCTAAAACATGATAAACCTAAGCCCTAAGAATGGGAAACTATGACAACAAGAACATCATAAACTGCCCCAAATCTTACAGAGGCAAAACGGTTATCATAGTGGTGGTGGGGATCTGGTGGTGGTCTGAGCAAGGGAGGCAAGAGTTTACACCCATGGTGGTGGGAGAGATCGGGATATGATGGTGGATCCCGCCACTTAAGAGGTCGGGGTGGTCATGGAGAAACCTAAGAATTTAATGATCCACCGCTATGGAACTGTCTTTATAAGAGAGACAGTTATGTGGGGTTTTGATTTGCTATATGTGTGCTCATTTTGAACTATGTCGCCACTTGTGTCTACAAAATATGTGTTACTTGTTGATGAAATCCAAAAGAAGAAATGTTGAATTTGAATTTGTCTCTTAAAACCAAAACCCTAAATCCAACTAAACCCTAAACCCAAAACCTAAAACCTAAACTCAAACCCTAAACCCTAAAAAAACCCTAAACCTAAAACCCTAAACCTAAAACCCTAAAACCTAAAACCCTAAACCCTAAACCCTAAAAAAAACCTAAACCTAAACTAAACCCTAAACCATAAACACTAAACCCTAAACCCTAAACCCTAAACCCCAAACCAACCTAAACCCTAAACACTAAATAAACACCCTAAACCCTAAACCCTAAAAGTAAAACCTAAACCTAAACTAAATAAAACCTAAAAATAAATAAATAAACCTAAACCAAAATATAAAATAAAATAAAATAAAATAAAAACATAAACCAAAACCTAAACCTAAACCTAAACCTAAAAAGAAAATAAAATAATAAATAAATAAAAACCTAAACTAAACTAAAAAAATAAAAAACTAAATAAAATAAAAACTAAACTTAAAATAAAAATAAAATAAAATAAAAACTAAATAAAAACCTAAACCTAATAAATGAACCTAAAAATAAATAAAAAATAAAACCTAAACCATAAACTAAAAAAACCTAAAAGTAAAATAAAAATAAATTAAACCTAAACCTAAATTAAAATAAATAAAACATAAACCTAAACCTAAAATAAACTAAAAATAAACCTAGACCTAAACTAAAAAATAAAACCTAAAAATAAACCTAAAATAAAAACCTAACACCTAAACCTAAAAAAATAAATAAATAAACCTAAACCAAATCCTAAAAATAAAAAATAAAGCTTAAACCTAAAAAATAAAATAAAAATAAAACAAAACTAAAAAATAAACCTAAATCTAAACCTAAACCTAAAAAATGAACTAAAATAAAAAAACCTAAACTAAAATAAATAAACAAAAATTAATAAAAATAAAATTGAACCTATATAAATTAAAAAAAATAAAATAAACTCAAATAAATAAAAAATAAACTAAATTAACCTAAACTACTAGTTTCCATAATTTAAAAAAAATAAAAAATAAAAAAAACAAATAAAAAAATCCTAACCCTTAACCGAAACCCTAAACCCTAAATCAACAACCTTAAACCCTAAAACCCTAAACCTTAAACCCTAAACCCTAAACCCTAAACCCTAAACCTTATAACCTATAACCCTAAACCCTAAACCCTAAACCCTAAACCTTAAACCCCAAAACCTAGAAACCTAAACCTAAAGTAAATAAAACCTAAAACTAAAATAAAAAAAAACCTAAATGTAAATAAAATAATAAAATAAAAACCTAAACCAAAACCTAAAAATAAAATAAATTAAAAAAAACTAAACTAAATTAAAATAAATAAAAACCTAAACAAAACTAAAAAAATAAAATATACCTAAAACAAAACCTAAATAAAATAAAATGAAAAATAAAAAATAAAATAAACCTAAATATAATAAAATAAAAAATAAAACATAAACCTAAAAAATAAACCTAAAATAAAACCTAGAAAAAAGTAAAAATAAAACCTAAACCTAAACAAGAAAAAAAACCTAAACCTAAAATAAATAAATAAAATAAAATAAACCTAAACCTATACTAAAATAAACTAAAATAAAAAAATAAACCTAAATCTAAACCTAAACCTAAACTAAATAAAAGAAAATAAACTAAAATAAACCTAAACCTAAATGAAAATAAATAAAACCTAAAAAAAACCTAAACCAAATAATAAAATAAAAAATAAAACTAAACTAAAAATATATACCTAAACCTAAACCTAAAAAAATAAACCAAAATAAAAACCTAAACTATAATAAATAAACCTAAAATAAATAAACTAAACTAAATAAAACAAAAATGAACCAATAAAAAAATAAAATAAAATGAACTAAAATAAAAAAATAATATAAACTAAATAAACCTAAATTACTACTTAATTTAAAAAAAAATTAAATAATAAAAATAATAAAAAAATAAGAAGAAAAACCCAACCCTAAACCTAAATTCTAAACCCTAAACCTAAACTAAAACCCTAAACCTAAACCCTAAACCCTAAACCCTAAAACCTAAACCCTAAACCTAAACCCTAAACCCTAAAAAACTTAAACCCTAAACCTTAAACCCTAAACCTAAACCTAAACTAACCTAAAGCTTAAACCCTAAACTAAACTCTAAACTCCTAAACCCTAAACCCTTAAACTATAACCTAAACCCTAAATAAAATTAACCTAAAATAAAATAGCTTATAAACTAAATAAAAACCTAAACCTAAATAATAACCTAAAAATAAAACCTAAACCCTAAACCTAAAATAAAAAAAAAATAAAATAAAAAATAAAATAAACCTAAACCAAACTAAAATAAACTAAACTAAAATAAATAAAACATAAACCTAAACCTAAAATAAACTTAACCTTAAATAAAATAAAATAAAATAAAATAAAATAAAAATAAACCTAAACCTAAACAAAAAAATAAAACCTAAAAATAAACTTATAATAAAAACCTAAAACCTAAACCTAAAAAAATAAAATAAAAACCTAAACCTAAATCAAAAAATTAAAAATAAAACCTAAACCTAAACCTAAAAAATAAAATAAAACTAAAACTAAACTAAAAAATAAACATAAACCTAAACCTAAACAAAAAATACCTAAACTAAATTAAATAAACATAAAATAAATAAACTAAACTAAATAAAAATAAAATATAAACCTAAAAAAAAATATTAAATCAGCTAAATCAACTAAATAAACCAAAACCTACCTAAAATGTTTTAAAACCATAAACTGTAAACCTTAAACCCTAAACACTAAATCCTAAACCCTAAACCCTAAACCCTAAACCTAAAATAAAGTAAAATAAAAACTAAATAAAAACCTAAACCTAGAAAATAAACCTAAAAATAAAACCTAAAGGTAAATAAAAAATAAAACATAAACCCTTAACTAAAAAAAACTTAAACCTAAAATAAAAATAAAATAAACAAAATAAATTAAACCTAACCCTAAACTAAAATAAACTAAACTAAAATAAATAAAACCTAAACCTAAACATAAAATAAACCTAAACCTAAAACCTAATAAACATAAACCCTAAGAATGGAAACCTGAAGAACATCACCATCAACCTGCTAGTCTAGACTGGGGAGGCTAAGGCAAGGTGGGTTATCATAGTGATGGTGGGGGATCTCGAGGTACTGGTGGATATGGAGGTGGTGGTCGGAGCAATGGTGGTTATGGAGGCAAGAAGAGCGATGGAGGTTACAGCCATGGTGGTGGTGGAGGGAGAGATCGAGTATATGATGGTGGATCCCTCTACTCAAGAGGTCATGGTGGTTCGATAGAACTAGAGAAACTTAAGAACTGATTCGATCTACTTATGGAACTGTGTCTTAAGATATGATATACCTAGAGATTTGCTCTATGTGTGCTCATTTTTGAACTATGTCGCCACTTGTGTCATAGAAAACTTAGTGTGTTAATTGGTTGATGAAATCAAAAGAAGAAATGTTGAATTTGATTTTGTTCTCTGTTTAAAAAAAATAAAAAACCCTAAATCCTTAACTAAAAACAACCTAAACCTAAAATTAAATCATAAATCATAAAACCCTAAACCCTAAACCTAAACCCCAAACCCTAAATAAATAAACCCTAAACCCTAAACCCTAAACCCAAAAAAAAAGCTAAAACCTAAACCTAAACTAAATAAAACTAAAAAAAAATAAAATAAATAAAAAAACCTAAACCAAAATAAAATAAAATAAAACTAAAACTAAAACCTAAACCTAAACCTAAAAGGAAATAAAATAAATAAAAATAAAAAATAAAATAAAAAATAAAATTAAATAAAATAAAATTGAACCTAAAAAAAAATAAAATAATCCTAAAATAAAATAATAAAAAACTAAATAAAACCAAAACCTAATAAATAAACTAAAGATAAAATAAAAAATGAATAAAAAAACCTAAACCCTAAACTAAAAAAAATCTAAACATAAACCTAAACTAAAATAAATAAAACCTAAACCTAAACCTAAACTAAATAAAATAAAATAAACTAAAAATAAACCTAAACCTAAACTAAAAAATAAAATTAAAAAAATAAACCTAAAATAAAAAACCTAAAACCTAAACTAGAAAAATAAAAATAAAACCTAAACCTAAACCTAAAATAAAAAAAAATAAAAGAAAACCTAAAAAATAAAATAAAAATAAAATAAACTAAAAATAATCCTAAACCTAAACCTAAACCAAAAAAAAACTAAAATAAAACCTAAACTAAAATAAAAACTAAATAAAAAATAAAATGAACTAAATAAAATTAAAAATAAAATAAAAAAACTAAAATAAATAAAATAAACTAAATAAACCTAATCCTACCACCCATATAAAAAAATAAAAATATAAAATAAATAAAAATAATAAAACCCTAAACCCTAAACCATAAAACTAACCTAATCTAAACCTAAACCCTAAACCTACAACCTAAACCTAAACCTAAACCCTAAACCTAAACCTAAAACCTAAAACCTAAACCCTAAAAACCCTAAACCCTAAACCCTAAACCAAAACCCTAAACCCTAAACCCTAAACCCCAAACCCTAAACCTAAACCCTAAACCCAAAACTCTAAACTTAAAACTTAAAACCTAAAACCTAAAACCTAAAAAATAAAATAGAAAAAAAACTTAAACCTAAATAAAATAAAATAAAAACCCAAGCCTAAACCTAAACCTAAACATAAACCTAAAAATAAAATAAAATAAAAAATAAAAACTAAATTAAAATAAAATAAATAAAAACCTAAACTTGACTAAATAAAATAAAATTAACCTAAGAATTAAAACCTTAAATTAAAAAAACTAAATGTAAAATAAAGATAAAATGAACTTTAAAAAATAAAAACTAAATAAAAACCAAAACCTAAAAATAAATAAAAAATAAAACATAAACCATAAACTAAAAAAACCATAAACCTAAAATAAAAAAAATAAAATAAACCTAAACCTATACTAAAATAAACTAAACTAAAATAAATAAAACCTAAACCTAAACCTAAAATAAACTATACCTAAACCAAAACTAAATAAAATAAAATAAACTTAAAATAAACCTAAATCTATGCCAATAAATAAAACCTAAAAATAAACCTAAAAAAATAAAATAAAAACCTAAACATAAACCTAAAAAATAAAACCTAAACCTAAAAAAATACAATAAAAAAAACTAAACAAAAAAATAAACATAAACCTAAACCTAAAAAATAAACTAAAATAAAACCTAAAATAAATAAACCTAAAATAAATAAACTAAACTAAATAAAAAAATAAAAAATAAACCTAAATAAAATAAAAAATATAGTAAATAAATAAATAAAATAAACTAGTAAACTAAATAAACTAAACCTACCAATTTACTTAATTTAAAAGAATTAAAAAATATATTGAAAAATTCAATAAAAAAGCCCCTAACCCTAAACCCTAAATTAACCCTAAACACTAAACCTTAAACCATAAACCCTAAACCCTAAAAGTTAAAAACCTAAACCTAAACAAAATTAAACCTAAAAATAAATAAATAAAGAAACCTAAATAAAATAAAATAAATACATAAACTAAAACCTAATCTAAACCAAAAAATAAAAAAATAAAACTAAAACTAAATGAAAATAAAATAAATAAAACCTAAACTAAACTAAACAAAATAAAACCTAAATAAAATAAATAAAACTAAACCTAAAATAAAAAAATAAGATAAACCTAAAATATAATAAAATAAAACTAAAAAAACCTAAACCTAAACTAAAAAATAAAACCTAAAATAAACCTAAAATAAAAACCAAAAAGCTAAACCTAAACCTAAAAATAAAAAATAAAACATAAACCTAAAAAATAAAATAAAGATAAAACTAAACTAAAAAAAACTAAACCTAAACCTAAACTAAAATAAATAAACCAAAAATAAATAAACTAAACTAATTAAAAATAAAAATAAACCAAAATAAAAAAATAAATTAAACTAAAATAAATAAAAAATAACTAAATAAACCTAAACTTACCAGTTTACTTAATTTAAAAATAAAAAACAAAATAAAAAACCTAAACCTAAATAAAAACCCTAAAACTAACCATAAACCTGAACTCTAAATTCTAAACCTATAACCCTAAATTATAAACTCTAAACCCTAAATCCTAAACCCTAATCCCTAAAATCCTAAACACAAACCCCTACAAAAACCCTACACACTAAACCTTAAACCCTAAAGCCTAACCATAAATACTAAACCCTAAACCCTAAAAAACTAAAACCTAAACTAAATAAACCTAAAAATAAGAAAATAAAAAACCTAAACCTAAATAAAATAAAAAAATAAAAAATAAAACCTAGACTAAACCTAAAGCTAAAGCTCTAAAATAAAATAAAATAAACTAATAAAATAAACTAAAATAAAATAATAAATTAAAACCTAAACTAAATAAAAAAATAAAATAAACCTTAGAATAAATAAACTAAATAAATAAACTAAAACAAAAATAAAAAATAAAAAACTTAAAATAAATAAATAAACCTAAACCCAAAATAAATAAATTAAAATAAACCTAAACTAAAAGAAAAAATTAAACCTAAACTAAAAAATAAAATAAACAAAATAAAATAAACCTAAACTAAAATAAATAAAACCTAAACCTAAACACAAAATAAACTAAACTTAAACCTGAAACTAAATAAAATAAAATAAACTTAAAATTAAACCTAAACCTAAACTAAAAAATAAAACCTAAAAAAAAACCTAAAAGCTAAACTGAAAAAAAAACATAAACCTAAACCTAAAAAAATAAAAATTAAACCTATAAAATATAAAAAAATAAAACAAACTAAAAATAAACATAAACCTAAACCTAAACCTAAAAATGAACTAAAATAAAACTAACCCTAAACCAAAACCTAAACCTAAACTAAAACTAACTAAACCTAAACTAAACCCTAAACTAAAACCTAAACCCTAAACTAAACCCTAAACTAAACCTAAACCTAAAATAACCCTAAACCTAAACCTAAACCCTAAACCCAAATAAACCTAAACCTAAACCTAAACCCTAAAAAAGCTAAAAACCTAAACCTAAACTAAATAAAAAAAATAAAATAAATAAAATAAACCAAAATAAAATAAAAATATAAAATAACATAAGAACATAAACTAAAACCTAAACCTAAACCTAAAAAAAAACAATAAAAAATAAAAACTAAGCTAAAATAAAATAAATAAAACCTAAACTAAACTAAAAAAAAACTTAAATAAAATAAAACTAAACCTAACATAAAATAAAATAAACTTAAAATAAAATAAATTTAAACAAAATAAAACCTAAACCTAAACAATAAACCTAAAATAAACCTAAAAAATAAATAAAAAATAAAACTAAAAACCTTAAACTAAAAGAGAAACCTAAACCTAATATAAAAATAAAGTAAACCTAAAATAAACTAAACCTAAACCTAAACCTAAACTAAATAAATAACATAAAAATAAACCTAAACCTAAACTAAAAAATAAACCTAAACCTAAAAATAAACCTAAAATAAAAACCTAAACCTAAACCTAAAATTAAAAAATAAAACCTAAACCTAAAAAAATAAACTTAAATAAAATGCATAAACTAAAATAAATTAATTAAACTAAATAAAAATAAAAATAAACCTAAATCAAAATAAAAAAAATAAATAATAAAATAAACTAAACTAAATAAACCTAACTAATTTTAAAATAAATAAAATAAATAAAAAACTTAACCTAAACTAAAAAACCTAAACTAACTAAATAAAAAAACTTAAATAAACTCCTAAACCCTAAACTTAAAAACCTAAACCTAACCTAAACCTAAAAAAACTAAACTTAAACCTAAACAAACTAAACTAAACCTAAACCCTAAACCTAAACTTAAAACCTAAAACCTAAACCTAAACTTAAACCTAAATAAACTAACCCTAAACCTAAACCCCTAAACTCCTAAACCTAAAACCCTAAAACCTAAACCTAAAACCTTAAACCTAAAACCTAAAAACTAAATAAACCTAAACTAAACCTAAACTCCTAAACTCCTAAAGTTTAAAACTCTAAACCTAAACCCCTCCTAAACTTACCCCAAATATTGCTATACCTAAACCTAAACCTAAACCATAAAAACCTAAACCTAAATAAACTAAACTAAAACCTAAACCCTAAACCTAAACCTAAACTAAACTTAAAACCTTAAAACCTAAACTAAACTAAATAAAACCTAAAAAAAAAATAAATAAAAGACCTAAACCTAAATAAAATAAAAAAATAAAAAAATAAAACCTAAACTAAACCTAAACCTTAAAAAAATAAAATAAAATAAAATAAACTAATAAAATAAACTAAAATAAAATAAATAAAACCTGACAAAACTAAAATAAAATAAACCTAAAATATAAAATAAATAAAATAAAACTAAAAAAAAACAAAAATAAAATAAACCTAAAATAAATAAAATAAAACTAAATAAAACCTAATCCTAAAAAATAAACCTAAAATAAATAAAAAATAAAACTTAAACCCTAAAATTAAAAAACCTAAATCTAAATAAAATAAAATAAACAAAATAAAATAAACCTAAACCTAAACTAAAATAAATAAAACATAAACATAAACCTAAACTAAACCTAAACCCTAAACTAAAATAAAATAAACCTAAACCTAAACTAAAAAAAATAAAACCTAAAAAATAAACCTAAAATCTAAACCTAAAAATAAAATAAAACCTAAACCTAAACCTAAAAATAAAAAAAAATAAACCTAAACCTAAAAAATAAAATAAAAATAAACTCAACTAAAATAAACCTAAACATAAACCTAAACCTAAAATAAATTATAATAAAAAAAATTTAAAAAAATAAATAAACCTAAAGTAAATAAACTAAATAAAAATAAAAAATAAACCTAATAAAAAATAAAAAATAAAATAAATTAAAATAAATAAAAATAAACTAAATAAACTAAACCTAAGTTTACTTAATTAAAACCCTAAACCTTAAATCATAAACCCTAATCCCTAAACCCTAAATGCTAAACCCTAAACCCTAAAACTAAACTAAACACTAAACCCTAAACTAAAACATATAAACCCATAACCTAAACCCTAACCCTAAAACCTAAACCCTAAAAAATAAACCTTAACCTTAAACCCTAAAACCTAAATGCTAAAGCCTAAACCTAACCCTAAACCCTATAAAAAAGCATAAACCTAAAATCCTAAAACCTAAACCTAAACCCTAAAAACTAAACCTAAACCCTAAACCTAACCATAAACCCTAAACCCTAAACCCCAAACCCTAAACCTAAACTATAAATAAATTAAAAAATAAACTTAAACCCTAAAACCTAATAAACCTATAAACAAACCTAAGAATGGGCGTAACCTTGATAGAACATCACCATCAACTCCTAGATCTTGGAGGAAAGATGGAGGCTGATTTTCACTGGGTGGTGGGGGTTCTGAGGTGGTGGATTTAAGGTGGTCAAATGCTATGGAGGCGAGCAACTGAGGTTACAACATGGTTGTGGATATGATGGTGGATCCCGCTACTGAGAGGCCATGGTGATTCTTATGGGAACCGGAGAAACTAAAGAACCAATCCGATCTATCGCTTATGGAACTGTCTTTGGTTTTGCTATTTATTTTTTTTATCTATGTTGTCGCTATGTCTTAGAAACTTGGTGAGTTAATTGGTTGATGAAATCGAAAAGAAGAAAAGTTGAATCACAATCTATTCTCTATTAAAATTAAAAAAAATGATAAACCCTAAACTCTAAACTAAAACCTGAACCCTATACCTAAAACTTAAACTCTCAACCCTAAATTCTAAACCCTAAAACCCTAAACCCTAAAAAACTAAACCCTTAACCCCAAACCCTAAACCCTAAACTCTAAAACGCTAAAAACCTAAACCTAAACTAAATAAAACCTAAAAATAAATAATAATAAAAACCTTAACCAAAATAAAATACCAAAATAAAATACAAAAATAAAATAAAATAAAAACCTTAACTAAAACCTAAACCTAAACCTAAAAGTAAATAAAATAAAATAAAAAACTAAACTAAGTAAAATAAAAAACCTAAACTAAACTAAAAAAAATAAAAAAGTAAACATAAAATAAAAGTTAAATAAACCTAAAATAAAATAAAATAAGAACTAAATAAAAACCTAAACCTAAAAATAAACCTAAAAATAAAACCCAAAAAAAAATAAAATAAACCTAAACCTAAACTAAAACCTAAACCTAAAATAAAAATAAAGTAAACCTAAACTTAAACTAAAATTAACTAAAACTAAAATAAATAAAACCTAAACCTAAACCTAAAATAAACTAAACCTAAGCCTAAATAAAATAAAATAAACTAAAATGAAACCTAAACCTAAACTAAAAAATAAAACCTAAAAATAAACCTAAAATCTAAACTTAAAAAAATAAAATAAAAACCTAAACCTAAACATAAAATAAAAAAACTAAAACCTAAACCTAAACCTAAACCTAAACCTAAAAAGTAAATTAAAATAAAAAACCTAAACTAATATAATAAACCTAAAATAAATAAGCTAAACTATAAAAAAATAAAAATATAAACCTAAATAAAAAAATAAAATAAATTAAAATAAATAAAAAATAAACTAGATAAACTAAATAAACCTAAACCTACCAGTTTAATTAATTTAAAATAAATAAAAAATTAAAATAAAAAACCCCTAACCCTAAACTGTAAACCCTAAAGCCTCAATCCTAAACCTACAAACCTAAACCCTAAACCCTTAACCTTAAAACCCTAAACCTTAAACCCTAAACCCTAAAACCTACAACCCTAAATCATAAACCCCAAAAACTAAACACTAAACCCTAAACCCTAAACCCTAAAACCTAAAAAATATAAACTTAAACTAAAATAAATAAAATAAATTAAAACCTAAACCTAAATAAAATAAAAAAATTATAAATTAAAAAAGCTAAATTAAAACCTATACCTAAGCTTAAATGTAAAAATAAAATTAAATAAAAAAAACTAAACTAAAATAAAATAAATAAAAACCTAAACTAAACTAAAAAATAAAATAAACCAAAAAATATAAAACCTAATAAAATAAAATAAAAACCTAAACCTAAACCTATAACATAAAATAAAAATAAACTAAACAAAAACATGAACATAAACCTAAACCTAAACTTAAAAAATTAACTAAAATAAATAAACTAAACTAAATAAAAATAAAAAAATAACCTAAACAAAAAGAAAAAATAAAATAAAATAAAAGAAATTAAAAATAAACTAAGTATACTAAATCCAACATATTTACTTAATTTTAAAAAAAAACCCTAAACTTTAAATAGTAAACCTACAAACCTAAACTCTAAACATTAAACCCTAGAGCCCAAATCCTAAAAACCCTAAACCCTAAACCCTAACCCAAACCCTAAACCCTAAAACCCTAAACCTAAACCCTAAACCCTAAAACCCTAATCTTAAACCCTAAACAAACTCTAAACCTTAAACCCTAAACTCTAAACCTAAAAACACTAAACTAAACCTAAACCCAAAACTAACTTAAACCCTAAAGCTAAATAATAAACCCTAAACCCTAAACCATAAAACCTCAATCCTATACCCTAAATCCTAAACTAAACCCTAAAACCTAAACCTAAAATCTAAAACATAAACCTAAACTAAATAAAACTTAAAATAAAATAAATAAAAACCTAAACCTAATATAAATAAATAAATAAAATAAAATAAAAAAACTAAAACCTAAACCTAAAAATAAACCTAAACTAAACCTAAATGTAAAATAAAATAAAATTAAATAAAATAAACTAAAATAAATAAAATAAATAAAACCTAAATTAAACTAAAAAAAAATAAGAAACCTAAATAAATAAAACTAAACTAAAATATAAATAAATAAACCAAAAATAAAAATAAAATAAAAAAACTAAATAAACCTAAAATAAATAAAAAATAAACCTAAACCTAAACTAAAAAAAACCTAAACCTAAATTAAACAAAAAAATAAAATAAACCTAAACCTAAACAAAATAAACTAAACTAAAATAAATAAACCTAAACCTAAACCTAAAATAAACTAAACCTAAACCCTAAAGTAAATAAAATAAACTTAAACCTAAACATAAACTAAAAAAAATAAAACATAAAAAATTAACCTAAAATAAAAAACCTAAACTAAAAAAACCTAAAAAAATAAAATAAAAACCTAAACCTAAACCTAAAAAATAAAAAAATAAAACTAAAACCTAAAATAAAATAAAAATAAAACTAAACAAAACCAAAACCTAAACTTAAAAATAAACTAAAATAAAAAAGTTAAACTAAAATAAATAAACCTAAAATAAATAAACTAAACTAAATAAAAATAAAAAATAAACCTAAACAAAAATAAAAAATAAAATAAAATAAAATATATTAAAAATAAACTAAATAAACCTAAGATTAAAAAAATAAAATGAAATAAAATTGAAACTTAAAATTAAAACTAAATAAAAACCTAAGCCTAAAAAATAAACCTAAAAATAAAGAAAAGAAACTAAAACCCTAAACTAAAAAAAAACCAAAACAAAAAATAAAAATAAAATAAAAAAACTAAAATAAACCAAAACTTAAACTAAAATAAATGAAACTAAAATAAATAAAACCCAAACCTAAACCTAAAATAAACTAAATATAAACATAAACTAAAATTAAATAAAATAAAATAAATTAATAATAAACCTACACCTAAACTAAAAAATAAAACCTAAAAATAAACCTAAAATAAAAACCTAAAACCTAAACCTAAAAAAATAAAATAAAACCTAAACCTAAAAAATAAAAAATAAAAAATAAAACATAATCCTAAAATAAAATAAAAAATAAAGCTCAACTAAAATAAACCTAAATCCTAAAAAATAAACTAAAATAGAAAACCTAAACTAAAATAAATAAACCTAAAATAAATAAACTAAACTAAATAAAAAATAAAATAAACTTAAATAAATAAAATAAACTAATAAACTTAAACCTACTATAATTTTAAAAAACCTTTAATCCTAAATCTTGAACCCTAAACCCTAAACCCTAAACCCTAAAATTAACCTTAAACCTTAAACCCAATCCTACAACCCTAAAGCCTAAACCCTAAAACTCTTAAAACCTAAACCCTAAACCCTAACCCTAAACCCTAAACCCTAAACCTTAAACCCTAAAACCCTAATGCTTAAACCCTAACACCTAAAACCCCAAAACCCTAAACCCTAAATGCTAAGACCTACAACTCCAAACTTTAAATCCTAAATCTCAAACCCTAAAATAACCCTAAACCCTAAACCTTGAATAAAGATGTCATTAGTAGATCTAAAGAATGACCTAATCCTAACATAGTTGTGGTAAAGAAAATGTCTTCAGACTTTACCTTGACTATTAGAGATTTGAATACCTAAACCCTAACTCTAAATCATATTATAATACCATATATTATAGTATAATGATCATATATTTGAGCTTGTAGTGATGTATTTTTGATGTTATAAGATGTTTTGAAATGTTTTAGTATATTATGGTATTGTGCCCTATAGTCCATATTAATATAAATCATAAAAATATTAATTTAATAAATCGATGATGAAATTTATTAAATTTGAAGTGGAATTAGGTTGTAGTAAAAGGTGTGCTATGCCACGTAGTCTAAAAGTAAGATTATATGTTCAAAATAAATATTATATGTTGTAGCATAGTATAGCATCAAATATCATAATATATTGCTCTGCACATTTTAAGTTCTTTTAGTATTTTATAATCATGCAATCGTGCCTACACTAGCATTATTTATAAAAATGTTAATTTAGGCTTTAAAATGGTGGAATTTGGCCAAATTCATAATAGGTAGAGCATGGCATCATAATATATTGTTTCAATTTAAAATATGTAAGTAATACTTAAATATTTAGTTTTTATTATTTAGACTAATTTTATGTTTTTTTATCTTAAGAAATCCCTCAGATATGATATGCTATATAATAAAATATAATATATTATAGTGTATTATAATATAGGATGCCATAACATAGTGTAGTATCATGCATTATATCATACTATTGTGTAATACTTTGTTTAGCATATTTTAGTTGGTTATAGTATGATAGTAGAGTTTGAACCGGTATAATTCATAAAAATATTGATTTAAAGGTTGAGATGATGGAATTTGGCAAAATTAAGGTAAGCTTTAGGGAACATCATTGGGGTTGTGCTATGGTGTGTCATTTAATCAAAATAATGGAATTTTGCATCCAAAATAATTGTTCATTTTTCAACCAATTTTTAATTTTTTTTTTGCTTAAAGTGATTTATTTTAAGGTGTAATGTAAGATAATGTATTATATGAAATCATATTAAAATATAATGTACATAACAATATAACTTCACAAATATATATAAATGTGGTGGTGTGTTACTAAATGTTATTGTACATTTTAGTATGTTTTATTTTTTTGTTATAATACATTGGGTCAAAACTCACAAAAATGTTAATTTGAAGGTTGACATGAAAGAATTTGGCCACACAAGAAAAACACCAAAATTATGTTATTTTGTACCATTTCTAATAAAAAAATAACAATTTTACATCCAAAATGAACATTATTCATATTTTAAGAAAATTTTGTTTCTTTTAAGTGATTTTAATGAGGTGTAATGTTAGACAATATATTATATTATAGAAAATTATAATATAATATAGTGTGTTAATTCACACTATAATATGCTTAGCATGATATTGTATAGTTAGTTTGAGCTTGCACCATCACAAATAATAAAATGTTAAATACAATGTTAAGATGATGTAATTTGAACAAATACATTTTTTTTAGCTCTTGGTTGAAGTATTAAAGGTGTTCATAAGAGAAGAAATAAGATTTGATGAGAATTCCATGTCAAGGACATGGAGGGAGATCCATTAGGAAATCACACATGCATTGGACATGACATGTAAGTGGTCTATGTTGAGGGCATATAAGAAGAAAATCTATTGGGGATAAGGTTTGAATTTGATTTGATTATATGATTTGTGGAAAGAAGATCCACTGGGGATAAGAATCTATAATCCACCGTAGATTAAGATCGAATCAACTTTAATTTGTTTTGGTTTAATTGATGTAGAGGCACATCTGCTAGAGATATGGCTCAAGTCCGGCGGGTATATGAACCTTCCACCAAAGAAGCATGTTCGGCTATCCGGATTGGGATTTGAGTTTGATTTCATAGATTTGTTTGGGGATGTATCACCGGGAATAAGAGTTTGCTGGATTTTTGGATTTAGACTCTACTAGGGAGTTAGTTTAATTAGCTCCACTGGGAGGTGGTTTTGAATTTGATTTATTTTTGACTTATTTATATATGATTTAGGCTCCACGGGAGAACCATGATCCATTGGGGAAAATGAAATTGGGTTTAATTTAATTAGAGTTAATTGATGGACCATGTCAGTGTGCGATGGGCCCACTAAGAAGGCACTATATCAGCCTTCTCCTACCTCAGGTTTACAAATCCAAAGGGATAGTTTACCTGGTGTAGCTAGCCAACCTAAGGGTTGCCTTTCTGTGCAATGGTTGTGCTAGAAGAAGGCAGAAGACTTACATCTTCCAAAGAGGAACAACTCATGGGACTGCTGGATGCACAAAAATTGAAGTTGACTAACCGAATGTCACTGGGACTTATGTCAACTCAAAAGTAGTCAAGATTAATTTTATCTTAGTTTCATTTGATTTGATATGGTTTATTTGGTTTAGTTGATTTCAAATTGAGGGCATATCTGTAGATGTTAGCTTGGTCAAATTTGATAGATTTAATTTATGGACCATGTCTGTGTGTTGTACCCAATCGAGAAGAGGCTATATCGGACTTTTCCTATCTTAGATTTACAAATCCAAAGGGATAGACTACCGGTCATAGAACTAGCCAACCTAAGGGGTTGCCTTCATGTGCAATGTGATGGGAAGAAGGCATACTTACATCATCTTCTAAAGTAGGAACAACCATCGGGTGACCCGGTAGCATAATAAATATAACCCGACTTAGGGGAGACTACTGAGTGAATGTCGTTAAGGACTTCTATCAACTCAAGAGTAGTCAGGCGATTCCTATAGGGAGTTTTGCTGACATTGCCCTAAAGATAAGATGTCTTTTTAGGAAAAGGTATCACTATGGGTGTCCTCTTAATCCACAAGTGAATATATATATATTTTGTTTGTATGTTTGCATAGACCCTTTTGTTGTGTGAGGGACCACACTGAGAAGGGGCTATGTCAGCCTTAACCTATCTCAGATTTATTAGACCAAAGGAGAATCTGCACCTCATAGGATGGATTCTCCAACCACAAGGGTGGTTAGTAGGAAAGAGGAACTATCCAATCTAATAGTAGCCCAAGTAGTGTCTAAATGCGGTCACAAAGGATGTGATCCAAATATAGTGCCCATAAAATGAGGTCCGCTAGGCTTATCCGGTGTATGGGTCACCAACTCAAGGAGAAAGTGTAGCACTGCCAAGAGTGGTGTATCCTAAGGTGAGAGAACCAACCAAGCTAAGGTGTATCCACAAGATAGTGAGAACCAACCAACCTAAGGTGCCCGGTGCAATGATCAATCTTGAAAGAAAATGTGTAGCTTATAACTTTCTAAGTGAATCATCAGGATAGTCCATCATTGGCAGACATATGTTATCACCTAGAGTGACTACTCGGAGCCAGGAAGGACACCCAAACTTGAAGTAGTCATGAGGGAAGGAGCCACTAGGGGACTTAACCTAAACCTCAAATATACTCTACTCACAAGCACAAGGCTAATCCAAGAAGAATGCATAGACCCACATCCTCTTAAATAAAGCCAACATGAGTTAGCTTACCAACCATGCAAGGCCTACCAAACTATGGCGCCATCGTGTGCAAGGCCAAGAAAGGAAGGAAAGCATAGCAGACTTATATCCTCCAAAGCAGAAAGACCACTAGGGTGACACACTAGAAGGGTAGCACGTCAGTCTGACCTAGAGCAGCTACTGAGTGAGTGCCATTGGGGGCATTATCTCAACTAAGAGTAGCCCGAGACAAAAGATATGTGTTTATTTTATATGTTTATTTATCATTTATGTTTGTGTTGTGTCGATGAAGGATAGGATGCCACTCAGGTTCCTTACACTTACCATAAACACATCGTGGAAGATTCAAAATTAAGAATATTTTTATAATGGAAGAGATTGAATTCAAAATGGAATTTTCATTGATGATAATTATTTTCAAACATGATTTATAATATTTCTTTGGAGCCCATTGATTGGAAGCATTGGGTGCTCCCTTATGATTAATAAGTAAGATCATTCTTGGTAGTTTTTCTATGGAAAAAGGCCTTCCTAAGTGGTTCAAACTTGCCTCCCATCTTACGATGGGTGACACAATCGCCTCCTTAGAACTAAAATAAGCTCTCCTACTTGAAAAGCTCTAGGACGGACCAACTTATTGTGAGCTCAAATTATTTTAGCTTTGTACAACTCAAGGTTTTAGCATGCCCTTAAGTGTCTCTCCTCCAAACCTTTGAGCTCTTCTAACCATAACTTGGCATTATACTCCATTGTGATCTTGCTACCCACAACTATCTTTAGTGATGGGAGTTAGAGTTCTAATGGTAGATTGGCTTCCATCCACATACAAAGAAAGGAGTAGACTGAGTTGGAGTTCTATATGTGGTGTGGTAGGCCCACAAGGCTTCAACTAACTGCTCATGCCACTATTGCTTATTATTATTGAGTGTATTCTTCAATATTTGGATGAGAGTTTTATTGAAGGCTTTTGCTAAGCCATTTTCCCTCGTGTAGTTGATGGTAGAATATCTCCAATCTATGTTGTGTCGGAAAATTTGTTGATCTCGGTTTTGAATGTAATACATTATCGATATAATTTATCGAGGCACTCAACCTATATACACTATGGTTCTAAAACACTCAGCACATGCGAAGCTATGACCTCTCGATAAATTGCCTTCGCCCCATTTGGAAAAGTAAAGAATAACTAAGATGAATTGATGACCCTTGGAAGAAGGAGGATCAATTTGACCCACTATGTTGATACCCCAACACTCAAATGGCCATGAGGCCAATGTATGATGTAGAATGTTAGGCAGTTGGTGTAGGACCACAATGTGTATTTGACATTGGTGGCATCACCTAGCAATATCCATGCAATCTTTGATCATCGATGGCTAGTAGTATCCTAGTATCTTGATCTTGGCTTTCATCTTTGGACCAGATTGGTTGGCTCCACATAATCCTACCTCAGTCATGATCTTATGGGCTTCGTGCTTGTATAAACAATGTAACCACATATGATTGAAAGACCACCGACAGAAGACACCATCCGCAAGCTCATAGGAAAGTGCTCTCTGCTTCATCTGATGGGCTTGGAACTTCTCTTGAGGTAGTTTGCCTTTATTTAGGTAATCCATGAATGGTTGCCTCCAATCTAACTCCTCATCCTTCTTGTAATGACAACCTCCTTCTTTTTTGATGAGTTCAATATCAAAAAGGGATAATACTTGTCTATTTTGGACCTTTATTGATATGGACTCATCCTCTGGACATGCCAACTCCTTGGCAAGCTTGGCTAAAGCATATGCTATGGAGTTCTCTCCTTGAGGAATCTTATAAATGGTAGCCTCTGAGATTTGGGCCAATAACTCCATAGTGTACTTGTGCTAATGATAGAGCTTGAGCTTTATAACCTTATAGGACTCAATGATTTTGTTGATAACTAGTTGAGAATCCTCAAAGATGTTGATGTTCTATATTCTTAGAGTAACCAACTAACTGCAAAAATCGAGCCTCATATTTGACTTCATTGGTGCAAGGATTGGACGATGATATGAGAATGATCAAAACTACATTCAAATGGTCAAAACTAAATCAAACTAAATCAAATTAAATCAAAACCCTTCCTAAGCCATATGACCTATCTCATGGACTTAGCCAAATCTTAATCCAAATCAAGTTAAACTAAATTGATTTTCACACAAATCAATCATATTTTCAATCATCTTCACAAATTTAAATGATATATACATTTAAATCATCAAAACTAAATCAAACCAAATCAAAATCCAAACTTAAGCCACATGACCAAAGTCCATGGACTTAGCCAAATTCCTTCATTCCAAAACCCCAATTGATTTTCTCAAGAATCAATCATACCTTCAACTATATTCATAAATATAAATGAAATATATAATAATCAAGCCAAACTAAAATCAACCCAAGTCAAACCCAACTTAACCCTTTTGACTTGAAATGTTAAAAATTAACCAAAACCCATTTAAACCCAACAATTGAAATTATATATATCAATCCTAAATCCATAGATAACTCAACTAAATCAAACTCAACCCAAAATCAAGCCAACTAAACCCAATTGGTTCACTTAACCCAAAGTGGCCAATTTTACCTACCTGAGCCAAGTTCTAATAGTCCTACCCAAATTGGATTAAACCAAGCCCATCAAAACCTCCCATCATGATTATTGATCACCCTAGGTTGATCAATTATCACAAATTGGGTCAAAACAAGTCAACTTGGTCATTTGACAAAGTCAACCCCTTAACCCATATGAATCTAAACTAGCCAAAATACAACCTAAGCCAAATCCCTTGAAACCAATGATTCATACCAAATCAAAATCAATATTTGAATATGAATTTACCTTCAACTGAGTCAAACCAAACCCAATTGGCCCTCTTAACCCAAGTTGACCCAAATTGACCTAAAAGAACAAATTGGGTCAAATCAAAATATAAACCAAATTGATTGCAACTAATGGCTCAAGTTCATTCCAAATTGATTGTTGAATTTTACCAAAGCCATGGTTGGACCCAATTGAACCCAATTAATCTACTTAGCCTAATTTGACCTAAAGGTTCAAGTTGGCCTAAATCAAAACCAATCCAAATTAATTTAAACCAAAGCTTAAAATCATCTTCAATTAGTCAACTAAACTCCAACCAACACCCAACCCAAGCTAATTTGGCTAATTTAGTCAAATTGGTCAACTTAACCCATTTGACCCAAATGAATTCAAATGAGCCAAAATTAAATCTAAGCCAAACTAAACCAAACCAACCAAACATCCTAAATGATCATATGAACTTAACCCAACCCTTGGTTTGACCCAATTTGACCAATTGGTCAACTTGACCCAACCTAACCCAATTTGACCTAAATGAGTCAAATTGAGCCAAACCTAACCAAATCAACTCCAATTGACTTGAAATTTTGGCTAACCACTTTTGGCTCATTTAAAATCTGCCCAAATCAAATCTAATTCCAAATGATCATTCTACCTTTGAGTCAAGGGCATCACATGAGACAAATCACCCATGTAAGTGGTCATTTCCATTCCTTGGCTACTTGGTAATCTCTCAATGGTCCAACTAGGCACCTAGACACCGCCCAACACCCAAGGGTGGTTGGTTATGACCCATGGGAGGTGAAATCACGTCACCCTCCCCATTGGAGCATTTGAAACCCATAAGACACCCATGATTCCTCCATGGCAGCCACCTCCAAACCTTCAACCAACCAAGCCAAGCCAACTCACCTCCTCCCTACCACCCACGACTCCTTGAGATGGTTGGACGGCCACTAGAATCCAAACTTGATCCCATGTCCAATCAAGATGAAGGGGGGTATACACCCCCTCGTTTCCACTCAAACACACACAAAAATCATTCCTCAGAGCCCTAGCTACACAATATGAGCTGTTAGAGCCATTTCCTAAGTTCCCAAGCTCATTCCTCGATCGAAAAATGTCATTCCCATCTGTCCCAAAATAGACACTCATTTTGACCTTTTTCCCATTTCTCTATCAAACTCAAATTTACTTTGCACGCACCATCCTTAGGCCACATCGAGCAAGAACGAAGCATCTCCCAAGCTTCCCGTGCACCGGAGGTGGGACTTTGATCAAAGTTGTGCTCCAAATCATTAGTTCATGGCCTTTTGAGCGAACAATGAGGAATTGATCCAATTGCTTCTCAATAAGGCTTCATCTCTAATAGATGAAGCTTCTTCAATTGTTCGAGCTGCTAGTCTTTAGCTTCGGCGAGGTATGCTTCTAAAATTGAACCTTAGCCAAAAATGGGTTGGAGATTTTTGAAGAAAACTTGCATCTCATGTAATCTTGACTGTTGGATCCTCTCCGATCGATATCATGAAGGAGTGGGATCCTTTTGGAGTTGATCTGAGCTCAGGTAAGCTCAGATCAAGTTAGCAATGGTAGATGGACTCCATTCTCTCTCACTCGCATGACGTTAGATCAAGCACCATCAGTTTCACATGATCAAAATGGATAATCGTGATTAAATCTGCTAGATCAATCTAATTTAATTCTATTAAGTTATCGGATTAATCGTAGCCATCCGATCATAGATCAGACGACGGACGAGAAGGAGCATCCGTCGTCACCATGTAAGTGCTGAGTTGGATAAATTTTAAGTAGCCAGTCTCACGATGCCACATGGAAAGTGCACCGTGTTAGTGTGCCATGTGGTGCCAATAGGATTAGGTTTTAATTAGGCTTAATTAATCATTTTTAATGGATGAAACTTCTAAAAATCATAAAAAAAATCATAGAGAAATAAAACAATGCAAATAAATACTCATTTTAAAAGTATTTCATAGGAGAATTAATTAAAAATTATCTTAACTAATTTTGAATAGTAATTAAGGTTTAATTACAAAATTAATTAGCTTAATTACTTTTTAATTACTTGAGCAATTAATCCTAAATTTTGTGGGTTAATTTAATAGGATAACCTCTACCTCCCATGATTTTCTTGGGATTTATTGCTCACTTAATTAAGAAAATTGACTAATTAAACCTTAACTACTCTTTTAAGTTAATTAATGATTAATTAATCCCATGAATAGTAATAAATTAGTTAATTAAGTTTATTAATCATTGTTCAATAGTAAGTGAACTAAGGAATAGGGTTGGGACCCCTTTCCCTAAGTTTATTTCACCCTTTTTTAAAATAAAATTATTTAATTTTTAACTAATTAATTAAATTACTTAATCAAATTGAAATCATAATCACATTAAACCATAATTAACTAAATCATGGGTTAGATCTTTAGGTGTTTAATAACCTAAAGGAGTTTAATGAAATTATGGTTAGTCCATATGTGGGAGAACCATAAGAGTAATTAATTAAGACTCTTAATCTAATTTACTATTAATCATGAGCTAATTGCATTAGCCCCTATTATTTCCTAGGATCAATGCAAGTTTATTTCTCATGCAAATCATGTTGGCTCATAATTATTTAATTAATTAATTTTAAGGTGACATTGGAAAGGGTAATTAATTCATTCAACTTAATTAACCCAAAAAAATCAATTAATTACATTTGCTTAAATTAAATTAAATCACTAACGTGGGAATTGGTTTAAAATAGCAAGTGATGACTCTTCTCCTCTTTAAATCAAATCAAATCCAAAACTTAATTAATAAAAAAGCTTTGGTTTGTTTTAAATAATCTTATTTGATTTGATTGTCCTTAAGAACTAGTTTGGTTGAATGAATCACATGCTTATATTTGATTGTCTTCACAATCATGTTAAATTTTATGTCATTTGAATTCATGCATCCATCTTTTGAAAATCGTAAAATAAAATGGATTTTCTTTATGTAAGCTTGCATGTGTTGATTTAATTTAATATATGTGTGGCTATTATCACTATTAAATCTTAATGTATTTTTCAAAAGCTTATAAATGAATAATAATATGTGTTATGATGCTAGTTATAAATACATAAGAAATGCATGTGCTTATAGCTTAAGTGTATGAATGTTGAGTTCTATTTCCTCTATTCATGTATTGATTTATATAATATTGAATGGTAATGAGTATATAGTCTGGACATCCCGGGAACATAAGGTTTTAGCTAGCCCCAAGGATGTCATTTGATTACCTCACATCCCTGGTTTGTTACTTGGTTGATGAAATTGAAAAGAAGAAATTGTGAATCTGAATTTTGTTCTTTGTTTAAAAAAAACAAAAACCTAAACCCTAAATTAAAACCTCAACCCAAAACCTAAACTCTAGACCTTAAACCATAAACCTTAAACCTTAACAACCCTAAACCTTAAGCCCTAAACCCCAAACCATAAACCCTAAACCCTAAACTCTAAACCCTAAACCAAAAACCCTAAACCCTAAAAACCTATAACCCTAAACCTAAACTAAATAAAACCTAAAAATAAAATAAATAAAAAAGCCTAAACCTAAAAATAATAAAATAATAAAATAAAATAAAAAACTAAACTAAAACATAAACCTAAACCTAAACCTAAACCTAAAAATAAAATAAAATAAAAAAAATAAAAATTAAACTAAAATAAAATAAATAAAAAACTAACTAAACTAAAAAAATAAAATAAACATAAAAATAAAAAAACCTAAATAAAATAAAAACTAAACGTAAAATTAAAATAAAATAAACCTAAAATAAAATAAAACAAAAAATAAATAAAAACTTAAACCTAAAAAACAAACCTAATAATAAAACTTAAAAATAAATAAAAAATAAAACCTAAACCCTAAACCAAAAATAAATAAAACCTAACCTAAACCTTAAACTAAATAAAATAAAATAAACTAAAAATAAACCTAAACCTAAATAAAAAATTAAAAATAAACCTAAAATAAAATAAACCAAACCTAAAATAAAATAAAACCTAAACCTAAAACTAAAATTAAAAAATAAAACCTAAACATTAAATAAAATAAAAATAAAACTAAACTAAAAATAAACATAAACCTAAACCTAAACTAAACCTTAAAAAAATAAACTAAAATAAAACCTATACTAAATAAATTAAACCTAAATAAAAATGAAAAATAAAATAAACTAAAATAAATGAAAAATAAACTAAATAAACTTAGACCTACCGGTTTACTTAATTTTTTTTTTAAAAAATCCTAAACCATCCTAAACCCTAAAACTAACCCTAAACCTACAACCCTAAAGCCTAAATCCTAAACCCTAAAAAACCTTACCTTAAACCCTAAACCCTAACGTGAACCCTAAACCTTAAAACCTAAACCATAAATTCTAAAACTCGAAACCCTAAACCCTAAACTAACCCTAAACCTTAAACCCTAAAAACCTTAAACCTTAAGCTAACCCTAAACCTTAAACACTAAACCCTAAACCCTAAAAACCTTAAACCCTAAAGCCTAAAGACTAAACATTAAACCCTAAACCATAAACCCTAAACCTAAACCCTAAACCCTAAAACCCTAAACCCTAAAACCCAAAACCTTAAACCCTAAATCCTAAACCCTAAATCCTGAAAACCTAATAACATAAACCTAAACTAAATAAATCCAAAAAAACTAAAATAATAAATAAAATAAAATAAAAAATAAAATAAAATAAAAATCTAAATTAAAACCTAAACCTAAACCTAAAAAATAAATAAAATAAACTAAAATAGATAAATAAAAACTAAATTAAACTAAAAAAATCAATTAAACATAAGAATAAAAAACCTAAATAAAATAAAAACTAAATGAAAATAAAATGAAATATACCTAAAATAAAATAAAAACTAAATAAAAACCTAAACCTAAATTAAAAATAAAATAAAATAAAATTAAGCCTAAACTAAAATAAACTATACTAAAATAAATAAAACCTAAACCTAAACCAAAACAAAATAAAATAAAATAAACTAAAAATAAAATTAAACCTAAACTAAAAAATAAAACCTAAAAATAACCCTAAAAGAAAACTTAAAACCTAAACCTAAAAAATAAAATTAAAACCTAAACCAAAAAATAAAAAATAAAACATATACCTAAAAATTAAAATATAAAAAAAAACTCATCTAAAAAAATAAACTTAAACCCAAACCTAGACCTTAAAATAAACTAAAATAAAAAAAAACTAAATTAAAATAAATAAACTAAACTAAATAAAAAATAAACATAAATAAAAATAAAAAATTAAAAAAAACTAAAATAAATAAAAAATAAACTAAATAAACCTAAACCTACCCATTTACTTAATTTAAAAAAAAACATAAACCCTAAATTCTAAACCTAAACCCTAAACCCTAAACCTAAACCCTAAACCCTAAACCCTAACACTTAAATCTAAACCTTAAAAGAATATACCCTAAACCATAAGCCCTAAACCCTAAACCCTAACCCTAAACTCTAAACCCTAAAAGCATAAACCTAAAACCCTAAACCCTAAACCCTAAAACATAAAAACCTAAACCTAAACTAAATAAAACCTAAAAATAAAATAAATAAAAAACCAAAACCAAAATTTAATAAAAAAATAAAATAAAATAAAAACCTAAACTAAAACCTAAACTTAAACCTAAACCTAAACCTAAACCTAAAAAGAAAATGAAATAGAAAATAAAAATGAAACT
The DNA here is from genome assembly GCA_021442155.1 of Cymbidium sinense. NCBI lineage: Eukaryota > Viridiplantae > Streptophyta > Magnoliopsida > Asparagales > Orchidaceae > Cymbidium > Cymbidium sinense. Next base: position 53,918 of record JAKCPB010000690.1, on the reverse strand, counting down.
AAAATAAAATAAATAAAAACCTAAACAAAACTAAAAAATAAAAAACCTAAATAAAATAAGAACTAAAACTAAAATAAAAATAAAATAAACTTAAAATAAAATAAAATAAAAAACTAAATAAAAACTTAAACAAAACAATAAACCTAAAAATAATACCTAAAAATAAATAAAAAATAAAACCAAAATCTTAAACTAAAAAAATGAACCTAAAATAAAAAAAATAAACCAAAACCTAAACTTAAATAAACTAAACTAAAATAAATAAAACCTAAACCTAAACTTAGACACAAACCTAAATTAAAAAAAAATGAAATAAACTAATAAGAAACCTAAAAAAAATAAAATAAACTAAAATAGAATAAATAAAAACCTAAACTAAACTATAAGATAAAATAAACATAACAATAAAAAACCTAAATAAAATAAAAACTAAATGAAAATAAAATAAAATATACCTAAAATAAAATAAAAACTAAATAAAAACTTAAACATGAAATAAAAATAAAATAAAATAAACTTAATCCTAAACTAAAATAAATAAAACCTAAATCTAAACCTAAACAAAATAAAATTAAACCTAAACTAAAAAATAGAACCTAAAAATAACCCTAAAAGAAAACCTAAAACCTAAACCTGAAAAAATAAAATTAAAACCTAAACCTAGAAATAAAAAATAAAACATATACTTAAAAATTAAAATATAAATAAAACTCAACTAAAAAATAAACTTAAACTTAAACCTAAACCTTAAAAATAAACTAAAGTAAAAAAAACTAAACTAAAATAAATAAACTAAACTAAATAAAAAATAAACCTAAATAAAAATTAAAATTAAAATAAACTAAAATAAATAAAAATAAACTAAATAAACCTAGACCTACCCATTTACCTAATTTTAATAAAAAACCATAAACCCTAATTTCTAAACCCTAAACCCCAAACCCCAAACCTACAACCCTAAACCCTAAAAGCATAAACCCTAAAACCTTAAGCCCTAAATCCTAAACCCTAACCCTAAACTCTAAACCCTAAAAGCATAAATCCTAAAACCCTAAACCCTAAACCTTAAAAACTTAAAAACCTAAACCTAAACTAAATAAAACCTAAAAATAAAATAAATAAAAAACCAAAACCAAAATTAACTATAAAAATAAAATAAAATAAAAACATAAACTAAAACCTAAACTTAAACCTAAACCTAAACCTAAACTTAAAAGAAAATGAAATAAAAAATAAAATAAAACAAAAATAAATAAAACCTAAACTACACTAAAAAATAAAACATAAATAAAATAAAAAAAAACCTAAAATAAAAAAATAAAATAAACCTAAAATAAAATAAAATAAAAACTAAATAAAACTTAAACAAAATAATAAACCTAAAAATAATACCTAAAACTAAATAAAAAATAAAACTAAAATCCTAAACTAAAAAAAAACTAAACCTAAAATAAAAAATAAACCAAAAACTAAACTTAAATAAACTAAACTAAAATAAATAAAACCTAAACCTAAACCTAAACACAAACCTAAACTAAAGAAAATAAAATAAACTAAAAAAAACTTAAACCTAAACTAAAAAAGAAAACCTAAAAATAGATCTAAAATAAAAATCTAAAACCTAAACCTAAAAAAAATAAAATGAAAACCTAAACCAAAGAAATAAACCTAATAATAAAACCTAAAAATAAATAAAAAATAAAACCTAAACCCTAAACCAAAAAAACCCAAACATAAAATAAACAAAACAAAATATTCATAAACCAAAACTAAAATAAACTAAAAAAATAAATAAACCTAATTAAACCTAAAATAAACTAAACCTAAACCTAAACTAAACAAATAAAATAAACTAAAAATAAACCTAAACCAAAATTAAAAGAAATTAAAATAAACCTAAAATAAAACCTAAAACTAAACCTAAAAAAATAAAATAAAACCTAAACCTAAAATTAAAATAAAATAAAACCTAAACATTAAATAAAATAAAAATAAAACTAAACTAAAAAATAAACATAAACCTAAATCATAAAAATAAACTAAAATAAAAAACATAAACTAAATAAAATAAATTAATTAAACCTAAATAAAAATGAAAAATAAAATAAACTAAAATAAATAAAAAATAAACTAAATAAACTTAAACCTACCAATTTAATTAATTTTTTAGAAAAATCCTAAACCCTAAATCCTAAACGCTAAAACTAACCCTAAACCTACAACCCTAAAGCCAAAATCTTAAACCCTAAAACACTTCCTAACCTAAACCCTAACTAACCCTAAACCCTAAACCTAAACTAAACCCATAACTAAACTAAACCTAAACCTAAACTCTAAACACCCTAACTTAACTAACCTAAACCCTAATCTACACTAAACCCTAACCCAAAATCCTAAACCTAAACCATAAACCCTAAACCTAAACCTAAACCCTAAACCTAAAATCTAAACCTAAACCTAAACTAAACCCTAAACCTAAACCATAAAGAAAACCTAAAACCTAAACCCTAAACCTAAACTAAACCCAAAGAAAATAAAGAAATAAACCTAAACCTAAATAAAAAAATAAAATAAAACCTAAACTAAAACCTATGCTAAACCTAAAAAAAATAAAATAAACTAATAAAAAAATAAACTAAAATAGAATAAATAAAACCTAAACTAAACTAAAAAATAAAATAAGCCTAAGAGAAAAAAACCTAAATAAAATAAAATAAAATATATGTAAACTAAAATAAAAACTAAATAAAAACCTAAACTTAAAATAAAAATAAAATAAATAAAATAAAATAAACTTAAGCCTAAACTAAAATAAACTAAACTAAAATAAATAAAACCTAAACATAAACCTAAACTAAATGAAAAAATAAATGAAAACTAAAATTAAACCTAAACTACAAAATAAAACCTAAAAATAAACCTAAAATAAAACCTAGAACCTAAACTTAAAAAAATAAAATTAAAACCTAAACCTAAACCTAAAAATAAAAAATAAAACATACACTTAAAAATTAAAATATAAATAAAACTCAACTAAAAAATAAACTTAAACCTAAACCTAAACCTTAAAGAAACTAAAAAAACCTAAACTAAAATAAATAAACTAAACTAAATAAAAAATAAACCTAAAAAAATAAATAATAAAATAAACTAAATAAACCTAAACCTACATGTTTACTTAATGTAAAAAAAAAACAATAAACCCTAAATCCTAAACCTAAACCCTAAACCCTAAACCCTAAACCTACAACCCTAAACTCTAAATCATAAAAAACCTTAAGCCCTAAACCCTAAACCCTAAACCCCAACCCTAAACTCTAAACCCTAAAAGCATAAACCCTAAAACCCTTAACCCTAAACCCTAAAAACTTAAAAACTTAAACCTAAACTAAATAAAACCTAAAAATAAAATAAATAAAAAAATAAAATAAAATAAAAACATAAACTAAAACCTAAACCTAATCCTAAACCAAAAAAGAAAATAAAATAAAAAATGAAAATTAAACTAAAATAAAATAAATAAAAACCTAAACTAAACTAAAAATAAAAAACTTAAATAAAATAAAACCTAAACCTAAAATAAAAATAAAATAAAAAATTAAAGAAAAACTTAAACAAAATAATACCTATAAATAAATAAATAAATAAAATTGAAGTCCTAAACTAAAAAAAAAACTAGACCTAAAATAAATAAATAAAAAAACCAAAACCTAAACTTAAAAAAATTAAACTAAAATAAATAAAACCTAAACCTAAAGCTAAACATAAACCTAAACTAAAGAAAATAAAATAAACTAAAAAAAAAACCTAAACCTAAACTGAAAAAGAAAACCTGAAAATAGACCTAAAAATTTAAACCTAAACTAAATAAAACCTAAAAATAAAATAAATAAAAAAACAAAAAAAATTAAATAAAAAAAACCCAAACCTAAACTTAAAAGAACTAAACTAAAATAAATAAAACCGAAACCTAAACCTAAACATAAACCTAAACTAAAGAAAATAAAATAAACTAAAAATAAACCTAAACCTAAACTAAAAAAGAAAACCTAAAAATAGACCTAAAAACTTAAACCTAAACTAAATAAAACCTGAAAATAAAATAAATAAAAAACCAAAACCAAAATTAAATAAAAAAATAAAATAAAATAAAAACATAAACTAAAACTTAAACCTAAACCTAAACCTAAAAAGAACATAAAATAAAAAATGAAATTAAATTAAAATAAAATAAATAAAAACCTAAACTAAACTAAAAAATAAAAAACCTAAATAAAATAAAACCTAAACCTAAAATAAAAATAAAATAAAAACTTAAATAAAATAATAACCCTAAAAATAAATAAATAAAATAAAATCAAAGTCCTAAACTAAAAAAAAACTAAACCTAAAATAAATAAATAAAAACACCGAAACCTAAACTTGAAAAAACTAAACTAAAATAAATAAAACCTAAACCTAAACCTAAACATAAACCTAAACTAAAGAAAATAAAATAAACTAGAAATAAACCTAAACCTAAACTAAAAAAGAAAACCTAAACATAGACCTAAAATAAAAATCTAAAACCTAAACCTAAAAAAAAAAAATAAAACAAAACCTAAACCAAAAAAAATAAACCTAATAATAAAACAAAAAATGAATAAAATTAAAACCTAAACCCTAAACCAAAAAAAAAAACCTAGACCTAAAATAAACAAAACAAAATATTCATAAACCTAAACTAAAATAAACTAAACTAGAAATAAATAACCTAAACCTAAACTTAAAATAAACTAAACCTAAACCCTAAACTAAAGAAAACAAATTAAATTAAAAATAAACCAAACCTAAATTAAAAAAACTTAAAATCAACCTAAAATAAAACCTAAACCTAAACCTAAAAAACAAAATAAAAAAACCGAACATAAATCTAAAATAAAAGTAAAACCAAACCATTAAATAAAATAAAAGTAAACTAAAAAAATAAACATAAACCTAAACCTAACCTTAAAATAAACTAAACAAAAAACCTAAACTAAATAAAATACAAATTAAACCTAAATAAAATGAAATAAATAAACTAAAATAAATAAAAATAAACTAAATAAACTTAAACCTCGATGATTTAATTTTTTTAAAAAATCATAAACCCTAAACTAAACCCTAAACCTAAACCTACTAAACCTAAACCTAAACCTAATCTAAACCTTAAACTAAAGTTTAAACCTAAAATCCTACCCTAAACCCTAAACCTAACCCTAAACCCTAAACTCTAACCTAAACCTAAAACTTACTAACTAAACCCTAAACCTTAAACCTTAACTCTAAACCTTGAAACCCTAAACCCTAGACTAACCTTAAATGCTTAGCTAACCCTAAACCCTAAACCTTAAACCCAAATCCCTAAACCCTAAAGCCTAAACAGTAAACCTTAAACCCAAAACCCTAAACCCTAAAACCTTAAACCCTAAAACCCTAAACCCTAAACCTTAAACCCTAAACCCTAAACCATAAACCCTAAAAACCAAAAAACTTAAACCTAAACTAAATAAACCAAAAAAAATTAAAATAAAAAAATAAAACTAAACCTAAGTAAAATAAAATAAAAAATAAAATAAAATAAAAACCTTAACTAAAATCTAAACCTAAAAATAGATAAACTAATAAAAACAAACTAAAATAGAATAAAACCATAAATTAAAAAAAATAAAACTAAGAGAAAACCAAAAATAAAAAAACTAAATAAAATAAAATAAAATATACCTAAAATAAAATAAAAACCAAAACCTAAAATATAAATAAAATAAATAAAGTAAAATAAACTTAAGCCTATACTAAAATAAACTAAACTAAAATAAATAAAACCTAAACCTAAACCTAAACTAAATAAAATAAAATAAACTAAAAAAAAATTAAACCAAAACTTAAAAACAAAACCTAAAAATAAACCTAAAATAAAACCTAAAACCAAAACCTAAATAAATAAAATTAAAACTTAAACCTAAAAAAAAGAAATAAAACATATACCTAAAAATTAAAATATAAATAAAACTCAACTAAAAACTAAACTTAAGCCTTAAAAATAAACTAAAATAAAAAAACCTAAATTAAAATAAATAAACTAAACCAAATAAAAAATTAAACCTAAATAAAAATAAAAAATAAAATAAACTAAAATAAATAAAAGATAAACTAAATAAACTTAAACCTAATCGTTTACTTTATTTTAAAAAATAAATCATAATCCATAAATCCTAAACCTAAATCTTAAACCCTAAACCTATAACCCTAAACCCTAAACCCTAAATCCTAAAAAACCTTAAGCCCTAAACCATCAACCCTAACCCTAAACTCTAAACCCTAGAAGCATAAACCCTAAAACCCTAAACCCTAATCCCTGAAAAACCTAAAAACCTAAACCTAAATTAAATAAAAACTAAAAATAAAATAAATGAAAAACCAAAACCAAAATTAAATAAAAAATAAAATAAAATAAAAACATAAACTAAAACCTAAATTTAAACCTAAACCTAAACTTAAACCTAAAAAGAAAACAAAATAAGAAATAAAACTAAACTAAAATAAAATAAATAAAACCTAAACTAAACTAAAAAATAAAACCTAAATAAAATAAAAGCTAAACCTAAAATAAAAAATAAAATAAAACTAAAATAAAAAATAAAATAAAACTAAATAAACACCTAAACATAACAATAAACCTAAAAAATAATACTTAAAAATAAATAAAAATAAAATTGAAATCCTAAACTAAAAAAAAAACTAAACCTAAAATAAATAAATAAAATAAACCAAAACCTAAACTTAAATAAACTAAACCAAAATAAATAAAACCTAAACCTAAACCTAAACATAAACCTAAACTAAAGAAAATAAAATAAACTAAAAGTAAACCTAAACTTAAACTAAAAAAGAAAACCTAAAAATAGACCTAAAATAAAAATCTATAACCTAAACCTAAAACCTAAAAATAAAAAATAAAATAAAAGTAAAACTAAACAAAAAAATAAACCTAAACCTAAACCTAAAAATAAACTAAAATAAAAAACCTAAACTAAGATAAATAAACTTAAAATAAATAAACTAAACTAAATAAAAAAATAAACCTAAATCAAAATAAAAAATAAAATAAAGTAAAATAAATATAAAATAAACTAAATAAACCTAAACCTACCAGTTTATTTAATTTAAAAAAATAAAAAAAAATTTTAAAATAAACCTTAACCATAAACCCTAAACCCAAAACCCTAAAACCCCAAACCCTAAACTCGAAGCCTTAAACTCTAAACCCTATACCCCAAAACCCAAAACCCAAAACCCTAAACCCTAAACCCTAAACCCTAAAACCTATAACCCTAAACCCTAAACCCTAAATCCCAAACCCTAAACCCTAAACCCTAAAAACCTAAAAACTTAAACCTAATCTAAATAAAACCTAAAAATAAAATAAGTAAATAAACCTAAACCTGAATAAAATAAAAAACAAAACTAAAACTTAAACATAAACCAAAACCTAAACCTAAAAGCTAAAATAAAATATAGAAAAAAGATCTAAACTAAATTAAAAAAGAAAATAAACCTAAAAATAAAAAACCCAAATAAAATAAAACTAAATGTAAAATAAAAATTAAATAAACCTAAAATAAAATAAAATAAAAACTAAATAAAAACCTAAACCTAAAAAATAAACCTAAAAATAAAACCTAAAAAAAACCCTAAACCATAAACTAAAAAAAACTAAACCTAAAATAAACTAAACCTAAACCTTAAACTAAATAAAATAAAATAAACTAAAAATAGACCTAAACCTAAACTAAAAAATAAAACCTAAAATAAAATCCTAAAACCTAAACATAAAAAAATAAAATAAAACCTAAACCTAAACCTAAAAATAAAAAATGAAACCTAAACCTAAAAAATAAAATAAAAATAAAACTAAACTAAAAAATAAAAATAAATTGAAACCTAAACAAAAAATACACTAAAATAAAAAACCTAAACTAACATAAATAAACTCAACTAAATAAAAATTAAAACAGAAAATAAAATGAACTAAAATAAAAAAAATAAACTAAATAAACCTAAACTAATGGTTTACCTAATTATTTTAAAAAAAAAACCCTAAACCCTAAACCCTAAACCCTAAACCATAAAGCCTAAAATGAACCCTAAAACATAAACCCTAAACCCTAAAAAACATTAAACCTTAAACCCTAAACCCTAAACACTAAACTAACCCTAAACCCTAAACCCTAAACCTTAAAATGCTAAACCTCAAACCCTAAACTAACCCTAGACCCTAAACCCTAATAACCCTAAACCTTAAACCCCAAAAACGTAAACCAAAACTAAATGAAACCTAAAATAAAATAAATAAAAAAACCTAAACCTAAATAAAATAAATAAATAAAATAAAATAAAAACCTAAAATAAAACCTAAACCTAAACCTAAATATAAAATAAAATATACTTTTAAAAATAAACTAAAAAAAATAAATAATGACCTAAACTAAACTATAAATTAAAATAAACCTAAGAATAAAAAAACAAAGTAAAATAAAAAAAATAAACTAAAAATAAAAATAAAATAAACTTATAATAAAATAAAATAAAAACTACATAAAAACTAAGTAAAAACATAAACCTAAAAAATAAACCTTAAAATAAACAAAAAATAAAACCTAAACCATAAACTAAAAAAACTAAACCTAAAATAAAAATAAAATAAACCTAAACCAAAACTAAAATAAAATATATTAAAATAAATAAAAGCTAACCTAAACTTAAATCAAACTAAATCGAAACCTAAACCTAAACTAAATAAAATAAAATAAACTAAAAATAAACTTAAACCTAAACTAAAAAATTAAACCTAAAAATTACCCTAAAATAAAATCATGAAACCTAAACTTAAAAAAATTAAAATACAAACCTAGACCTAAAGATAGGATGCCTGCTTGGGAAAGGGGCCACTATGGGCTTGAATTCCTAATCCACAAGCGAAATAATTTTGTTTGTTTGTTTAATTTATTTTAATTTGGACCTTGTTGGTTTGCAAGGGATCAAACTGAGAAGGAGCTTATATCAGCCTAGACCTATCTCAGATTTATTGAACTAAGGGAGAATATGCGCATCCGCTAAACAAATTCTCCAACCATATGGGTGGCTACTAGGAAAGGGGGACTGTCCAATCCAAAAGTAACCGGGGTAGTGTCTAAATAGGGTCTCAAAGGATGTGATCCAAATAGAATACCCATAGGGGAAGGGGTTGCAAAGGTCCTTTGATCTAACACCCTAGAGAAAATGACATGGCTAGTCATATGTCACATAGGTATTCGGTGGCCAACTCATGAAGAAAGCGAGGGGACTTACATCTGCCAAGAGTGGTGTACCCACCGGGTGAGTCACTATCAGCATAGTGAACATCAACCAACCTACAGTGTCCATCAGTTCGCAATAATCAGTCTAGAAAGAAGGCGTGTAGGCTTACATCTCTCTAAAGAAGAATTGACTATTGGGATAGTCTGTCTTCGGCTCGACAGGTGCCATCCGACCTAGGGCGACTACTGAGTGAATGCCACTAGGAACTTATATCAACTCAAATGTAGTGAAGAGGAAAGGAGCCTCTGGGAGACTTACCCTAAACCTCAAATATATTCGACCTAGTTAGATCATGATGATTAGTTCAAGAAGAAAGTGCGAGGACTCACATCTTCTTAAACAAGATCAACCATGAGATAGATTACTAGCTAGGCAGTGAAGACTACGAAACTAACAAGGCACTTGTCAGTTTGCAATGGTCAAATTAAGAAGAAAGTGTGGGGACTTACATCCTCCAACAAAAGACCACTGGGGTGATCAGTTGCTTTGGGAAACAAATCAAAGCCAACCTAGAGTAGCTAACGAGTGAGTGCCACAGGGGGCTTTCTCATACATCGAAATAGCCAGAAAGAAAGATATGTGTGTTTGTGCTTGACATGAAGGAATAGGATGCCACTGGGGGACTCTTACACCTAAACCTCTGGGAAACTCGACCTAGTCAGAGTATGGTGGCTAGTTCAAGAAGAAAGCACTAGGACTCACATCTTCTTAAACAAAGCCAACACAAGGTAGTTCACTGACAGGGCAGTAAAGACTACCAAATTGACAAGGCGCTCATAGGTGTGCAATGGTCAAATTAAGAAGAAAGCATGGGGACTCACATCCTCCAACAAATGACCACTGGGGTGATCAGTTATTTTAGGCAACAAATCGAACCCGACCTAGAGCAACTAATGAGTGAGTGCCACAGGGGGCTTGCTCTCACATCAAAATAGCCCGAAAGAAAGATATATATATGTTTATGCTTGATATGAAGGAATAGGATGTCACTGGGGGACTCTTACACCTACCCTAAATATATCATCATGGATTCACAAGCGAAAGATATTTCTAACACTAAAGAAATATAATTTGAGATGAAAAAATTTTTATTGATAATTATTTTCAAATAAAATTTTGGGATAGTATTTTTTTAAGTAGAGCCCATTGATTGGAAGCATCGGCCGCTCTCCTTTACAATTTATGAGTTGGTAAGACCCTCTTTGGTAGGCCTTCTCTATGGCATAAGGGCCTTCCCAAGTGGGTTCATACTTGCCTCCTATCTTTCAACGAGCAACAATTGGTCTCCTTAGAACTAAAACAAGCTCTCCTACTTGAAAAGCTCTAGGACAGACCAACTTGTTATGAGCTTGAATCATCTTGGCTTTGTATAACTTGAGATTTTGGCATGCCCGTAGGCGTCTCTCTTCTAAACCTTCGAGCTCTTCCAACCGTAACTTGGCATTCTTGTTGTGATTTTGTTACCCAATCCTTAGTGATGGGAGTTGGACTCTAATGATAGAGCTTGCACCCATACACTAAAGAGAATGGGGTAGATTGAGTTGGAGTTCTATATGTTGTACGGTAAGCCCATAAAGCTTTTACCAACTATTCATGCCATCATCATTTGTTGTCATCTAATGTCTTCTTCAGTATTTGAATGAGGGTTTTGTTGAAGGCTTCCGCTAACCCATTTTCCCTTGAGTAGTAGATGGTAGAATATCTCCAATCTATGTTGTGTCTCTGAGTAAAGATGTTGATTTTAGTTCTCTTGAATCCAGTACTATTATTGAATATAATTCATCGAGGCACCCCGAACCTATATACAATATGATTCCTAAAAAATTAGAGCACATGTTGAGCTGTGACCTCTCTAAGTGGTATTGCCTCCGCTCACTTGGAAAAGTAGTCAGTAGCAGCTAGAATGAATCGATGACCTTTGGAAGAAGGATGATTGATCAGACCCCAATGTCAGTACCCCAACACTCAAATGGCCATAAGGCTGATGTCGTATGTCAAATGTGGGAGGTTGATATAGGACCACAATGTGTACCTGACATTGATGGCATGTCCTAGCTATGTCCATGTAGTATATGATCATCGAAGGCCAGTAGTATCCTAGTCTCTTGATCTTGGCTTTCATCTTCGGATTGTATTGATGTGCCCCACATAACCTTGAGTGTACCTCAGTCATGATCCTACGGGCTTCATGTTTGTCCAGACAATGTAACCACATATGATCGAAGGATTTTCACTACAAGGTGCTACCTACAAGAGTATAGGAAAGGGCTCTCTGCTTCACCTAGTATTCCAGTGATTTCTCTTGAGGTAGTTTTCCTGTATTTAAATAATCTATGAATGGTTGCCTCCAATCTGGCTCCTCATCCTTACTGGTAATGGCAATGTCCCCTTCAAGAGAGAATCTCTTGATGAGTTCAGCATCAATAAGGGATAAGACTTGTCTATTTTGGACCCTTATTGGAATGGACTCATCTTCTGGACATGCCAACTCTTTAGCAAGCTTGGCTAATGCGTCTGCCACTATGTTCTCTCCTCGAGGAATTTTGTATATGGTAACCTCTAGGATTTGGGCCAATAACTCCATAGTGTACTTATGGTAATGATGGAGCTTAGGTTTTAGAACTTTGTAGGACCCAGCGATTTGGTTGATGATTAATTGAGAATCCCTAAAGATGTTGATACTCTGGATGCATAGTGTAATGACTAACTCCAGACCGATAATTAGAGCCTCATATTTGGCTTCATTGTTGGTGCATGGATTGGACAAATGATATGAGAGTCTCATCACATTGCGGTCTAGAGTTAGGAGAACTATTCCTACCCCTGCCTTCCCTGGGATAGTAAGTTGTGGTTCTTCTCCTCTTTGAGAGGAAGTTGCACCATCAAAGTACATCTCCCAGCAGTGAGCACTAGTACCCCCTAAGTTCATGATTTGTTCATCGGAGAGATCATCGTTAAGCAGAGAGTCAGCAGGGAGTGGATGTACTGCTAAGAAATCTACAAGTGCTTGTCCTTTTACGGCACAAAGGGGTACAAATATTATATCAAACTGAGACAAAATCATGGACCAATGTGCCAATCGTCTAGATAAGATCGGCCGTGTCATGAGATATTGTAGTGGATTTACTCTGGAGATCAAGTTCACCTTATGAGAAAGCATGTAGTGCCGTAGATTTTTGGATGCAAAGATTAAAGCTAGACAATGCTTTTCAATAGTGGATAATTTGCCTCAGCAGGGATTAAATGATGATTGAGATAATAGAGAGCGTTCTCCTTCCCTTCATCATTGATTTGAGCTAACAAAGCACCAAGGGAGTCATCTAATGTAGCAATATATAATATGAGTGGCTGGCCTGGGATAGCGACTTCTAGGACTGGTGGCATCATTAGATATTACTTGATGTCTTCGAAAGCATGCTGGCACTTGTCATCCCATTTGAACTTGGCATCCTTTTTGACAAGTACTGAGAATGGTTAGCATCTTCTTGATAAGTTGGAAATGAAGCATCTTAGATATATCAACCGCCTTTGGAATGACCTGACTTAGCTTTTAGGGGATGAAATTTCTAATATCACTTTGATCATTTCCAGATTGATTTCAATTCCCCGGTGTCGAACAACAAACCCGAGAAATTTTCCTGAAGCTACTCCAAATGCACACTTCAGGGGGTTCATTTTGAGGTTGTATTGTCTTAACCATTCAAAAACTACTCTCAAGTCAAAGAGATGGTCTTCCTTTTCTTTGCTTTTGACAACGAGATCATCGACAGCATTTAACTTGATGATGAATGAGTTCATCAAGTCATGGCCCGCCGGGTATGTGGCACCGCATTTTAAGGTCGAAAGGCATGACCTTATAACAATATATTCGGGTTTGAAAAGAAGTGTTTCTTTTCATAGGGCCTCAGCTATGACCCATCCATAAAGCCATATTACATGAGATGAGGGCAATGTCCACCACTTACTATAGGAAGTGGAATTCATCCTTAGACATGCCTTATTTAGATCCCTAAAATTAACGATATGCAATTTCCAATATTCTTTTCTTAATTGGGATGACACTGGCCAACCAGGTAGGATATTTTTCTTCCCTAATAAAGCCAACATCAATTAGTTTCTTGATGTTAGAAGTGACCTATTGTTAAATGTCTAATCGCATGCATCTAGGAGCCTGTTTGATAGGGTTAGTATTAGGTTCTATTGCTAGTTTATGGATTGCTACGTCAGAAGATAGATCGGGCATCTCTTCATAACTCCATGCAAAGCAATCCTTAAACTCAATCAATAGCTTCACTAAATCATTAGTTTTTTTTTTCATTCAATAGAGAACTGATAAATGTTATGGATCTTCTTCGCCCTAGGTTGATTTCTTTGAGCTCATCGATAGTCGATCTGATCTCCTCTTCGAAATTTGGCGGTACATCCTTGACATTAAAGTCATTTGGATCATCTGAAGTTTCTAAACACACCTCCTCATTTGAGTTAGCATGATTTTAAAAGAACCTATCAGATTCCAAATGATTGATGATTACTAAGTAATAATCGTCATCATTAACTGGACCCACTGTACCAAATCCTAGTCCCAGTCTTGATTGTGAATGTTTGCATTTGTTGTCCCATAACCTTTCAATCGACTGTTTAGACCAAGCATGTGGAATTAATCCTTTCTTTGCTAAATTAAGAACACAAGGTGAATATCAATCAAAAGGTAATTCTATTAAATCTTTATATGAATCATTCTCAAGTTCTACATCAACTTCATAACTTGAGGATGATGCTCCAAGAAAGAACTTCTGCACCTTTACATTTATGGAAGACTTAAGGGCTTCCTTAACTACCAAACCCTCAACCTTTTGCTTTGCTTAGGAGCTAAAGTTCCCAACTGATGCTTTACTATTTCACATATAGACTCGGATACACTTATGCTTTGCTTAGGAGCCCGATCTTCATCGTTGTCTGGCTCAACTATCACTCGCATGGGGATCTACTGTCTAGAAGTGCTAGCTAGTGTACTAATCATATATAACTCATCATCTGAACTAGATTCTAAGTCTATATATATAGTAGGTGTAGTCCTGGTAGCAGGGACATAACTCCTATTGGATGGCCTATAAGGAGGTCTTTCGTCTCTAGGCATGTCTCTAGATCTGCCTCTTCCTCTGCCTGGTGGAGGTTGAGTCATCCTACCCATATATTTGAATGGAGTAATGAACTGTGAGTGGAGTCTAATGTCAGGCTCTACTTTCTCCTCCAAGTCTATTTCTCGCTCCCTTTTATTTTCTTTCTCATTTCCTTTTTTCTTTTCTTTTTATTTTTTTCTTTTTGTTTTTCTTTTTCTTTTTCTTTCTCCTTTTCTTTTTCTTTTTATTTTATTTTTGAACTTTCACCAAGTTCATGAGAATAGACTTATTGATTTTGAGGGAGATAATAGGTTGCATCCTCATATATTTTGACCTCATGAACTGTGAATGGCTTAAGATCTCCTTTGACGCAATATTCAATCCCACCCCTCATGAACTTCATGCACTGATGTAGAGAGGATGGAACAACATTGTTCTCATGTATCCACGGTCTCCCAAGCAAAGCATTGAAAGATGTATCTGAGTCTATAATATGAAACTTGGTGGTAGTCTTCCAATCATCTACTTCTAATGGAAACACTATAGAGCCAAAAGCCCTCTCGCCTTGTTCATTGAATCCTCTCAACATCATCCTCTCTTTTGAAAGTTTGGATATGTTAATTCTTATGTAAGTGAGGGTTTTTAGACTCATAATATTCACTGATGCACCCTAGTCAACAAGAACTCTGGATATCCTGTATCTTCCAACATCCACTGTAGTGTAAAGAGGGCGGTTGTGCTTGGTCATTCCTAAAAGTAAGTCTTCATCACTGAATGTAACTCCTAGAGTTTCCTCTGAACTGCAAGCCTCCTCTTCAGTAGTAGTCAGCTGGGCTAAGCATATCTCTGGATCAAGAAGGGCCTTGATTAGAGATTCCCTCATCTCTTTGGATAAGATAAGGGCGTCATATATGCTTAACTTAGCTGAAAACTTTCTAAGATGTGCTAGGATGTTGCAGTCAATCTTAGCTTGATCCTCCATAAGCATATCCATGGGTGGAGCATCTTGTGGAGAGGCTATCTGCTCTTTAGAACTAATGATTTGCTTACCCTTATCCTGAGGTGCCACCCTAGGAGGTAGAACTTTGCCACTGCAAAGGTTAACTTCAATGACCTCTTGGAATGATGAATTGGTAAAAAGTTCTACCTTCTCATCAGGTGTACCTACAACTTCTCCTATGGGATCATCGGAGTCAGATGACTCCAAATCAATCTCAATGGGTGAACCCGAATGATTCAGGAATGGCAAATTCATTTCTAAATCAAAATAGGAATGATCAGAACTAGAGTCATCATTATTATTTTGTAGACTTGAAGAGTTTTTGAGAGGAATAAAATCTAGAGTATCAGAAGTGGACAAGATGTAAGTGAAAGCTTTCTTCATTGATTTCTTCTTAGATGGAGGTACATGATTGAAATCTAATAAAGTAAGCGGGGAAAGGGGTATAGTGCCCTTGTCCACTGATATAATGCTCCTACTGGCAGGAGAGGATCTAGTGGAGGAAGAAGTAGTAATAACAGGGTGGAGTGCTAGCTCAACGGGTTGTGCTTATGCTATCCTGGGCAAGTAAGGTAGGTCACTACTAGTGACACCTTCTTCAAGTTATCTTTGGCAACTTACAAACCTTCCTTGGTGTTGGAGGTTTGAGTTGCTTCAAGCACCTGTAAAGAAAGCTTCTTGATTTTAGAGATCACTTTTTTAGAGGTTCGAGATAAGGTAATATCCCAACCTTCTTTTATCTTAAGAGGATCGCAAGTATCCCCGAGAATTACTCTGATAGAACTGGAGGGTTATTCTAACAAGTATTCCTTGGGGATAACAATAGCTCCTGACTTGTAGCTACACTCAAGCTAATCCTTAAAGGTGACACAATCCTCCAAGACATGACCATACGGGTAGGCAATAGTTAGGATCATCACTCTTGCCCACATCTTCACCTCGTGTAACTGAAGTCAAGTTTCTTTAAGAGATTCTTAAAGATCTTCCTAACTACCTCCCTCTTGAATGAATATGGCTTATTTAATCTATCGACAAGAGTAGGTGGGTAATAGCTACTTGACAGTGGATATGAGTACTGCTACTGAGTATATTGTGGAGGAGGCAGCAATAGCCATTATGACAGCTATGGTGGTCAGTATGCTGGCCGAGGTGGTGGTAGAGGAGGTGGCAATGGAGGTTGCTATGCACGAGATCTCTCATACTAAGCTCTGGCTGGCTGCTTCCCTTTGTTTACTAACACTACTACCTCAGGCTTCTTTTCAAATGCTTTCTATGGCTTGGGCTTGAATGATTGGTCTTGAAAAGGTAACTATTTGGCTTCCCCTTGTAGTCTAGCTGCCTTGTTAATTAACTTCTCAAAGATTTTGATGGTAAATTCTGTAAGCATGAAAGCAACCGGGCCATGAATATTCTTGAGAAGAATTTCTATAGCATGGTGTTTAGACAGCTGTGATTCGCATTTCATACTCAGGTTTTGCCACCTGAGCATATAATCAATAAGGGACTCATTGGGATTTTGTTGCACCATAACAAGGTCACCCACAGTTATCCTTTGCTGGGCTCCAGCAAATCTCTTGATGAAGAGGTGCTCCAACTCAGTAAAAGTCTTCACTAAACCATTGGGTAGTTCAGCATACCAATCAAATGCAATGCCTATCAAACTACTGATGAAGAGACAAAATAGAAGTCCTTCACTACCACCAATATTATAGCATCTGGCCCTGAAATGTGCTATGTGCTGCTGAGGGTTCCCACTGCCATCAAAAATTTTAAAGGGAGGAGGCACAAAACCCTTAGGATATTGGACACCATCAAATTCCTCTAGGTAAGGTCTACCATTTGGAACAGATGAGCCACCTCGGGTTTATGCCAACGCATCATTCACTTGCTGCTCCATTAACTGCTTGATATCTTTTTCTTGCATGAAGGTGTTGTCCACCACCATCCTATGCATGCTGCCTCTATCCTGGTCTATAGGAGATGTACTCTTGGGCTGATCCAGAACATGCAAAAACCCAGGGTGGTTGGCTTCTAAGGGAGTGTGCTGTACTGATGGAGCTTGGCCTTGAAGTGTTAGGACTGTCGCTAACAAGTCTTCAACTCTTTTATCCATCTTCTTGATATGCTCATCTCTCTGCCTTAGTTGTTGATGAAGGTGTTGGGTTGAATGAGCTATGTCTTCTTCCTCAACTAGAACACCCTCCTAGCTATGTTGATCCCTAAGGAGAGAACCCCTAGCGTCGACCATATGGACTTCTACTGAGTCCTTCGAGAGAACATCCCCATCTGGATCAAAACTAACCTAACATCCTCTTCATTAGAGAAATCATCCCCATAGAGTTCCCTCTTCTCAGCAAAGCTGAGCGATGATCTCATATAAAGAGCGATCTAGTCGTGCAGGGACAAACACTCACTTGACTGATGGAGGGGCTAAACTCACTAACAGAAATACATCAGGCATTGCTTGCCACTATCACTATCTCTAGGAGGACTATGCTCACTAGTATATATGATCACCATTAGCAAACACCGGGAGGATCTACTACCATGGACACTACATCTATATCCTCTATCCCTTCTTCCATTGATGCTGCTGCAGGTGGAGACTGCAAGGGCTGCTGTGACTGCGATGGTGACTCGACCACGGTGGCCTTGGGTTGCCATTCCTTCTTCTCTGTAGCTGAGACGGGAGGTAGAATAGGAGAGCTCAACCTCACCTCAATGGGTGGAGTAGATGGAGTGGGATCCTTAGGCCGTATCCGGATCACCAATGGTACTGGTCTTTCCCTGGATGAGGGCTTCTAGATCTTGGTCTTAATGGGGGATGCTGTGAGCTGGATAGGTGATGGTGGGCGGTGAGTGGAGCAGTGTGGAGGTAGCACCGACTGCCCCTCGACTATAGGCCTACTCCTCCTATGACGAGTAGCACCGGTAAGGATGATGTTGTTTGAGCGATCAGCCCTAGTAGGGCGACGATCGAGAAAATCCATCAGAGCAGAGGCCACCAACTGCCTAAAAAACCTATGTCATTCCCTCCTACTCATCTGAGCTAATTCCTGAGCCTCCAAGGCTCTCTTCCTCTAGATCTGACTTTTGACTCTCCTAAGATAACTATCCTCAAATCAAAAATTGTATCGAACTCTGAGCATCTGTAGGCTCGGCCAACCTGGTGCAAAACTATCCTGAGCCTGGCGTAAGGCTTCCTATGCTCCCTAGCCGGTGTGTTGAAATATGTTGGTGGTGGAGGTAGTGCAGCAATCCTCCTGTATTCCTCCTCTCCATCTAAAGCTGAGAGGGGGTGAAACCTACTACCACTCAAATGTGGAGAGGTCTCATAGGGAGATCCCTCCTCAGCCACATGGGAAGTGGCATCCATCTCTCTCTCCTCCCTCTTATGATGTCGTTTGATCTTGGGGTTCTTATTATGACATTGTGTACGTGTAGGTATGGCAGAGCGAGAGCTAGCACCCACCTCGAATGTGGAGGAGACAATCTTAGAAATTAAGACAGTCTTCCCCTTTAGGTAGTCTAAGGAGGGGGTAGTAACCCTTGCTAGAAATTAAGACAGTCTTCCCCTTTAGGTGATTGTGTATTTGAAATATTTTTGCTTATGAAGATTTGATTGTGTGATATTTTGATTAAAAAATGGGATTTCTTACTTAACAAATTTGGTATGTTAAGTGGGGGCTACATGTGTTTGATTTGTGCTTGATGATGAGACTTTCACGAAACAAATTTGGTATGCTAAGTGAAAGTCAAATGTGATTGTGAGATAAATTTACTTTTCTTTGAAGATGGGAGTCCCACTTAACAAATTTGGTATGTTAAGTGAAAGCCCCAAATTTGTTTGAGGTATATTTGTTTTTCTTTGAGAATAAGAATCTTACTTAAAAAATTTGGTATGTTAAGTGAAAGCTCAAGTGTGGTTTGACATAAAAAATTGGATCCTTATTTAACAAATTTGGTAAGTTAAAATAGGGATCAAATGTTTGTTGAAAAGAGACTGTTAGTTAACAAATTTGGTATGTTAAGTGAAAGTCAAATATGTTTGTAATTTTGACAATGAAACACTCGCTTAACAAATTTGGTATGCTAAGTGAAATTCAAATGTGCTTATGATGATTTTTTTTGAAAAAAAAACTCCTACTTAACAAATTTGGTATGTTAAGTGAAATTTAAATGTGTTTTATAATTTTTGAAAATGAAACTCTCACTTAACAAATCTAGTATGTTAAGTGAAAGTCCAATGTGTTTATGATTTTTGAAATTGAAACTCTCACTTAACAAATTTGGTATGCTAAGTGAAAGTCAAATGTGATTGTGATTTTGAAAATGAAATACTCACAAATTTGGTATGTTAAGTGAAACTCAAATGTGTTTATGATTTTTGTGGAAATGAAACTCTCACTTAACAAATTTGGTATGTTAGGTGAAAGTCCAATGTGTTTATGATTTTGAAAATGAAACTCTCACTTTAACAAATTTGGTATGTTAAGTGAAAGTTAAATGTGTTTATGATTTTGAAAATGAAACTCTCACTTAACAAATTTGGTATGTTAAGTGAAAGTCAAATGTGATTTTAAAAATGAAACTCTCACTTAACAAATTTGGTATGTTAAGTGAAAGTTAAATGTGTTTATGATTTTTTTAAATGAAACTCTCACTTAACAAATTTGGTATGTTAAATGAAAGTTAAATGTATTTATGATTTTGAAAATGAAACTCTCACTTAACAAATTTCGTATGTTAAGTGAAAGTCAAATGTGATTGTGATTTTGAAAATGAAACTCTCACTTAACAAATTTGGTATGTTAAGTGAAAGTTAAATGTGATTACATATATATTTTTTTGAAATGAAACTCTCACTTAACAAATTTGGTATGTTAAGTGAAAGTTAAATGTGTTTATGATTTTTTGAAAGAAAATGAACTTATTTAACAGACTTAGGTATGTTAAATGGAGTTCTCTTTGTTCTTATGATTTTCAAAAAAAAAGGGGGTTCTCATTTGATATACTTGAACATGTCAAATGAGCTCCTAATGTGTTTTGAAGTTCAAGACTTTGGCAAGAAGAAGTTTAATCAGACAAATGCAATTAAAATTCAATTTGCTCTACCTTCTCCAAGGGAAGGGGGACTCCCATTTGACAAATTTGGTTATGTGAAGTGGGGGGTTCAAATATGTCTTGACTTCTCTTTTGTGTGTGTATTGTTTATTACTTTTCAAAAAGAGGGGAAACTTCAACTCTAGCACATGTGAAGTATGCTAAGTGGAGCTTCAATTTTATGTCATAATTTAATTCAAAAATAGAATCTCCATCCAACAAATTTGAGTGTGTGGGATGGGGATAGCTATTTCCAATGAAAATGTGCTTTTGAAAAAGAAATTAAAAATGGTTGATTTTGATTTTGAAAAGAACTTCCATGTAACAATCATCGAATTTGTTAAACGAGGTTTGGTTATATGTGTTCTGTAAAAATTTCTTGCAAACTTTTGTGTACAGATCCCTTATTATGTGGATTTTGAAAAAGTGCTTTTGGAAAGACATGTTATTTTGTAGAAGAGTTTTATTCTTTTATTGTTCAAGGGATGAACCTTGCCTCATCATCAGAATGGTGAAGAGATTCTTAATTTTGGTCATTTACCCTGTTGGATTAATTTTAATTTTCACCTACTGGGGGAACCTAATAAGGATTTTAAGACCTACATGAAGTGAGGTCCTAAAACCTAAAGGATGTTGGCGAGCTTTGCTTAAGGATGATATAAGCTAAGTGTCAATGGAAAGAATGATAGTCTTGGGCCTATATAAAATATAAGTCCACTATCGATGCTTGGAGACAATAATTGTCTACTAAAGATGGAGAGAGGAACCCTCCCCAGTGGAGTTGCTAGAAAAATTTGTGGTATTTATTTTTGGGATGTGGGACACCACACAGATCTTAGGTGGTACTTATTGAAGTGATCAGGTATGACATTAAGGAATGATATATGATCTTGAAAGATAGAAATCACCACCCTATAATGGACCTAATTACCTAATAAGGACTCCTAAGGCATGATGGGTCTTCGAATATACCAAAGATCTTTCCCCTACTTTACATGAAAAAGTAAAGTAGAATTTATTTTAAGCCGGGTTCATTAAGTTCCCTATGGAGGCAAGCCCCATAGTTAATTACATCCCAAGGAATGGAATTCCTTAAGAATACTCGATTAAAGTAGACAATTAAGGTCTCCAAAGATTTCAAGGTTAAGACTATCAAAGGATTGGCTATTTTATAAAATCAAATGGGATAAATCTAGGAGAAGACTTATTTTTGGAATTCAAAGGGAGAAAGTAGGAAATGCTCATGATACTAGGAAGCCTAGTGAGCATTCCAATCTATCCTATAATTGGGCTTTATATTTTTGAAATTGAAGAGAGTTAATCATTTGAGTTGACATTTTATTAGATTGCTAGGGCTTATAATTCCATAATATAAGATTATAAAAATGCCTAAGAGGTGAGAATTTATGCTTGTAGCTCGAAGAAAATAGTTATCTCAGATTCTTAAACTAAGGAGCCTTGGTACAAAATAAAGGCATGCCTAAATCTAAGGCAAAAATGGGTATATGGTTTACCTCCACAAGAGAGAATAAACCACCCGACTGCTGGAGTTATTATCGCCTGGGGTGGCAACCAGCTGACTCTTCCTACGCTTTAAATCCATGTAAGTAAGTCTTATGCTTTGCAAGATGGCTAGGCTGTTGTTCATTTAGAAAAGAAATTAAGTCCGTAGACTCACTCCCTGAGAGATTAGATCATGCCTAGTATAAATCCATGACTTAATCTAATGCAAGTTTTATCAAATTTATTTGATTCTTTTAGACTTTTTGTTTTAACACAAGCTATGGGATTTTGTATGCCTAAATGCATGAGAATTTGATTATGGGCCAAATCAAGAGAGAAAGGGGTGTCTTCCACCAAAGGCTCAATAGGTTAAGCCTTGATTCTCTAGCAAGGATGGAAACTCCCTCTTAATAAGAGTGAAAGAATATGACATGCAAGATACAGATATTCATACATTCAGGGGTTATTTTTATTATCTTGATTTAATTTTAGGCTTTATTGAGGTTATGAGTTGTTAATTTTAAAAAATTAATTTTAAGATGGTGATCCACACATTCAAACATCATCATAACTATGAAGAAACTAAGAAAACACAACATCAAATAATTTTATAGACTTCGTAAAAGAATAAAAGGTTTAAATACATCTGAAAAAAAAGATGGGTAGCCAAGCTCTACCCTTATATAACCTGGATTACAAAAAAAAAAAAAATGCTATGAGGGTCTTCTTTTCTTCATTTCTTCATACTCTTTCTTTTGATTTGATTTGCTCCAAAGGCATCACAGGGCACCCCAGGGACTAAGCCTTTTATCCACTGCTCATCTTAATCCCCCATAACACTAATCCTAATTCCTAATGCAAAATTACATCAAAAATAAGAAAAGTAAATCTAACTACACCTGCAAAATAAATGTTAGCTAAGCATACCATACAACCCAAGCAGTTATATCAATAATTTGGACTTAGCACCCCACACATGGGCAACCAAGCCCACCTGTCCTAACATGGGTTACGCTTAAGGGCTAAGCAACCTGCACAACAAAAGCATTTATATTTTTATTATAGTGGCCTCTTAAGCACAACCCCCTGCAAAAAATATGATTAGGCTAATAATGGCCTAACATCCAGTCTATGAAACATACACCCTAACATCCAGTCTAAAACATTACATCACAAAATAAAACACAACATCATACATACAACACCCTAACTTAGCACTAGAAGTGATGACTTAGTATTCTAATGTGTATGCTTAAGGCTTGTGTAGCAAGACTTTACTAGTTTTAGTTTAAGTTTCAATTTGAGTTTGAATTTAAATTTTACCTTTGGGTGATTTTAATTTAAATGATTTAATGATTTATTTTTCATTTCTATTTCACTTTTATTTGGTTAAGATGATGTTTAGGTTTTCAAGAATGAGTAGAATGAATTCCATTGTAGATCTCACCTATTCCATCCTATCTTTAAAGAATTCAACTAAGATTTGGTATTTGATTTGATTTAGAATTTAGAATTTGATGTTTTAGTTTATTGATTGATAATCAACAATATCCCACATCTAAATGAAGTTTAAGTTTGTTTAAGTTGATGTGTTTTGTTGATTAATTTTAGATTAGATGTTTTGATTTAAAAATCTTGATAATTCAATATCCTTTATTAATATCTAATTATTTTCTTTGATTATGGTTATGTGATTTAACTTTATGTTTATTTAATTCGATTGTGGTTCATTTATTTGTAGTTTGATTGGATTAGATTAAAATAAATTTTAATTTGATTTTAATTGGGTTTGATTCTTTGTAATTAGGATTTTATTTTTAATCACATCCATTTGTCATGTTCATCAAAGTTTGGTTTGTATTTTGATTTCACATTGGATAGTTGATTAGTTTATCTTATTTAAGTAGGTTGAATGAGTATTGACTTGACATATTAAATTGATGAGTCTTTCTTAATTTAGTTTAATGATTTAATTTGATTTTATTAGCTTTATTGGTCTATGTTTGCTTAGGTTCAATGTGATTATGTTAATTAATTAAGAAGTGTTATATTAATTATAAAGGTTTTGTTTAATTTTAATTTATATTTTTTAATGATGTATTAATGACTTAATAATTTAGGTTTAATTTAGGTTTTGATTAATATTTAATTGCATTTTGATTGATTAAACTTAAGTTTAATGTGAATGATTAATTAATTAGCTTCTTTAAGAGATGATCAAATTATTAAAGTAAAGATTTATTTAATCTTTAATTTGATTTATTTAAAGTTAATGATGCAATTAATTTGGTTAATGATTTAATTTTAAATTAATTTTAATTAGTATTTAATTGAATTTACATTTAATTGGGTTTAATGTGATTAAATTAATTAATTTAATAGGTGTGATTAAAATTAGTAGATTAATTAAGTTTTAATTAATTTTAATGTGATTTATAAAATTAATTTAGTTTATGATGATGGATTAATTTATTAAGTCTCATTAATTAGATATTGATTAATTAAGTTTGATTAAAGGTTAAAATTATTAAATTAAGGAGTTTGTTTTAATTAGAGATTAATGACTTAATGATTTAGGTTTAATTTAGGTTTTTAGTGTTTTTAATTAATTATGTTTGATTAAGTTTAGGTTTATTATTAATTTGATTAACTTAATTAGTTTACTTGATGTGATTATTAAATTTAATTAGGGGTTTGATTTAACTTTTAGAGTTAGCTTTAATGTAACTTAATTAAATTAATCTAATTAATTAAGATGATGGATTAATTATTAAATTTGCATTCATTAAATGTTTGACTAATTAAGTTTGATTATTCATGATTAGGGGTTTACTTGATTTGATTCATTTATTACATTTGTTTGATTTCATTAACTTGTTTGATTTAGTTATTAAGTCAAAATATTTAATAGATAATTAATTATTTCATTCCAAATGGATCTGATTTAATCATATGTTAATTAAGTTTACTTTAATTTTATTTGGTTTAATTCGATTAGTATCAAATGATTAAAGTTTCCTAAATTCATTGGATTTTGAGTTTGATTTAAGATTTAATCTTTAATTGAGTTTTATTAACCTAAATAGGTTTAATCATATTTAATTTAATTTTCTCTAAGAATGATATTTCTCGATTTGAGATTTGATTAATGATTTCTTAAGTGCTATTTTCATAATTTTGATTCAATATTTAAATTGTTTTTATATTTTACCAACTCTTAATTAAACTCTAATCTTAAGCGTTTGTTTGGGGTTCATTAAGATTCAGAAGATCACATTACTTTCTTAAGAGTCTTAGATGTCAATTGAAGTGATTTAAGAAATTTTGAAGATTTTTGTAAATTTCTGAATTTTTATTTAATTTATTTTATTAAAATGAACAATCTAAACTTCAAATTTAATTTCTGTTAATCCAGTAGTCCTTTTCACTTGAAATTTTTATGGTATGTGTGTTTTAACTTTAATATCAATCCCTAAAAGTTTCAACTTAATCTGTCTTATTTTTTGGGTTTAATTTATGAAATTTAATTTTTATTAAACCTCAAATTAAGCTCACAATACTTAGTAACATTTGGGGATTTTGGGTTTGTTGGATTCCTCTAGGAAAGATGAATCCAACGAGCCCTTATTTGTAATTTTTGGTTAAGTATTTTATTTTCTATGAATTTTGGAACTTTTAGGTGATTTAAATTATTGTTATTATTATTTATTTTTTTTCAAAAAGAAAAAGGAAATACACGCAGTTTGAGCAGGAAGGGACAACGACTCGCGGCTCACTTTGGATCATCCGATCATAGATCAGATCATGCGATCCAAAGGCCAGATCAGCCGTGAGTCGTCGATGAACCGCGCCGATCATCGAAAAAGCGTCGGCTTCGATCGTAACGGACGGTCCAGATTGCATAACGCGATCTGAAGGCCCATATCGCATGATCCACATGCAATTCGAGCAGTCCAATCCTGCGAACCACAAGATCGGATGGTGGCTGTGAGCCGCCGGTGGTGAATAGTCTTTTCACAGGTATTTTTGGAAAAAATGAGGCTTTCTAAGCCAAAACTTGTCCAAATGGACCCATTTTTGTGTCAATTCATACTGAAAAAATTCTATTTCTTAATTGGGATGATTTAAAGAGAAAATGCTGGACTATCTAAGGGAAATTCCTAAAATTGTGAGAAATTTAATACAAAATATGTGAAATCCTAAGGCCGTCTACGGTTTGATGAAATTTACCTCACCGGGGATGATTTCTGGTGTCGATGAAGATTTGAGCATACTCCTAGGTATGTGAGGAGGTTTTGGAGTGATCTTTAGCCCATGCCTCCCTTTGAAATGTCGCCTTCTCCAATATCTATCGTCGCCTCGCCAGAAGAGAAATTACTTGTATTTTTGAGCTCAAAATGGCTCAAAGAAGTAGGGGATGGGTTCCTTTTTTTCTTTGGGGAGCTTTTGGGGGCTGAATGGTGGTGGGAGGAAGAGATCTCAAGCCTCATCTCCTCCTCCTTTTATAATGGCCAAAAATTAAATATTTTTTAAATTTTCTAGCTCCAAATTGATTGTCATCTTGTTGGGGTGGTTGGGATGCATGCTAGATTGATTGATAATTTTGGATTTTTGCTCCAAAGTCCTCTCTTGCTGCCATATGATCAGATTTATTCAATGCAAATATTGGGGATGAGTTAAGTGCATGTGATGGGAGGAATTAAATGAGGTTGGGTGGAATTCTATGTGGGAGAGGATTCATGAGGGGTTTAAATAGGTTGGGTTTGTTTTAGGCTGATCCCAAATGGCTTTGGGTTGGGTTTGATCAACCCCCAATGGGTTTTGGCTTGGTTTCAAGGGATTTGGCCCAATTTGGGTCATATGGGTAATTTTGGGTCGAATTGACCCATTAGACCAAAATTGGCCAATTTAGCTTGGGATATGGGTTAATTCATGTTCAATTGGCTAATTGAAGATGAATGTTGTCTTTGGTTTGAATTAATTTGGATTTAATTTTGATTTAGGCTAAATTGACCCTTTAGGCTAGTTTGGGCTTGGTTGGGTCAAGTTGACCAATTGGGCTTGACTGATCAAACTGAGTTTAACAATTAATTTGTGTTAGATCATGATTTGACCTGATTTGGTCCTTTAGGCCAATTTAGGTCAATTTGGATCAAATGGCCAATTGGGCTTGGTTTGGCCCAAATGATCCTAGGGTGATCAACAATCATGGTGGAAGATTTTTGTGAGCTTGGTTCAATCCAATTTGGGTTGGATTAGAAGTTGGCTCAAATGGGTCCTTTAGGTCACTTTAGGTCAAGTGGACCTAAGTGGGTCAATTGGTTTGGTTTTAGTTTGATTGAGTTTATTGAACTTATATATGAGCCCTAGATTGGAATATAAATTCAATGACAATCAATTTGGAGTCTAAGGTATTTTGGCTCATTTGAAATTTTCAAGTCAAAAGGGCTACGTTGGGTTTGACTTGGGTTGGTTTTGATTTGATTTGATGATTATAGGTTTCATTTATATTTGGGTAGATAATTGAATAAATGATTGAATTAAGAGAAAATTCATTAGTTTTGACTTGATCTGGATAGGATTTGGCTAAGTCCAAAGAATTGGCTTAAAGTGTTTAGATTGAGTTTGGATTTGATTTTCGATATAATTTTGGTCATTTGAATTTGGATTTAATTTATATTTGTGAATATAAATGAAGGAATTGATTTATAAAGAGATCAATAGTTTTATTTGATTTAAGGAGTTTTGGCTAAGCTTATGAATGTGGTTCATATGGCTTAGAAAGGGATTTTAGGATTTTGAATTTGATTTTGGGTTTCAATCATTTGGAGTCAAATTTTGAAATTAGATTTGGAATTTGAATTTGAATTTGAGATTTTGTTTGAGAACTGAGTTTGGTTTGATTTGAGAAAGTGTATCTAGATTATGTTTAGGCTATGGGATAAGTAATTTCCTTAAACCCTAAGGCATAACCTAATCTTATGATTAACACTTCTAAGTCTCTAGGTTTAGGTTAAGTGTTCACCTAATCACTAGATGGGTCTTATGACTAAGGAAATCTTAGTGTCTAGAAGATTCCTAAGTCTAAGAAGAGGAGGTTAAGAGCTCACTCTGAAAGAGAGGTCAACATCCCATAAAGGGGAAAATCAACCTCAGAACCTAAATCTACAGAGCTTTGGAGAGGGACAAAAGCACAACCTAAATTTAAGGAGAAAATGGGAAATTGGTTTGCCTCCACAAGAGAGGATAAACCACCTGATAGCTTGGATTATAACCATGGGGTGGGTCAACTAACTCCTCCATAATTTTAAATACTTTATGCTTATGCAATATAGCTAGTATTTATTTAGAAATAGACTAAGTCCTTAAACTCACTCCTTAAAGTGACTTGATCATGTAAAGGGACATGCTTCAAATGATCTAAATCTAATCAATTCAAATTTCATTTTATTTTTATATTTAGACAATTATTTTGACTCAGGCTATTAGGATTCATATGATTGATGCATGAGAAATAAGGTTATTTGCCAAAATTAGCGAGAAGGGAGGAGGTGAGTTTCCACCATGGCTCTTAAAGATAAAGCCAAGTTTCTCTGACAAAGATGGAAGCCCTCCAATCAAGAGTAAAATAAGATGCATTCATGCATCATATTCTAAAATAAATGCTCATCTAGCTAAGGGTTTTCTAATTCTTTTATCTAGATTTTAAACCTAAGCTTTAGGTGAGGTTATGAGTTGTTTGACTTTATTTTGAGTTGTTAAGTTGGGTAAAATATTTATTTTTCCCTAAATAGCCTAATCAACATCCCGGCCATACATAAAGTAAGAAAGAAACTAGGAAAAGCATGCCACTTAATGCAAAAGCTAAGCAAATCATCAATTTTAAAGCTAATCCAAAAGAATAAAGGCCATTGTGGTGGGCACTAAAACAAAATATCAAATGTGGGTAGTCAAGCTCTACCCTTATACAACCTGGATTACAAATAAATTAAATTACAATTAAGCAAGGAATTCATTGTTATGAGGGTCTTAAAGCTTTACTTCTTCTTTCTTCTTTTCTTTCTTTCTTCTTCTTTCTTGTTCTTTTCTTCTTTTCTTCTTTGGTTCCTTCTTTTGGATGGTTGGAAGGTAGATGCTCCAAGGCCTCTCATGGTGCATAAGATATGATCTTATGACCAGTGCTCATCATAATCCCCATAACAATCACTCCAAAATCCTAATTGCATAAATTTAAATGAAAAGGAAAAGTGGAAATCTAACAAACACCTACAAAACAAAGGTTAGTTAAAACACACCACACAAATTTCAAGAAAGTATATTGGACTTATTACCCCACACATGGGTGACTAAGTCCACCTAGCCTATTGGATTATGCTTAGGGGTATAAAGCATCTACAAGCAAAAGCATTTAAATTTTATTTATGATAGCCTCAGCACAATTCCTGTGAAAGAATAGTTAGACTAAGAATATCCTACCATTCATTCTACAGTATACATCCTAACATCAGTCAAAACATATATCACAAAATAAAAATCTCAAATCATGCAAAACCTAAAGCTAGAAGTGGTGACTTAGGCTTGTGTGTGCTTTGAAGGCTTTGTGTGGTATACTTAGCTATGGCTTTAGGTTCAAATTTTCTAAGTGTGAAGAACATGTTCAACTTAGAGGAGGGTTTCATTTAAGTTGTTTAATTATTTTGGGTTGATTTTATTTCATGTTTTGATTTGGTTTAAGTGGATCGTACAATTAATTACTAAGTTATGAAGAGGAAGATAGCTTCCTAACCTAAGTAATTTCTAAAATAGGTTCACATTTTAGTTTTATTTAGGTGAATGTTTTATTTAAATATTTTAATTAATCCTAGGTTTAGATAAACTCTAAACAAACCTATTCAAAAAGAAAGGCATTTTATGATTAAATAAAATGAATCAAAATTCACATAACACACATTACTTGCTTTCTTTCCCAACATATATAACATGCATATGGATGGACCCTAAGTATATCTATACATACAAATGAGAGTATTTAACACACTTTATGATCCATGCTACATAATCCATTTAAGAAAATTTAGAAGTTGAATATGCATGATTTTTCTGAAGTAGTAAGGGGTTTCCTTTTCTAAATTTTCACATACACATATGAAAGTAAGAAAGGCATAAGTGTGTACATCACCATTATTAACCAGAGGTGTAAGGTACAAAACCTACTTATGGTTACATAAAGACTTGCAACCTTAGGGTTGTCCAGACTAATATACCACTTTCCTTAAATACAAACATATGTATAAAAGAAATGAAATAGAAAAGGAGAATGCAAATGTTGTATTAATGGATTCATTTTATTTATGCAATTTATGTATGCTAGTATAGGTAAACCTTCTTAAGAGGTAGCATAGATGAATAGGATATGGAATTAGGTGGTGTTCTTCAAATGTACCATACACTCACTAGATTTCTATTCAAAACTATACCAACATAAGAAAGAAAGGGAACCTATGCTAAGCATACCTTTATATCCTTTCACATGCAAGCTTATAATTAAAGTATAAGTAGCACACTTTTAGATTTGATATTTGATTTATATGTTTTGAAAATAATTTGGATTTAGTAGTGATATTAGCCATTCATATTTCTACTTTAGCCAACACATGCAAATTTGACATAAAGTAAACAATTTCATTTTAAATTTTGAATTTGAAAAATATGAATGCATGAAATCACATGACATACAAATTTAACATGTTGGGGAAAGATTCAATCAATGAAAGAATGTAAACAAACACTTAAATCCTAAAGACATTCTTATAGAATAAGAAAGTTTAAAATAAATCAAAGTGAATTCAAAGTGATTTGTGTTTAGTTTGGAGTTTGATTTAATTTTGAAAAGGTGAGATGAGTTTGCTATTCCTAACCCATTCCCACATGTGTTTGACATTTTTTTTCAATTTGTAGATAATTAGATCCATTTTTTTGAATTAATTATGTTAATATATGAATTAAGTAACTTAATTAACCCTTACCTACACCACCTTAGAAGAATTAACCAAATAATGATGAGCCAATGAGATGACATAAAAACTCACAAGAATTTAAATTTGCAATGCACCTAATAAGAAAAGGCTAATGCAATTTGGCTTATAATTAATGTTAATTAAGCTAAGGGTTTAACTTAAGTAATTTCAAAATACACTTTCATACTTATGAATTGGGTTTTGATTTCCTTAATTCAAGCTATTAAATACCTAAGCATCACCCAAAGTAGATTAATTAACTTCTGGAAATTTTAGAATTTTAGAAATTAATTAAGGGATAATTAATGAATTAACCCTTAATTAAGAGATTAAGGAGATAAAGGGGTTTAGGGAATAGCTTAAATGCCCCAAAAATATTCCATAAACCTCCCACTTATTGGATCTGTAATCAACCTAATTATGGATTAAAATCACTAATTACACCTTAGTATCCTTAATTATAAGGAGGGTAATTAAGAAATCCATATGCAATTCTTCTAATCAAGCCTCCAATAAATCCCAAGAAAATTAGGGGAGGTGGGAGGCAGAAGTCATCCCCTAAAATATACCCAAGAAGTTTGGGATTAATCAAAGGCTTAATTAAAAATAAATTAGCAAAATGAAGTTTTCAATAAAACCCAAATTGAGAGAAAATCATAATCCAAAGCCCTTTGAAATTAATTTTAAAATATTCTAGGTTGAATTATCTTTTCATAGGATTTTATTTCATAATTATTTGAATTGTCTATAGGGCATTATGAATTTTAGAAGTTCCCTAGATAAATTAGAAATAATTAAAACATCCTAAATAATCCTCTAGCTCAGAGTGTGATGCGTGGTGGCTGCGTCATACTTCATCTGTGAGGGGCTTACTTAGTTAAAGATCGATAGTTAGATCTCCTGGGTTTCAAAATGGATAAGAATTTCTAAAGCGTGGGAATTATCTCCGTCCATCCAAAATGTGTATGGATGGTGAGATCTAGTTCTTCCCTCGATCGGCTCATGATCAAGGGGAAGATCTGAGCTCGATTGAGTTAGGATTCAAACCAAACTCAACCCACACCATCTAAAGTGAAAGAGCAGCACATCCAACAGTCAAAAATCCATGGGATTAAAATATCTTTCATGAAGCTCCACATCACATTGAGTTTAATGGTCAAAAAATCCCATACCTCACTAGGTGATCACCGACACTCGATTCTCTTGGAGAAGCTTCATCTGGTTGACACGAAGCTGTGCTGAAGTTTTGAGCACTTGAGGTTGAGTGGACTGGTATATGAACCACCTCCTCCTTAGCTAGCTTGTGGCTTTGATCGAGCTAGGTCCCCCACTTTCCTTTGAAACTTCAAAGAGAGCTTGGGTGCACTTGACTTGCCTCTCTAATGGAGTGTGCAAAAGCAATTGGAGTGAAATTGAGTGAAGAGGAAAGTGGGGTTAGAGCAAAGGTTCCCAACTGATACCTAATTGTTTAACATATAGACTTAGATACACTAATGCTTTGCTTTAGAGCCTAGTCTTCATTGCTATCTAGCTCAAGTGTCACCTCTAAGGGAATCTACTATTGAGTAGAGCTGGCTAGTGTGCTAATCATATAAGACTCATCCTATGAACTAAATTCTTAGTCTATATGGATAGCAGGTGTACTACTGGTAACTGGGATTTATCTTCTATTAGGTGAACAATAAAAATGTTTTCCAGCCCTGGGACGACCTCTGAACTAGGCTCTTCCTCTGCCTGGTTGAGGTTTAGTCATCTTACCCATATGTTCAAAAGGAGTAACGAATTGTGGGTGGAATATAATGTGAGGCTCCATTTCCTCATCCAAGTTTATTTTCGTTCCTTTTTATTGTCATTTTCATTTTCTCTTTTCTTTTATTTTTCTTTATCTCTTTCCTTTTCTTTTTCTTTTATTTTTTAACTTTGGCCAAGTTCATGAGAATAGACTTGTTGATTTTGAGGGAGGTAGTAAGACGCATCCTCATATATGTCAACTTTGTGAACTGTAAATGGCTTGAGATCTCCTTTGACATAGTAGATGATCCCACCTCTCATAAACTTCATACACTGATGCAGAGAGAATGGAACTATGTTCTTCTCATGTATCCATGGTCTCCCAAGCAAAGCGTTGAAAGATGTATCTGAGTCTATAATGCGAAACTTGGCTTCGATCTTCCAATCATCTATCTCCAAGGGCAACACTATGGAGCCTAAGTCCATTGACCTCACTTTTGTGCATATTCAATCTCCATCTTAGACTTAGGAGTCTTCTAGAACTAAGACTTCTAGTCATAAGACACTTAATAATGTAAACGTTTAACCTAAGCCTAACGACTTAGAAGGGTTAACCATAGGAATAGGTTATGCCATAGGGATTAGGATAGTCCACCTGCCCTACAACCCAAATTCAATCCATGTTCACCTTCTCAAACCAAACCTCAAGTTCAATTTAAACATCAAATTGAAATTCAAATTCAAATCTAAATAAAAACCCAAATTCTAAAACTAAATGATTGAAGCCCATGATCAAATCCAAACTTGAAACCATGCCTAAGCCATATGACCTATCCCATGGACTTAGCCAAATCTTAATCCAAATCAATCCAAAATCAATTGATTTTTCTCATAATCAATTTATATCTTCAATCTTCTTTCTAAATATAAATCAAATCTTCATTCAAATGATCGAAATTAAATCAAACTAAATCAAATTAAATCAAAACCCTTCCTAAGCCATATGACCTATCCCATGGACTTAGTCAAATATTAATCCAAATCAAGTCAAACTCAATTGATTTTCTCATAAATCAATTATATTTTTGATCATCTTCACAAATTTAAGTGAAATATACATTTAAATTATCAAAACTAAATAAAACCAAATCAAAATCCAAACCTAAGCCACATGACCTAACTCCTTGGACTTAGCCAAATTCCTTCTTTCGAAAACCCAAATTCAATTAATTTTCTCATGAATCAAGTATACTTTCAATCATATTCACAAATATAAATGAAATATGCAATCATCAAGCTAAACCAAAATCAACCCAAGTCAAACCCAACTTAACCCTTTTGACTTGAAATGTTCAATTGAACCAAAACCCATTTGAACACAATCCAATTGCAATTGAATTTATATATCAATCCAAAATCCATATAAAAACTCAACTAAATCAAACTCAACCCAAAATCAAGTCAACTAAACCAATTTGGTCCACTCGACCTAAAGTGGCCAATTTGATCAATTTGAACCAAGTTCTAATCCTACCCAATTTGGATTGAACCAAGCTCATCAAAACATCCCATCATGATTGTTGATCACCCTAAGTTGATCAATTATCACAAATTGGGACAAACCAAGTCAACTTGTTCATTTGACCAAGTTAACCCATTAACCCATATGAACCCAAACTAGCCAAATTACAACCTAAGCCAAATCCCTTGAAACCAATGATTCATACCAAATCAAAATAAATATTTGAATATGACTTGAACTTTAATTGAGTCAAACCAAACCCAATTGGCTCTCTTGACCTAAGTTGACCCAAATTGACCTAAATGACCAAATTGAGTCAATTCAAACTATAAACTAAATTGATTGCAACCAATGGCTCAAGTTCATTCCAAATTGATTGTTGAACTTGACCAAAGCCATGATTGAACCCAATTGAACACAATTGACCTACTTGGTTGACCTAAAGGTTAAAGTTGGCCTAAATCAAAATCTAAATTAATTAAAACCAAAACCTACAATCATCTTCAATTGGTCTAAACCTAAATCAAACCCAATAATTTGGTCAATTTGGTCAAATTCAACTTTCATTTGACCCAAATGAATTCAAATGAGCCAAAAAAAAAAAAAAAAAAACTAACACCAAACCAATTGAACAAAACATCCCAAATGATCATATGAACTTTAGTTTTTGATTTAATTGTCAACTTGACCAAACCCAATTTGACCTATTTGAGTCAAATTGAGCCAAACCTAACAAAATCAACTCCGTTAGACTTGAAATTTGGGTTAACCCACTTTTGGCTCATTTCTAATCTACCCAAATAAAATCAAATACCAAATGATCATTCTACCCTTGGGTCAAGGGCATCACATGAGAGAAATCAACTATGTAAGTGGTGATATCCATTCCGTAGCCACTTAATACTCTCCCAATGGTTCACTAGTCGCTTAGGACATTTCCCAACCTAACCCAATGAGTGGTTGGGTCTGCCATGACCCATGGGAGGTGAAATCACCTCACCTTCCCCATTAGAGCATTTGAAACCCATAGGACACCCATGATTCCTCCTCTACAGCCACCTCCACACCTTCAACCAACCAAGCCAAGCCAACTCACCTCCAACCTACCACCCACGACTGCCTGAGATGGCCGGATGGCCACTAGAAGCTAAACAGGATCCCACCATTCGATCAAGATGAAGGTGGGTATACACCCCCTCGTTTCCACTCAAACAAACACAAAAAGCATTCCTCAGAGCCTTAGCTACCCAAGAAGAGCTGATAGAGCCATTCCCTAAGTTCCCAAGCTCATTCCTCGATCGTGAAATGCCATTCCCGTGCATCCTGAAATAGGGCACTCCCATTTTTGACCTAACTTCCCCATTTCCCCAATAAACTCAAATGAACTTCCATGCACCTTCCCTAGGCCTTGTCAAGCAAGAATGAATCATCTCCCAAGCTTCCCAAGCATGGGAGGTGGGACTTAGATGAAAGCTGAGCTCTAAATCATCAGTTCATGGCCTTCCGAGTGAACATTGAGGAATTTATCCAATTGTTGCTCAACAGGGCTTTGTCTCCACTAGATGAAACTTGCTCAATCATTTGAGCTGCCAATCTTGAGCTCCAGCAAGGTATGCTTCCAAAACTGATCCTTAGGCATAAATGGGTTGCATTTTTTTGAAGAAAACTTGCATCTCGTGTGATCTTGTCTGTTGGATCCCCTTCGATCAATGTCTTGAAGGTGTGGGATCCTGCTAGAGTTGATTCGAGCTCGGGTAAGCTCAGATCAAGTGAGCAATGGCGGAGGAACTCCATTCTCTGTCACTCCCGTGACGTTAGATCACACGCTGTCCATTTCGTATGATCAAAATGGATGATCGTGATTAGATCTGCTAGATCGATATGATTTAATCCTATTAATCTATGAGATTAATCATAGCCATCTGATCTTAGATCGAATAGCGAACGAGAAAGCGCGTCCGCCGCCACCACGTAGGCACTGAGTCTGATAAGTTTTAAGTATCCAATCCCGTGGCACCATGTGGAAAGTGCATGGCATCAACGCGCCACATGGGACCAACAGGATTAGGCTTAATTAATCATTTTAATGGCTGAAACTTCTAAAAATCATTAAAAATCATAGAGAAATAAAAAATGCAAATAAATACTCATTTTAAAGGTATTTCAAAGGAGAATTAATTAAAAATGATCTTAACTAATTTTGAACAATAATTATAGTTTAATTGCAAAATTAATTAGCTTAATTACTCCTTAATTACTTGAGTAATTAAACCCAAAATTTATGGGTTAATTTAATGGGATGACCTCTACCTCCCATGATTTTCTTGAGATTTATTGCTCACTTAATTAGAAAAATTGACTAATTAAACCTTAACTACTCTTTTAAGTTAATTAATGATTAATTAATCCCATAAATAGTAATAAATTAGTTAATTAATTTTATTAATCATTGTACAATAGTAAGTGAACTAAGGAATAGGTTGGGACCCCTTTCCTAAGTTCATTTCACCCTTTTTAAAATAAATTAATTAAGATTTAACTAATTAATTAAATCACTTAATCAAATTGAAATCATAATCACATTAGGCATTAATTAAATCATGGGGTAATTAATAACCTAAAGTAGTTTAAAGAAATTATGGTTAGTCACATGTGTGGGAAAACCATAAGAGTAATTAATTAAGTCCCTTTAATCTAATTAACTATTAATCATGAGCCAATTGCATTAGGCTTTTATTTCTAAGATCATTGTAAGTTTATTTTCCATGCATGTGATGTTGGCTCATAATTATTTAGTTAATTACTTTAAGGTGATAGATAAGGGTAATTAATTCATCTAATTAAGGGTTCAACTTAATTAACCATAAAATCAACTTAATTACATTTCCTTAAATTAAATCAAATCACTAATGTGGGAATGGGTTTAAAACAAATAAGTGATGATTTCTCTTCTCCTCTTTAAATTAAATCAAATCCAAAACTTAATTAATAAAGAAGCTTTGGTTTGCTTTAAATAATCTTATTTGATTTGATTGTTCTTAAGAACTAGTTTGGTTGAATGAATCACATGCTTATATTTGATTGTCCTCTTTTCCAATCATGTTAAATTTGGTACATAATTTGAATTCATGCATCCATCTTTTCAAAATCAAGTAAAATAAAATGGATTTCCTTTATGTAAGCTTGCATGTGTTGATTTAATTTAATATATGCATATTATCACTATTAAATCCAAATGTATTTTCAAAAGCTTATAATGAATAATAATATGTGTTATGATGTTAGTTATAAATACATAAGAAATGCATGTTCTTATAGCTTAAGTGTATGAATGTTGAGTTCTCTTTCCTCTATTCATGTGTTGATTTATATAAGATTGAATGGTAATAAGTATATAGTCTGACATCCGGGAACACGGGGCTTTAGCTAAAAGGAGGTCATTTGATTACCTCACTTCCCTAGTTTAACAATGGCACATGCCCATTTGATTTCATTCTTATGTATTTCAACATTAAAATTTGGATAAAGCTTTAATCCATATATATAAATGATTCAATAAAAATAATCTTTGCATGGTTTCTTTATGTCATTTATGTATACATCCATGTGTGTCCAAAAAAACCAAGTATATAGTCTGGACATCCGAGAATGAGGCTTTAGTTAGCCCCAAGGAGGTCATTTGATTACCTCATTTTCTTGGTTTAACAATGACACGTACTTACTATATCTTTGTACATGTATATGTATATGTGATTAGTGAATGAAAATCCCATTTTACATTAAAATTGCATGCATTCATAATTGACTAAGTGGTTGAATTAATTAGCCATATGATTTGTCAGCTTACTTCCTATGTTCATGTATATGAATTTACATATGTTTGAATGCAAATGGGTATATAGTCTAGACATCTAGAATACTGAGGCTTTAGCTAACTCCAAGGAGGTCATTTGATTACCTCACTTCCAGGTTAACAATGGCACATGCATATTTAATTTCATTCTTATGTCCTTTTTTTGTATAAGAATTTGGATAAAGTTTTAAATTAATATGTTTAAATAATTCAATCAAATAAAATATAAATTCTAAACATACACATATATTCATCATTTTAAGGTGTCCTAAAATATATTTGTATAGATACACTCTAGATTAAATCATATGCATGTTACATGTGATGGAAAGGAATGATTTAATATATGTCATGTGGTAGTAATTCAATTAAATTAATCTTAAGATGCCTTTCATTTTGAATAGAATTATTTAAAGTGAACCTAAACTTAGGATTAATTAAATCATTTAATAAACTATTCATTAAAGAAAATAAATCAAATTAATATACTTTAGACTTAAGGTAGGGATGAAGAAACCCTTTTTCCTCTCTTTATATCAAATGAAACAAAAAAACACAAATTAAAATTTTCAAATCAATTAAACTACTTCAAGTGAAATCAACCTTTCATGTTACTTAGAAAATACAACTAATGGACACACTAAATATATAATACATTTTAATAAGTTATTTTAAATTAAATATTGATGTATATGCTTCAAAATTAATATAAACCTAATCATATTTTCTAATCATGATTAAGGGATGCTTAAAAATAAATATGAATGCTTTTTACAAGTTTCTTAAATCCTTAAGCATAATCCAAGTTAGGATAAACAGTTATCCATGTGTAGGTACTAAGTCCAAATTATAAATACAATTTGGGATTATATGTATATTTTTACTCTAGTGTGTAGATTTACTTTTCCCAATGTAAATAGGGTAGTATAGGATTGATGGATTAGAAGATGCTTTGTCCTGCCAGTGCCTTTGAAGCAAGCACCATCCAAATCAAAGAAGGAACCAAATCAAAAATGGAAGTATGAAGAAAGAAGACCCATATAGCATTTCATATAATTATAATCATAGATCTCGGCTACCCATCTTTTTTCTCTTCAGGTTGTACGATAGTACTCGATTGCACTGGCCTTTTATTCTTTTATGATAGTATATATAATTGTTTAATGTTATAATTACATTATGCATTAGGACAGTATGCTTTTCATAGTTTCTTAAATGATTGATGCTTTAATGTGTGCTTGAATACGATTAGGCTCTTAGTATAAAAATAACTTTTCTACCCAACTAATCACTCATAACTATATTTTAAACAACTCATAACCTCATCATAAAGCCTAAGACATAAATAAGATAATTAAAAGATTTAAAAACCCCTCAGCTGTATGGTTGTATGTTTCACATCATGCATGCATATTCTTTCTCTCTTGAACATGAAGGATCTCCATCCTTACATGATAAAGAATGACCTATGAGGGCATCCCTTGTGTGGAGAACACCTTCTTCTAGTTGATTTGACCCATAACCTATTTCATCATGCATTTAGGCATAAGAAATCCTAAAGCCTCTGTCAAAATGATGTGTCTAAAATGAAATAAAATTTGAAAATATTTTGCATCTATAGATTAAGTTATATGCTCATACCACTCATGCTCTAATATCTTAGGGAGTGTGTTTAGTACTTTAGTCTCTGTCTAATTAAATAACTACCCTAGTTATCTTACAATTTATAAGACCAAACTACATGGTTTTAAAATTGAAGGAGGTTAGCTTGGCCACTCAGATGATTATAAGTCCAGAAGTTGGACAATTTATTCTCTATTGTGGAGGTAAACCCTTATGTCCACCTATCGCTTATATTTAGGTCGTAAGCTCCCTAGATTTAGGATCTGAGGTAGCTATTTTCTTTGAGCTACGAGCATAAATCCTCACCTCTTAGGCATTCCCAAAACCTTGTGTTGGTGGATTATAAGCCCTAGTAATCTAATTAAATTTCAACTCAAAACATATAAATTTCCTCAACTTCAAAATTATAAAGACCAACCATACGATAGATTGGAATGCTCACTAGGCTTCCTAATATCATGAGAATTTCTACTTATTTCATTTGGATTCAAAAA
The DNA here is from genome assembly GCA_021442155.1 of Cymbidium sinense. Classification (NCBI taxonomy): domain Eukaryota; kingdom Viridiplantae; phylum Streptophyta; class Magnoliopsida; order Asparagales; family Orchidaceae; genus Cymbidium; species Cymbidium sinense. The sequence continues at coordinate 13,571 of JAKCPB010000690.1, read as the reverse complement.
TAAGTCTTCTCCTTGAACTTTCCAATTGATTTTCCAAATACAACCAATCCTTTGATAGTCTAACCTTTAAATCTTTGGAGATGATAATTGTCTACTTTAATCGAGAGTATTCTTAGGAAATTTCATTTCTTAAGATGTAACTAACTATGGAGGCTTGCCTCCGTATGGAACTTCAGAACTTTGTTTAGTATAAGCCCTGCTTTATTCATTCATGTAAAGTAGAAAAATCTCTGTACATTCAGACCCATCATGCCTTAGGAGTCCTTATTATGATTAGGTCCATTGTAGGGTGATGCCTCTATCTTTTGAGATAGTACATCATACCTTAATGTTATACCTATTCACTCAAAAGTAACCCCTATGATCTCGGTGCCCCCCCCCCCCACCATACATCAAAAAATAAACACCATAAGGCCCTCTGCCTTGTTCATTGAATCCTTTAACATCATCCTTTCTTTTGAGTTTAGAGATGTGTAAAGATCCCTAGAGTATTCATCACGAATGTAACTAAGATGTGAGTGGCATGCCTCCTCTTAGTAGCGGTCACTAATATATCTCTAGACCAAAGCCTTGATATTTTCTCTCTTTGATAAGATAAGTCATATGCTTAACTTAAAACTTTAAAAGACATTATAATCAACTCGCTTGGTCCTCCAAAATATCCATGGGTGGAGCATCTTATGAAGGCTATCTCTATTAGAATGACTTTCTACCTTATCCAGCTACCTAGGTAGAACTATGTAGGTTGACTTCTGACTTCTTGGAATGTTGAGTGGAAAGTCTACCTTCATCTGCATACCTAGCTTCTCCTATGGGTTCCTCATAATCGACTCCAAGTCAATCTCAAGAGGTGAACTATTTAGAAGGATAGGACTCAATCATAAATGAAAGGATCAAACTACTAGAGCTATTATTTTATTTAGACTAGAGCTTTCAATAAATAAAATTAAGAGCATAGAGACAATATAAGTAGAATATTTTCATTAAATTTTTGGGTGGAGGTACATGAAGTCAAAGTAAGTTTAAGGGATTTAGTGCCTTATAAATACAATGCGAGAAGAAAGAAGCTAAAGAAGAGGTGGTAGTTATAATAGTGGAAGGAGTATTGACCGATGGTGCTACTAGACTATCTTAGAAAGTATGGTGAGTCACAGGCTATAACCCTCCCAAGTTGTCCTTGCAACTAGCAAACCTTCTTGGTGTTGGAGGTTTACACTTGTAAAGAAAGCTTGACTTTGAAATGATCTTCTTTGATAGATAGGGGGATATCCTAACCTTCTTGTCTAAGATTACAAGTATCCCCAAGATTACTCTAAACTAAATGGTTGTTCTAATAAGTTCCTTAGGTTAACTATGGCTCTCAACTTGTAGTGCACTCAAGATAATCCTTAAAGTGATACAATCAAGACATGGCCTAACATGCATGTGGTGGGGATAACTAGATCACCACTTTGCCCACTTCCCACCTCTTAGGCTAATTGAAAGTCAAGTTTTTTTAACATATTAAAGATTTTCCAACTACCTCCTTTGAATGAATGTATTCAATCTATCAACAAGAGTAGGTGGAAAGTAGCTACCTGGTGATGGATATGAATACCGCTAAAGCTAAAGGTGGTGGAAATGGTCATTGTGGTGACCGATATGATGGTCGAGGGGTGGAGAGAAGGAGGTCTTGAGCCTAGTCTCTCATAACTCTGGTCGCTGCTTCCTCATCTACTAACACAACTCCTCTTCTCAAACACCTTCTATAGCTTGGGCCTAGATTGGTCAGAAAAATGTTTGCTTCCCTTGTAAAGTCGCCTTGTTGATTAATTTCTCAATGTATAAAGCCCCAAGGATGAGCCATGGATATTCTTGAGAAGAATCTCAATGGCATGTTGTTCGATGTGGTTCACATTTCATGCTTATGCCAGAGAATGTAATCAATAAGGGACTCATTGAGTATTTCACAATGACTCATACCACCTCTAGAGCTCCAACAAACCTCTTAATGAAAAAGGTGCTCCAACTCAAGAAAAGTCTTCACCAACTTGGTTCGAATAATCAAATGCAACACCTCACACTATAAAAGGCTAGTGTGTAAACAAAATCTCTAAAGTGTAAATAAATCAGGGTTCTACCATAAAGATCTTGAAGGATAGTCCAAACCCTAAATAAAATAAAAAACCTAAACCTAAAAAAATAAACCTAAAATAAATAGAAAATAAAACTTAAATCTAAACTAAAAAAAAACCTAAACCTAAAATAAACAAAATAAAGTAAACATAAACTTAAGCTAAAATAAACTAAACTAAAATAAATAAAACTTAAACTTAAACCCTAAACTAAATAAAATAAAATAAAATTTAAATAAACATAAACCTAAACTAAAAAAGAAAATAAAAAAATAAACTTAAAATAAAACCTAAAACCTAAACCTAAAAAAAAATAAATAAACCTAAACATAAAAAATAAAATAAAAATATAACTAAACTAAAAAATAAACATAAACCTAAACCTAAACCTAAAATAAACTAAAATAAAACCTAAATAAAATAAATATACTAAATAAATAAACTAAATAAATAAAAAAAAATAAAAATAAAAATAAAATATAAAATAAATAAAAATAAATTAAATAAACCAAAACCTACTACTTTACTTAATTTAAAACCCTAACTAATAAACCTAAAAAAAACCCTAAACCCTAAATATAAACACTAATCCCTAAACTTAAGCCCTAAACCCTAACCCTAAACCCTAAACTAAATAAAAAAAACCTAAACCCTAAAATAAACCCTAAACCTTAAACCCAACCCTAAACCCTAAAATAAAATAAAATAAATAAAAAACCTAAACTTAAATAAAATAAAATAAAATTTAAAATAAAACTAAATTAAAACCTAAACTAAACCTAAAATAAAATATATAAACTAATAAAATAAACTAAGATAAAATAAATAAAACCTAAATAAACTAAAAAAATAAAATAATAAAACCTAAATAAAATAAAAAATAAAATAAACCTAAAATAAAATAAAACTAAATAAAAACCTAAACCTAATAAACCTAAAAAAATTAAAATAAATAAAAATAAAACCTAAACTAATCCTAAAATAAACTAAACCTAAACCTAAACCTAAACTAAAAAATAATACCTAAAATAAACTAAATAAAACCTAAACCTAAACCAAAATAAAATAAAATAAAACTAAAACCTAAACCTAAAATAAAAAAATAAAAAATAACTAAAAAAATAAACCTAAACCTAAAAAATAAACTAAAATAAAACCTAAACTAAAATAAACCTAAAATAAATAAACTAAACTAAATAAACTAAATAAAATAAAATAACTAAATTAAAATAAATAAAAATAAACTAAATAAACTAGATAAACTAAAAAACCTAAACCTAATAATTTTAAAAAATCATAAACCCTAAATAAACCCTAAACCTAAACCCTCAAAACCTAAACCCTATACCCTAAACCCTAAACCCTAAAACCCTAAACCTAAAACCCTAAACCTAAACCCTAACCCTAAACCCAAAACCCTAAACCTAAACTAAACCCTAAATCTAAACCTAAACTAAATAAATTAAAAATAAACCTAAACCTAAAACCTAAACTTAAACCAAAAATAACTTTGATAAACATCAAACCAAACTTAGAAATAGACTAAATAAAATAAGAGTCTAAATCAAAAAAATAAAAAAGAGGTTAAATAGAGATGGTTCTAAAACTAAAAACTAAAGAACTAAACTAATCGCCATAAACTAAGATGGTTCTAGTTATAAACTATGCATGCTCATTTTGATTTAACAATGTCTTAAAAAAAACTAAGTTACTAAGAAATCAAAAGAAGAAATGTTGAATCTAAATTTGTTCTATTAAAAAAACTAAAACCTAAACCAAACTAAAATTTAAAAAACCTATAATAAAACCTAAACTAAAAACCCTAAATACCTAAACCCTATAAACCCTAAACCTAAACCCTAAACTAAAACCTAAACCTAAACCTAAACTTAAACCTAAATCTAAACCCTAAACCTAAACCCTAAACCTAAAACCTAAACCTAAACCTAAACCTTAAACCTAACTAAACCAAACCTAAATAAACTAAACCTAAACCTCACTAACCCTATACCCTAAACCCTAAAATAAAACTTAAATAATAAAAACTAAAATAAAATATAAAACCTAAACTAAAATAAAATAATAAAATAAAATAAAATAAAAATCTAAACTAAAACATAAACCTAAACCTAAACCTAAACCTAAAAAAAATAAAATAAAAAATAAAAATTAAACTAAAATTAAATAAATAAAATAAACTAAAATAATAAAACCTAAATAAAATAAAACTAAATAAAATAAAATAAATAAACTAAAAATAAAATAAAAACTAAATAAAACTTAAACCTAAAAAATAAACCTAAATAAATAAATAAAAATAAACTAAAAAAAAAAACCTAAACCTAAAATAAAAGAAAAAAAACCTAAACTAAAATAAACAACCTAAACCTAAACTAAAATAAACTAAAGCTAAACATAAACCTAAACCTAAATAAAATAAATAAATTAAATAAACCTAAATATAAACTAAAAAATAAAACCTAAAAATAAACCTAAAATAAAACCCAAACCTAAACCTAAAAATAAGATAAAACTAAACCTAAACCTAAAAAAAAAAAAAATAAAACCTAAAAATAAATAAAAATAAAACTAAACTAAAAAATAAACCTAAACATAAACTAAAAATAAACTAAAGTAAAAAAAAAATAAACTAAAATAAATAAAACAAAATAAATAAAAAATAAACTAAAATAAAATAAAATTATAATAAACTAAAGTAAATAAAAAAATGAACTAAATAAACTAAATAAAACTAAACCTAAAGTTTACTTAATTAAAAAAAATAACCCTAAACTCTAAACTTAAAACTAACCTAAACCCTAAAAAAAAACCTCCCTAAACCCTAAATTCTAAACCTAAAACCCTAAACTTAACCCTAAACCCTAAACCTAAACACCTAAACCCTAAACCTAAACCCTAAACCCAAACCTAAAACCTAAACCTAAACTAAATCCTAAACCTAAACCTAAATAAATAAACCCTAAAATAAAACCTAAACCTAAACTAAATAAAACCTAAAATAAAATAAATAAATAAACTTAAACCTAAATAAAATAAAAAATAAAATAAAATAAACCTATACTAAAGTAAATATATCTAAAATAAAACACTAAATCAAAGAAAATAAAATTAAACTAAAATAAAATAAAATAAAATAAAATAAAACCAAACTAAAAAAAATAAACCTATAAATAAAATAAAACAAATAAAAAAATAAAACATAAACCCTAAAGTAAAAAATGTAAACATAAATAAACAAAATAAAATAAACCTAAACCTAAACAAAATAAACTAAACCTAAACCTAAACCTAAAATAAACTAAACCTAAACCTAAAATAAAATAAAATAAGCTAAAATTAACCTAAACCTAAAAAAATAAACACCTAAAAAATAAACCTAAACCTAAAATAAAAAATAAATCTAAACCTACTAAAAAAATAAAACCTAAACCTAAAAAATAAATAAATAAAAAAATAAACTACAAAATTAGCATAAACTAACCTAAACCTAAAACTAAATAAAACCTAAACTAAAATAAATAAACTAAATAAAAAATAAAAAATAAAATTAAAACTAAATAAAATAAACTAACTAATTAAAAATAACCTAAACCTAAATAAACCTAAAACTAACTAAACCTAAACCCAAAAAACCTAAATAAACCAAAACCTAAACCTAAACCCTAAATAAAACACTAAAAAATAAAATCTAAAAACCCTAAAAAATAACTTAATAACCTAAACCCTAAACCATAAACCTAAACCCTAAACCCTAAAAAAACTAAACGTTAAACCTAAAACCTAAACTAAAGAAAAATAATAAACCCTAAACTAAACTAATCCTAAAATAAAACCTAAAACCTAAACCTAAACCTAAATAAAATAAAATAAATAAATAAATAAACCTAAACCTAAATAAAATAAAATAATAAATAAATAAAAATAAACTAAAATAAATAATAATAAAAATAAACTAAATAAAATAAATAAAACCTATAAAACCTAAAAAAATAAATTAAATCTAAAAATAAAATAAAAATAAACTAATAATAAAAAAATAAAATAACCTAAAAAGTAAAATAAAAACTAAATAAAAACCTAAACCTAAATTAAAAAATAAAAACTAAAAATAAACCTAAAATGAAAACCTAAAACCTAAAACCTAAACCCTAAACCCTAAACCATAAAAGCTAAAACATAAACCAACTAAATAAACCTAAAAAATAAAATAAATAAACCTAAACCAAAATAAATAAAATAAAATAAAATAAAAACATAAATTAAAACTGAAACTTATACCTAAAGCTAAAAAGAAAATTAAATAAAAATTATAAACCATTCTAAAATAAAATAAATAAAAACCTAAACTAAATTAAAAAAATAAAACCTAAATAAAATAAAACTAAACCTAAAATAAAATAAAATAAAAATAAATAAAAATCTAAACCTAAAAATAAACCTATAAATAAAACCCAAACCTAAAAAAAAAAATAAAACCTAAACCTAAAATAACAATAATATAAACCTAAACTAAATAAACTAAACTAAAGTAAAAACCTAAACCTAAACTTTAAAAAAAAAACCTAAACCTAGACTAAAACATAATAAAATAAAATTAACTAAAAATAAACTAAAAAATAATACTTACAAAAAAACCTTAAATAAAAACCTAAAACCTAAACCTAAAAAATTAAAATAAAAGCCTAAACCTAAACCCAATAAAATAAAACCTAAACCAAAAATAAAATGATAAAACTAAACTAAAAATAAACCTAAACCTAAACCTAAACTTAAATAATAAACAAAAATAAATAAGCCTAAACTAAATTAACTAAACTAAGCAAAATAAAATAAACTAAATAAAATAAAATAAAAATAAAATAAAATAACTAAAATAAATAAAATAAACTAAATAAACCTAAACCTACTAGTTATAATTTAAAAAAATAAAAAAATTTAAAATTAAAACAAATTAAAACCTAAACCCTAAACTTAAACCCTAAACTAAAATAAAACCTAAACTTAAACCCTAAACACTAAACCCAAACCCTAAACCCTTAACTCTACACCCTAAACCATAAACCATAAACCCTAAACCCTAAACCCTAAACCTAAACCTAAACTTAAACCTAACCCTAAACCTAAACCTAAACCTAAACACTAAGCCTTAAACCCTAAACCCTAAACTCAAAACCCTAAGCCCTAAACCGTAAAAACATAAAAACCTAAACCTAAACTAAAATAAAATATAAAATAAATAAATACAAAACCTAAACCTAATAAAATAAAAATAAAATAAAATAAATAAACTTAAACTATAACCTAAACCATAAAATAAATAAAAATTAAAACTAAGCTAAAATAAAATAAATAAAACCTAAACTAAACTATAAAATAAAATAAACCTAAAAATAATAAACCTAAACAAATTAAAAATAAACATAAAATAAAAAAATAAACCTAAAATATAATAAAATAAGAACTAAATAAAATCCTAAACTTAAAAATAAATAAAAAAAATAAAACCCAAATCCTAAACTAAAATTAAAAACTATACCTAAATAAAAATAAAATAAATAAACTAAAATAAACTAAACTAAAATAAATAAAACCTAAACCTAAACCTGAAATAAACTAAACCTAAAACTAAATAAGATAAAATAAACCAAAAATAAACTTAAAATTAAACTAAAAAAATTAAACCTAAAATAAAAAACCTAAACTAACATAAAAATAAAATAAAAAACCTAAACCTAAACATAAAAAATAAAAAAACCTAAACCTAAACTAAACTAAAAAATAAACATAAACCTAAGAAAAAATAAACTAAAATAAAACTAAATTTAAATAAACCTAAATAAACTAAAATAAAATAAAAAAAAATAAACTTAAATAAAAAAAAAAAACAAAATAAACAAAAATAAAAATAAAAAATAAACATTTAATGTTTTAAAATAAACCCTAAACCCTAAATCCTAAACATAAACTCCTAAACTAAACCCTAAACTAAACTAACCTAAAACTAATAAACCATAAACCCTAACCTAACCTAAAAATAAACCCTAAACCCTAAACTAACACTAAACCTATAACTAAATCCTAAACCCTAAACCTAAAATCTAATAACCCTAAACCTTAAATCCTAAACACTAAACCCTAAACTTAAACCTAAATAACCTAAACCCTAAACTAAAACCTAAAAAATAAACCCTAAACCTAAAAAAAACTTAAAAAATTAAACATAAACTAAATAAAACCTAAAAATAAAATAATAAATAAAAAACCTAAACCTAAATAAAATTAAAATAAAATAAAACCTAAACTAAAACTAAACCTAAATTGAAAATAAAAAATAAAATAAAAATAAACTAAATAAAAATAAAGAAAACCTAAACTAAACTAAAAAATAAACCAAAGAAAACCTAATAAAAAAACTAAACATAAATAAAATAATAAAATAAAACCCAATTAAACTTAACCTAAAAAATAATCCAAAAAATAAACCCAAAAAATAAATAAATAAAACCTAAACCTTAAACTAAAACCTAAACCTAAAAAAAAATAAAATAAACAAAATAAAATAAACTAAACCTAAACTAAAATAAAATAAACCTAAAATTAAACTAAATAAAATAAAATATACTAAAAATAAACCTAAACCAAAACTAAAATATAAAATAAAAAATAAATCTAAAATAAAACCTAAACTAAAATAAAAAAATAAAAAATAAAATAAAAAAAATAAACTAAACCTATAAAAAACTAAACTAAACCTAAACCTAAAAATAAACTAAAATAAAAACCTAAACAAAAATAATTAAACCTAAAATAAATAAACTAAATTAATTAAAAATAAAAATAAAAAATAAAAAATAAAAATAAAAAATAAAAATAAACTAAATAAACCTAAACCTATTGGCATACTTAATTTTAAAAAAAAAACCTAAACCTTAAATTCGAAACCCTAAACCCAAAACTCCTAAACCCTAAACCTAAAAAAAAAATAATAAACTCTAAACCTAAAAAAAATACCTAAAATCCTAAACTAAACCCTAAACCTAAACCTTAAACCTAAACCCTAAATTAAAAATTAAACTAAAGTAACTAAATAAATAAATAAAAATAAACTTAAACCTAAAAAAATAAACCTAACCTAAACCTAAACCTAAAATAATAACCTAAAAACAACACTAAAAATCTAGATCTAAAAAAAAAAAACCTACTAATTAAATAAAAAAACCGCCATAAACTAAAATCCCACTACCATAAATCCTAAACTACTAAATCTAAACAAATACTCTAAATCAAAATAAAATAAATCTAAACCTATAAAAAACTAAAACCTAAACCCTAAACTAAACCTAAACCTAAAACCTAAACCCTAAACCCCAAAAAACCTTAAACCCTAAACCCTAAACCTATACCCAAAAAAACCTAACTAAAACCCAAACCCTAAACCTAAAATTTAAACCTAAACCCTAAACCCCAAACCCTAAATAACTATAAAACCCTAAATGCTAAACCTAAACCCTAAAAAAACTAAAACCTAAACTAAATAAACTAAAATAAAATAAATAAATAAACCTAAATCAAAATAAAATAAAAAAAATAAATAAATAAAAACCTAAACTTAAACCTAAAAAAGAAAATAAAATAAAAAATAAAATAAACCTACACTAACTAAAAATAAAACTTAAACAAAATAATAAAAATAAAATAAATAAAATAAAACTAAATAAAACCTAAACCTAAAATAAAATAAATAAAATATAAACCTAAACCCTAAACTAAAAAAAAAAAAAAAAAAAATTAAACCTAAATAAAAAAAATAAACTAAACTTAAACTAAAATAAATAAAAAACCTAAACCTAAATAAAATTAAATAAACTAAACTAAACCTAAACCTAAACTAAATAAACAATATAAAATAACCTAAATAAAAAAATAAAACCTAAACATAAAAAATAAAATAAACCTAAACCCTAAAATAAAAAATAAACCTAAACAAAAATAAAATAAAAATAAACTAAACTAAAAATAAACATAAACCTAAACCTAAAATAAACTAAAAATAACCCTAAAATAAATAAAATATAAATAAATAAAATAAACTAAAATAAAAAAATAAACTAAACCTAAAAAATTTTAAAATAAACCTAAACCCTAAATAAAACCTAAAATCCTAAACCTAAAAATAAACCCTAAAAACTAAACCTAAACTAAACCCTAAACCTAAAATAAACTAAAGCTAAACTTAAATAAACCTAAAACCTAAACTCCTAAACCTAAACCTAAACTAAAACTATAAAACCTAAAATAAAACCCTAAACTAAACTAATAACTAAAATAACTAAAACCCTAAAACTAAATAAAAAATTAAACAACCTAAACCCTAAACCCTAAAACCCTAAACCCTAAAAAAACTAACTAAACCTAAAAATAACCTAAACTAAATAAACTAAAATAAAATAAATAAAATCTAAACCTAAATAAAATAAAACTAAACTAAAACCTAAACCTAAACCTAAACTATAAATAAAATAAAAAATAAAAGAATCTAAAATAAAATAAAGAAAAAAACTAAACTAAAAGTAAAAAAAACTAAGAATAAACCTAATAAAATAAAACTAAGCATAAAATAAAATAAAATAAACCTAAGCTAAAATAAAATAAAAACCTAAACCTAAAAAATAAATTAAAAATAAACCTAAACCTAAACTAAAAAATAAAATAAAATTGAAACTTAAACTTAAAAAATAAAAAAACCTAAACCTAAAAAATAAAATAAAATAAAACCAAAAAAAAACATAAACCTAAACTAACCTAAAATAAAAAAAATAATAAACCTAAACTAAAATAAATAAACAAACTAAATAAAAAAACCTAATATAAAATAATAAACAAATAAAAAAAATATAATTAAACTCTAAACCCTAAACCCTAAACCCTAAACCCTAAACCCTAAAACCCTAAAACCCTAAAATCATAAAACCCTAAACCCCAAACCCTAAATCCTAAAATTGTAAATCATAAACACTAAACCCTAAACCCTAAACCCTAAAACATAAAACCTACAACCCTAAACCCTAAACACTAAACTAAACTAACCCAAATCCTAAATGCTAAACTAACCCTAAACCCAAACCCTAAACTAACCCTAAACCTAGAATGGGTAACATTGATAAACATTAACATCAACTATAAAAGTGAGGTGAAACCTATCACTCTAAGCAAAAGGTGGTGGTAAGGTAAGAACCTAAATTATTCATGGTGGTGAGAGATATAAATGTGATCCCATTAAGATGGTTCTAAACTAGAAATAAACTACCTTATGGAATTTTGTCTAAAGAGAAGGTTCCACTAAACATATTTTGATTTATGTCATCACTTGTGTTTAGAAAATATGCTACTAATTAAATTGAAAAGAATAAATATTAATCAATTGTTCTCTATTGAAAATTAAAAAACCTTAAACCCTAAACCCTAAACCCTAAAAAGATAAAAACCAAAACCTAAACTAAATAAAAATAAAAAATAAAATAAATAAAAAAACTGAAATTGTAAACTAAAAAAAAAAACTAAACCTAAAATAAAAAATAAACAAAATAAGATAAACCTAAACCTAAATTAAATTAAATTAAAATGAAATAAAAAAATCCTAAACCTAAGCCTAAAATAAACTAAACCTAAACCTAAACCTAAACTAAATAAAATAAAATAAAAACTTAAAATAAGCCTAAACTAAAACTAAAAATAAAACCTAAAAATAAACTTAAAATAAAACCTAAAACCTAAACCTAAAAAAAAAAATAAAATAAAACCTAAACCTAAACCAAAAAAAATAAAAATAAACCTAAACCTAAAAAAAATAAAATAAACTCAACTAAAAAATAAACTTGAACCTAAAAAATAAACTAAAATAAAAAACCTAAACTAAAATAAATAAACTAAAAAAAAAGAAAATAAAAACCAAACCTAAATAAAAATAAAAAATAATATAAACTTAAATACATAAAAAATAAACTAAATAAACCAAAACCTACTAGTTTATTTAATTTTTTTTAAACAATAAAACCCAAACCCTAAATCCTAAACCCTATACCCTAAACCCTAAACCCTAAACCTACAAACCTAAACCCTAAACCCTAAACCCTAAACCCTAAACCTCAAACCTTAAACCCTAAACCCTAAATCCTAAACCATAAACCCTAAAATCCTAAACCCTAAACCATAAACCCTAAACCCTAAAACCCTAAACCCTAAGCCCTAAACCTTAAACCCTAAACCCTAAAACTTACAACCCTAAACTCTAAATGTTAAACTAACCCTAAACCCTAAGAATGGGTAACTCAATGCTAAAACATCACTGCCAACTAGCCTAGCCCAAGGATGGAGGAAGGCAGAGGTGGCGCATCATGGGTGGTGGGGATCTATAAGTGCTGGTGGAATGAGTTGTGGTGGTTATGGAGGCAGAGGAGCAATGACCCTGGGTGGTGAAAGTGAGATCATATGAAGGAGATCCCTACCAAAACCAGGGTGGTTTTGATGGGAATTGAAGAACAAATAACAACGATGATCGTTTATGGAACTGTCTTTATAAGAGAGAAGGTTCTACTTATATAGGTTTTGATATTTATGGGGCTCATTTTTTATCTATGTCATTGCTTGTGTCTTAGAAAACTTGGGGTGGTACTTGGTTCATGAAATCAGAAAGAAACCTTAAATGCTAAATCCTAAACCCTCAACCCCAAAACCTAAACCCTAAACTAAAATTTAAACCCTAAGACCTAAACTTTAAACCCTAAACACTAAAAAGCTAAAAGCCTAAACCTAAACTAAATAAAACCTAAAAATAAAATAACTAGAAAATCCTAAAATAAAATAAAATAATAAAATAAAATAAAATAAAAACATAAACTAAAACCTAAACCTAAACTTAAGCCTAAACCTAAAAGGAAATTATAAATAAAAAATAAAAAATAAACTAAAATAAAATAAATAAAAACCTAAACTAAACTAAAAAATTGAAAATTTAAATAAAAAAATTAACCTAAAATAAAATAAAATAAGCCTAAAAAAAATAAAATAAAAACTAAATAAAAACCTAAACCTAAAAATAAACTTAAAAATAAAACTAAAAAATAAATAAAAAATAAATCCTCAACTCTAAATTAAAAAAAAAATAAACCAAAACTAACAATAAAAGAAACCTAAACCTAAACAAAAATAAATAAATCCTTAACCTAAACCTAAAATAAACTAAACCTAAACCTAAACTAAATAAAATAAAAATAAACTAAAAATAAAAGAAAACCTAAACTAAAAATTAAAACTTAAAAATAAACCTAAAATAAAAACATAAAACCTAAACCTAAAAAATAAAATAAAAACCTAAACCTAACCAAAAAATATAAAATAAAATCTAAACATAAAAAATAAACAAAATAAAACTCAACT
>JAKCPB010000689.1:0-162136 GCA_021442155.1 Cymbidium sinense | reverse complement strand
TAGTCCTTGAAAATGCTCATTTATTGGGGCTTATAATTTTCCTTGGGACTTTCTTTGGACGTTGATCAACCTAATCTATCACTCAATCCTCCTTCAATATGACCTCTAACTAGCTTGAAACAAAATCCTTCCTTGAGTTGAGAGGCCTATCTCAAATACATGGTGCACTTCTCCCTACAAGGTTGTCATTGTGCATTACTATGTGCCAACTTGGCTTTGTAGTCCTTTCTAAGTGTCAGTCTTGCCACAAATGTAGAAGCCCCATCTCTTCTACTTTTTTCTTTTCTAGTCACTCGATGTCAGTCAGGAGAGAGGAAAGGTAACTTGGCAAGACTAAAAGTGAATGTGAAGTTCATCACTTTTCCTGGGTTATACCATTAGCAACATAATGGAAAGCTAAAGAGTACAAAATAAAGTCCCCATAAACATAAAAAGAAACTAAAAAAGAGAAAATAGATAAGAAAGATGATAGTTTTTACTAAGACTCTCTCCATTGTAAGAAAAGAGCTACGAGATATGAATCTCGATTGCTTGAATGTGAATGCATCCTTTCTCTAGGCCTCTGTTCTTTATGAACGACATGAGGGAATGCCTAGACCCTCTCCTCTAAGAAAGCCTCTTTTAGTAGATAGAAAAGTCACTTGGTCTCGTAAGTAAATTGACTTTACTCTTGCTTGGCATCATGGTTGAGTTGGTAGTCGATTATGTATGGTTGAAGAGCTAGCTAAATAAAAAGGCTAAGTAATGGTCTCGGGGGTTGGAAAGCAGCACTAGAGCCCTCTGACCGATCCTAACACATAGAAAAGAGGATAGTCAATTTTTTAAGCTGAGAAAGTCCTTTATTTCTAGTTGAAAGTGAAAGCAGAACAAAGACATCTATGCTAGTAGCCACTTCCTCATAGACCAAAGAAAGAAATGGATTGATTTGGGAGACAAATCATAGATGAAGAGTAACAAACTCTAGTGACAGAGGTACCAGAGTTAACAACAACTTTCTAATCCTCCTCAAAGCCCATCAACCAGGCCACTTGAGAAAACTTTGCATAAATGCCATCGACCACTGGAGACTTCTTCCTTCAAATTGGCAGTGAACACAACCTATTGAAGCTCATGCAAACTGAAGTCCTGAATAAAACACACCTCATGTTCAATATATTTATAGGAAAATGGCTTGAAATTGCTATTCAAGAGATCCTTGAAGTCTTTGATAGCATCATCTCTAATTAGCACTTCATCATAAGTGGTGCACCCATTTGTCATGTCAATCTCCATAATTGAATTCATAAAAGCTCTACTCTGAACAACCAAGTGAAAGAATCTAGTACTACTATCATCCGGGTGCAACCAATTGATTCAAGATTGTTGTTTCTAATGCCTTCTCCCATAGAATGAGTTTCGAGCTCAGAGGATCATGCATTCTTTGATCCTAGATGGATGGATGCAAGGGCCTCAGCCTTCTGCATAGTGAATTTGCTATACTGAGTGACCAAATCTATGCCTGCTCCATGGCTTCAAAGCACTGCTCATTTTTCTTTTAATTTCTAGGCAAGCTCCATGAATTTTGTTCAATTCTTGAACTAGACTTATGAGCTTTCACCAGCCCGTATGAAAAGTTGAAGTATGACTGCGAACCATTAGTGGAGATTGAGGGTACATATCACAATCAGTCAATAAAGCTTTATTGAGCTAAGTTCCCAAAAAATTCATTGAGAATTTGTAACAACTAAAACCCTTGCGAGAATTCACAATTGAAGAAAGATCAATGTACACTCCAAATCAAACAAATAGCAACAACATTATTCACCCACAACCCAAACTACAACAAAATATATGAGACTACCCCACTACATAACAAAATGATAGAACAACCACTGGAACTATTGGAAAGCTAAAGCTAACCATCCGACCAAAAGAGAAGTCATCCATATCTTGTTAGGATGTTTTCTATGTATATACTAGAAAGAATAATAAGGGTTGCTATTGTTGATTCCATTCAGGAAAAGCATGAGCAAAGTCATGCAAGGAAACCTACAGCATGCAAGGAAAGCAGTGATTCACCCTACCATTGAATATCTATAGCCAGAGAATTACTACTTACGCTGGAGTTAGAACCGCAAATGACCCCACAAAAGAATCGTAGGGCATTCTATGTGATTGTAGCCTCGATAAAGTGAGAGCAAAAGCATTTGACCAAGCCCATTCCAAAGTAATAACTTAGGAATAGGCAAAATACCACACATTTAGAGGCAATAGGATATGGATGATTATATCTTCTCTTTTCACCTGATGGATCTCTCTTTTTTCCTCATTAAGAAGAACATGGGAAGATCGCTATGCTATGACACACATAAGAAAGAATACTTGGCAAGGCTTTGATAAGACTTAGCAATAGCTCGATGAAGGTCGCCAAACAATGGAGGAGTAATGGAATGAGGGAAGACAACTCACTTTGATAGTTGTGATTTCACTTTTCATGAGGAACGGCAATTACCCTATTGAAGAGAGAAAGTTCCTTGCCGAAAGCAATCCAAGCCTCTCCCAAAAAGGCAAAAGAGGAATCAGACACTATTCTTCTTATTTCTAATAGCCTATTAGGGATTCAAGTATAGTAATAGGCAGGAGAAGTCAAAAGATGGGTTCTACCTCTACCAAGGATAGGTAATGGCAATGAAACTCATGCTTGCTATTGCTTATCAACTTATTATGAAAGTCAACTTAGTAGCAAACAGATCATTCTCTTTCTTTGTTACTCATGCTAACTTCTTAGTACTATGTATGTAGCCATGTAGCTTATAGCCTTCTTTCCTTGCACTCATTCACTCAGTGACTATGCTTTGGGCCTTCCTTGTGTTTAGAAGACATTGATAAGAATTTTTATTCTACAGAATTTGTAGATGCTTAAGGGCCAAAAAAGAGTCTTTTTTCCTTCTGGTTACATTCTTATTTCATTTTAAAAAAGGCACATAGTGAAGAAAGAGGAAAATGAAAGATATCTAATAAAGAAGCTACACCCCAAAAATTTTTTTGATTTCCCACATCGTGAATGAAAATAGACTCTCTTACATGATTCAATCCCTACTTTGAAAGCTTTTCTAAAGAGTTCCACATTGATTGTGTAATTAGAAATATCATAAGAACACACTACTTCTTTTAGCTACTTGTTACTCGTAAGTCGGTCTTATGTAATGTCTTATTTGCTTTTTCCTAGCTACTGCATCATATTCCATTCTTCTTTATTTACTCAAACTAGTAATTCAATTTGCAATTGAGTTCGATCATTAATTCTACCATGAAATTGAAGCTTTTGGCTGGTTCAATCTTTCTTATCTTCTTTTCTTTAGAGCCATGACTTGGCTATATATCACTATTATCTGTATCCTATATAGATAGTGGCGTCGACATACAAATGAGACTAAGATTGGTGGATAGGATCTTTGATTCCTTTCTATCTTGTGCCCTACTGGGTGATACAAAGAAAATTCAAAATAGAAAAAACATTTTCACTTTAGATTCACCCATAAAGTAAAGTTCTATAATGGAAAGCTTGTTTAATACCAATGCTAGGTAAGAGGGTCTAGCACCTCCTCTTCCCCAATAACCATCAGGAAAACTCTTGGAAAGACCCATGGCAAGTCACTCTTATCAGAGGCCGCTCATTTTGGACTAGACACCTAAGAAGCTACTATTGAGACCCGAAGCCCCTATAGAATGACTTCTTGAAGATGGAGAAGATTCTGAAATGGAAATCTCAATCTAATTGGGTGAATAACAAGCGAGATGAGTTGGATAAAAACCCATACTGAAAAAGCATGAGTTTCAGTTCCATAATGAAAAAAAGAAATGTCTTTTTTCTTAAAGCACACTGCTTGTGTAATCTTCCTAAGCAGCCCAGTGTGCTTTTGAATGAGGAGCAAAATAAGAACTACTCAAAGCATTCTAGTTGGAAGAGATTAGGAGGGGGTATCACTACTAACTAAAACATTTCATTCATCATGGTGTAGCCTATATAAAAAGCGAAGTGCTATTAATGTCAGAGCTACTATGTTGGCTTTATTTAGACTACGAAGTTTTCATTGATCATAGCCAATTCTAATTTGTGACAACAGATAAGCAAGTAGCTTGTCTTCATAGAATAAGAAGAATTGCTTCTTTTTTTTTGGAAAGTGAGGCACTACAGGTATAGGATTTTGCTTGAACTAATGAACCAGGAGTTGTTCCTAGTGAAAAAGAAGTTAGATTCAATAGATAGGCAAAGAGCTCCAATATAAAAGATCGATAATGCCACATCTCACAGAATCTTTATCTTAGATTCATCCCCAGTTGCAAAAGGCAAGATTGCCTCAGTGGCCAAGACTAGAAAGGCCATTAATAAAGCCAAGCAGGAGATAGACCATAAGCAAAAGGGGCTATTCTGAGGTCCTCTCAACTAGATTTCTCTATGAAGAAGAGGGTGTGAGGTAGCGATGGTTTAGAATTTTTGTAAGTTCTTACTTTAGAAAAAAAGTTGGAGAGAATAGGCGAGATTGTTCTTTAGCCTATAGAAATCTCTGGTTTCCTTCATCCCTCGTTGGCTAGAAAGCAAGCAAATGAACATCTTTTATTTTCTATAGTGAATTTAGATATGAATGAAACCCAGGACATAAGAAAGCCAAAGTGGGATTGACTTTCCTTTGAAAAAGCTTCATGCGACCTTTAGGGATGAAGTCTGAAAGCAATATCTAAGGCTAACTACATAAATCGACAGCTTAGCCTAGAAGCCGGTGAAACGTAAAGAAAATTTGAATTAGAACTTCAACTTCAAAAGAAATCCAATCCATCTTTGAAATGGATTCTACTTCTACAAGTTTGAATTCATTTTTTCCCATTGCCCATTAGTATGAAACAAGATTTGTTTGCAAGGAGTGATTGGCAGAAGCATCAATGAAAAAGGTCTCCTACAAGGTACATGAAATCAATGAGTTGGGGCATCCACACTTTGGTCGGACCAGACCGGAAAGACCAATCACTAAAAGCAAAATCGATTAACCGAAAGCCAAAATCTCTATACAAGAGTCCTTTGAAGTCATCCATGTAATGCCCTTATTGCAAAGGGAATTAGTGATCACGGAGGGAACATGATGTAGGGACAATATAGAAAGAAAAAACTACACAAGAAGAATTTTAGACTAGTGTCGTGGAGATAGAAAATGCTTACCGATCAAGAAGTCAATCTTATCTATGACTAGCGATTCTGATGGCTGTTCAAAGTTTGTTTAAAATTAGTTCAACTATCTTTGATAGAGCATTCCATAACCCAAGAAGAAGCTGACGTAGATCTATTGTTACTAATCTTTGGTTCATCAATGAAACCTTCAAAAGAACAAGAGTTTTCTTCGGGCATAGTGATCGGTGGAGGAGAGAAGTCTAAAGTCTCACACTATGACTTACTGAAGGAAGAAAAAGAACTACATTCCTCCATTCAACTACTAATGGTGTGAATAAAGAAGAAAGATTGGTACTTTAACTGCGTTGGGGTGGTTGAGCTATAACAACTGTTATAGATCTCCTAATCTTTTGTACTTCATGCATCGGGGATTAGTTCTGAAAAGGTATCAATGCTTTAGCTAACTCCTCTTCAATAACTACACCTATGGTTTGATTCCTTTTCATAGGCAACAAATTAGACTAGATCGGTAGAATGAACATTGACAGTCTCAAAAGAAATAAATTCAAGACAATCACTTTTGCTATCCTTTCCAACCCCCATTAGATTTTGCTTAGCACCTCTGATTCAAAAAATAAATTGATCTAGCTAGGGCGATACACATAAGACTCGATATTTCTTCTACTTTCATCAATATAGCACTATCTTGGACAAAAAGAACCTACCTACTCGAATGCTCGAATTGAGTTTCTGATGAAAAGCATGGAGCATTGATTTACCATTCCAAAGCTAATAGTTCCTATTAAGAAGTAGAGGGAATTTATTGCTGGTTGAAGATGCTTGCTTGTGTGCGTAGATACTCTTAGAGTATGTTGATCGTTCCATACTTTTAGAGCCTTCATGAAGTTTTCTATTACTATGTTATGTCTCTCACATTATTCTATTGCCAGTGGCAAATTGACACGTAATAATGCATGAGGTTGATGCTGCTTTCTAAAGAAAGGAGTGATGTGATGATGATGCGAGTTTTTCTATCTCACACACCTTTGGACCAAAAAAACCTTTGTAGTTGGACTTGTAGGCAAGTTTATGCAATCTCCACAAGAGAGACCTAGATAATTAAAGAATTTTTTGACATGTAAATGGAACATTGTCTTTTCTTTGAAGTTTTGGAGAGAGATATCTAAACATGGATGGTAGGAATCACTAAACTTATCAACCATTGAAATCTCTTTCTTGATTCGATCGACTATCTCTCTCTCTGCATAATTTATGGAATTGGCTTGGTTCCAATAAAGATAGATGGAATCGGTAGAGTGTCAATAGATTCAAATTAGTTATCTTCTTCTAATCAAAGAGATTGATCATCCAGGTCCCTCCCACCTAGTCAGAGAAGTATAGAGATGCAAAAACTCTATCAGATGGATTCAAAATGAAGACTCAAGCTATCCCTTCCAATGTAGAAGTTCAACTATTTCCTTTCACTATAGAAGTTCAACTATTGCCTTTCACTAAGGTCGAATGCATAAGAATAGATTCCCCCTCTTGAAACACTATAGTGTTAGCTTAGGTAGAATCTTCCAACTCATCTATCTCGGCCCAATTACATGAGGGGCCGATTATAGAGTCAATAGGTAGGAAGGGAATGAAGCAACTTTTCATGCACAACCATTGCTAATGCTTAGATCTTATCATCGGGCTCCATTTGATTCTGCTCAGCTCGATCTCCACCGGTGAGACTGTCGACCTTACTTTGACAGCTTCTTGATCGCTAGTCAATGAAATCCCTAGATCCTTAGCTAGCCGTTGGCTGGTTGCCCCACATGGACTACTCTTTACACTTTTCTTTCTTGTTGGATGGGAAAAAGAAGGTTAGACTGTCTATGGATAGTGAAACCTATGGTTGAGGTCTTTCTCAGTTTGGTAGCATACAATGTGAAAAGAGAGTCATTTTATAATCTTAGAAAATAGGTGTGAAAATAGTCACTTTTATTCATAAAAGATCTCACTTAGAATTCACTTTTCCTGGACTAAAGCACCAACCCAAGCTTCAACTCCAGTCGAGCATCGGTGGTACCCATGTTCTTCCATGCTCATAGGTTGACTCCATGCATCCTAAGGTATCATAAATGTGTATTTCCCTTATGCATGCAGTCGTTGAATAGGTTATACAAATGAGTGGGTTGGTTATATACTCTTCTGCGCCTTCCTTCTTTGAACCTTTTGGTATGTCTTGCCCCATAACTAGAAACTATAGATCAGATCCACTAGATGAGAAACTCCATTCCACACTGCTGTTGAGTCATCAAACTTATCCACCTCAGGGATTCATGGAATTTCCATATTTTCATTGTGTTGAAGGAAATCTACCAAATCTAGGCAGATAAATAGACTCATTTCCCACTGCTAAGTGCTAAGAGAAAACAATAAACTAACCAAAATGATTATTTTTTCATCAGCTTGGTACTTAGAGTCCTCTCTCACTACTGCGAGACATCATCATCTAGCTAGGTCTTGCTATCTCAATACGAGAAAAAAAACCAAATGAAGAACATGAACTAACTTTGGCTCTGACTAGACAATATATGGATTCACTCTTATCAAGATGGGTAATATGTTCTCAAATAATGTTGTTCTAACTTTCTTCTATAGGCACCGTGAATGATCCTCCATGACAAAGAACCTAAAAGCGAAGCGTACCTTTGTTCTACTTCTCCACCAAGCACAAGTTACAAGATAATATAGGTCGTACCTAAGAAAACTCATTGATCTACATCTCAAAGGAATCTACATCACCCGATCATAAGGAGAGGTTCACCATGATGGGGGGTAAGGTACTTTAATTCTTTAAAATAAGAAATGCATAGGGGACCATCCATTTTTTTGCCATGCTGCTCTTTTAAGATTCTGATTCACAATTTTTGCCCTACTTAATTTACATACAATGACAAAGGCCTTATTTTGCAAGCCTTTCTCATTTCATTTCCTATTTAGTAGTCTAAGTGGTAAAGCGACTTCCCAGGGAGTGAAAGTACACCATAAGTAACAAAGGTTCTTCCTTCTATTTATGTTAGAACCTTAACTCTCTGAATGTTGAGCTAAGTTATTTTGCGTAGCGTAGTATAATAGAATTTTGGCTATGCCCCGATGCTCTCTTAATAATTAGCCTAAGCATCCTTGCTAACTCAGTCACCTCACCTACTAAAATAAAAAGTTGGTGAGGCTAGGCTAACTCAGCCACTTACTTCGACTGTACTGTAGTGGTCTTTCATTTTTCTTTTTTTGAAATTGAAATGAAAATTCTCATGTTTTTTCATTCATCAAGTGGGTGAACGGTCAGGTCTTTAGTAGCATTTACAAAAAAGAATAGCAGGTGAACACACATTTTTTTCATCATCACCATCATATATATATAGAAATAGGCCAACTTGGCAAGCTACCTTTCTTATTGATCTGAGGTTTAAAGAGAAAAAGAAATCTCTTTTTATGACTTCCACTTCTCAATCCCGCTTGCTCGAAAAATGACTAGGGTTTATGAATGAAAGGGTTTATGAACCTAGCCCTAAACTTAGACTTGTGTAGAGTAGATCGTTCAACACAAACTTATTTTTGACCCATTGGTCCTTCTCTATCAGAATGGACTAATTACTAGAATCTATAATAATTTCATAAACATCAAAGATATGACAAAAAATAAAGTAGCCCTATGTTTGGATTTGAAAATACCATACCATAATCAATTGGTACATCCCAAGACCGGACTTAACATAAATGTAGCAACTAGAGCCATTTTAAAAGGGGGAATTAGCACTACTTGGTGAAATAGGTTCTTTTAGAATGAATTTCAAACCATCTACTATAGGTTGTAATCCAAATGAACCTACTACATCAGGACCCTTTTGGCATTGCACAACATTACTTTACATTCGCTTAACACTAAAAAATAGTAAAAGTGGTAGAATTATTCCAAGTATTTCTGAAACAACAATACATTTTCTAGTTTCTATTCACTCATGATCGATGACTTGACCGATCATTTTCTTTCACTTATGATCTGGTCAACCTAATCATGATATTGAAGGATGGGACCTTTGCTCAAAAAACTAAGGATCCCAAGAAGTTTTGAAGATTGTGCATTAATGAATCTTATTACATTACTTCAAATGGAATTGGAGCCCACCCCCCACATTTCATCTTGCCCTTGTGATGTAACATACCAACAATGCTTCGAACATTTTTCAAAGCTCTGTTGTCCCATGTATTCCAAGGTGACCATTTTGTGGGATTTGATCCATTTCCCACGATCCGTATAAGTGGGATGGATGGTAAATCATTTATAGTCCTTTTTCAGGCCTAGATAGGAGGTTAAGGAAGTAGCACTTGTTAGCATTCAAGCAAGAGCATCATAGTTGACATGGTCGAGCTATAATCCCCATATCCATCTCTACTCTTTATAATTTACTCCCTTCACTCTCAACTCGCTTCTCCCTCGATGGGTCAATGAATTCCAAGACTAAACCCATGGATTCCTTTGGTGAAAAAAGCTTATATGAGCATGATAGTGCTCGAAACCACGGTCTTACTTGTACATCTCATCTTTTGCCAAAAAAGGTAGACATGTTGGGTATCGGCTAATATGGCTAATGCCCTATACATAGTTTGATCAATTGACCAACTTGACTTCACTTCACATACACATTTTATTGATGGACAAGCTCTCCTTCTGTGCACATCGATCGATGTAGGAATTTGCATGGTTTCTTCACTACGTGCCTTAGATTGACTTATCTATATATGTATATATTCTATATATAGATAAGTAGTGTTCAAGATTCAGATCATAAAGGATCCTCTATCTAAGAATAGAGTACTAGGGTTGTCAACCCCTTCCCCTTTAGAATCCTTTTGGTCTTATTTCTATTCTGCTCCTCTAGTAAGGTACTTGAATCAAATTAGGTTAGTAAGAGCTTGCTTAAGCTTAATTAATGAAAGAATGGAATGGTATTCACTAGCCTTGAAATCATCAACAAATTTGTTCCCTGATCCAAGAGCCCCTTCTACACCCAAGCAAACCAAGTAAGGCTTTACATTTCATTCATTAGAAAACTCCAGTTCATAATCCATGGAAGGCTTTGGTCTTGATTCACCTATCTATACATCTATGCTCATATAGAGCAAGAATTTGTCCACTTATCGAATTAAAGTGAAAGGGCATATGCCAATTTCAAGTCAAATTACATATTCACCCCACAGATAAGTATGAACCCCAAATAAAAGGAGTAAGTTATGCCCATCTAGCTCTTATTATGAGACAAGACAAGAAAGGTCATCTTTAGGATGGCATTGACTAAAGCCTTAGCTCAACTAGAAAAAGCTCTCTATGTGAAATAGCGTGTTTCAGAAAACATGCATGCAAACTCTTTTCTTTCCTAACAACAAAAGTTGAAACAAACCTTAGAAATGAGACAGATGAATATAGAGAAAAAAAAGCTTCTTCACAAGCAAGGAATTGCAACCTAACCATTTGTTAGATCAAGAGGCTCCCCAGTCTTCTTTCATGCCACTCTTTGAGTCTCATTTATTTGATGAAATGAAGCTTATTATTCTGTTAGTGAAAATCTAAGTTTTGCTTTAAGTCATGCGGGCCATAAAAGTAGGCAACCAAGAGAGGTAGGAACGAAAGGAAGTGCTTCTAGTCGAGATAGCAAGCTCACCTTCACTAGAAGACATTCCCCTTGGCCCATTGGAAGGAAATAGGGATACAAATTTGGATGCCTCACTAGATTCTGATCCTTGATTATACAGAGATCGATTACACTTCTTCTATTCAAGATTCTTTATCTCTTTCACAAACCATGTCCTTTTATGTGGTTCAGGAGGGCTATTAGAAAGTTAGAATTGTAGAAGGAGACAAGCCTAAAACCACTTCTATTACCATATATGGTTTTACAAGTTCGTTATCATGTTATTTATGCTTAAAAATGACCCGACTATGTTATGTAATTTGATGAGTGATATCTTTTCTAATTTCATAGAACTATGTTGATTGCTTTCTTGTTTGATGACATTGTTGTCCATAGTCCTTAGAGGATCACTTGTCCCACCTTAGGAAAGTATGAAAAAAGATAATGCAATAAAAGAAAGTACTTTTGCGGTAGCAATGGTTTACTTTTAGTTGAATCTAATTCTATAACTAAATTCAACTAGATGAATGCTGCTTCTACGATAGAGGCAGCTTTCATTATATTACTAGTAGCAAAATTTAGGGATTTTATATTTACAAGAGTCTTCTTTTTCCTGATTCTTGATTGGTTCCCCATAGTCACAACAGTTGTTGACATGATGCTCACTATAAACCTTATTTAGAAAGGCTAAATCTATTCATCACGTTCCTATTCAAAGCCGCCTTGTCCAGCAACAGTCGGCCTTATTCTTTGCTCTTCAATCAAGATGCCTAACTCATGTCCATAGAACTAGCTGTTAGCGACTAGTTGCCCTCTTTCCTAAGTCTTAAGTTTACCTTAGCGGTAGCAAACTTTACTTAGCTAGCCCTACCTTTAGCAATTAAGTGACACACTCTTTATCTCTTTGCTTTTTCATTATTTTTTGAGAAGTCTTTGTTTTCTTATTATCTTACTCCATTTATTTCACTCAACACCATATGGCTTTCCTTACTTGTCCGGAAGTACAATAAGGTTGGTAGGTTGTTAGGACTAAGGTGTTTGAAAGATGAGAAGACTTCTTATTGTTCTCTTACACAACTCGAGGTTACAAATTATGCTTACTTAGCTCTCAAACTATAAGAAGGAAGAGAGGTGTCATTGGTATATTGAATGCACACTTTCTTGAACAATCAAATTTTCCATCCACCTTGTTATTTGTTACAATAGAGATGATTGATGCTAGAAGTAGGCATGGGAAAAGAGTTCGATTTCATAAGCATCCCTAATCCTTGGATGGGGACGGACAAGCTATAGTTATACATAGAGTTCTAAGGAAAGAACCTAGGGCTAGATCTATGCCTATGAGAAGAATCAATGAATAGATTATACCATGCTAGGTATAGTGGATGTCTTTATGATATAGTATTCTTTCTACATAACATACTAGTGTATTTTTTTTTTTTCTGGTAATTAAGATATTCTTGCTACCTTTCTCCAGTTAATGCATATCCATTTTCTTGCTTTCCTTACTCACAAGTAGTACAATTAGAAAAGAAAGGAGATTTTTTTTAGAAATATCACTTAATTGTTGTAAAGAGCTTAATTGATTGCTCGAAAGCCCTCTCTCCTTAGAAACTAAACCAACTGCAATTGATTCACATGGGTCTCAGTAGAACCCTACCATCCAAAACTTTATGCACAAAGAAAGAGACTTGAAAGATAAGCAAAGGACTGAAGGAAGATGGTAACCTATCATTATACAAAACCCTTACTAGTTGGATTGGTTAGTGGTGGATCCCCCATCATCGCTCGAGATCAAAGTTCATATTTCAGTATGGTTTTGAAACACACACAAAGAAGGGGCTTATGAGTGATATCACAAACACATTGACTTACAAAAGATCAAAGACATTTACCTATTCAAAAGGAGAAAAAAATTGACTTTCAGATTCTTCTATTTTCACGAGAATTTAATTCCAAAGTGCATGTTGTATGCAAGGTATACTATCATGGTGCAATGATCATCGTCATGTAGCTCTCCTCCAAATTGAACCAAGGAAACCCCTAATTTGTAAATTAGATATGCATGATATCTTCAAATCTCATGAAATTTTTTTGATGTTGTATTGATGGAAACCGCTATTGCTAATATATTCAAAATAATAGCCTTGCACATGCACTATTTGGTCAAATCCTCCACCATCTTTTAGACTATATTTAGGATTAAAGAAAGAATGGACTTTGTTCAACTACATGGATCTCCCTTTGTTCCAACCAAGCTAAACTACACAACCAATGAGAGAGCACCTAGGTGCATAGAGATGAGAGCTACTCGTGAGGAAGTCTATCAATCACTTGAAAGAAAAGAGAGCACTTTAGTTAACTTATTGCATAAAGGGAAATAAAAAACTCCCTATGCATAACAAACTTTCTACACATAGAAAGGAAAAGAGTAGGAAAGTAGATCTACATGAATCTAATCTTGTTTGATATAGTTATTGTCCTTGACACAGTGAGAAGTTCTTATGAGATACCTTCGAACATTGCTATGCAAGAATAAAATGAAGTTCGAGGAGGTCTTTTTGCATTTTTTTTTGAAGTGAGGTTGATCCCTAACATGATATCAGTTACTTGGTCTCTTTCTCCTGAATCAGATTTCTCAAATGATAACTCAAACTATGAGATGTATGGACAAACAGGGAAAGTGTAGCAAACTATTCAGTGACATATGAGTTTATCGCATAATGAGCCACTCTTTGATTCTATCCACTAAAAAGTGAGAAAGGTAAGAAGTAAGAAAGAGAATTACAAATCTTAATGAGAAGCTAGATTCATTCTCTTATTAGTTAGTCACTCTCATGTCATGGGGAATAGACACCTGTCTCAAGTAAAGAGGGACTTCCGGGCACTCTTGCTTCACTATTTCAATTTTCTTTCTTGAAGGAGGATAATTTGCTTATGTCCATGGGAGGCCAAAAAAAAGGGAATGAATCAGGTCAAGCCACATAGATCTATCTCAACTATTCCCATTTGAAGAAAATACTGATTCTTTGAGCTATAACCCTTTTTTTGATTGAACAAGAATCATCATTCATCTCTCCAGTCTAACCAGTTCTTGAAAGAAAGGTATAGCAGTGTAATGACTTGATTTTCCTCATCACATAGGAACCCCTATAGATCTTTATCATCCTTGTGACTCACTACTATCGATCTCCATCATCCTTACAAATGAAAGAAAGAACACAAAAATGGCATAGAGACACTCACTTTGACTATTAGGAAAATAAGATTACTGTTGATTCAAATGGGATTCTGTTAGAGAAATTCTTCTTTCTTGTCTTCCATGAGACTTGTTGTTAGTATGGAATGACCCCAATTATATGAAAATTGCTTTTTTGTCTCACATGATGCTAGGCTCAATTTCAAGCATAGATCTAAGAGAATGATAGGCATTTTCACAACATGATTTGAGAACTTCATCATCCTCCAACACTTTTTTATTGTCTCAAGTTTGTCTTTAACCTCCTTGGTTTTGACATGGGTTCAAAACTCCTAGTTTAGAAAAGAAAAGTTTAGTGAATTCATCTATAATGGGTGTCTCACTGCATGTCTTTTTCATATCTAAGTTAAGCGTGACACGAGAATATGAATTGGAGTCTAGTGGGCTAAGCACTAATAATTTGAAAATCTAGTGATGGGACTAGCGAAGAACATTCATAATTTCATCATTCTCTTCGCATCCTCATATGTAGTTCTCTTAGGTATATTTTTATTCTATGAGGACCTAAATTCCAACATCCAAATGATCATCTGAAGCCATGTGAGCATCAAAATCAACATCTGAATCCATCACATCAGAAGCATAGTAGTTAGGGATATATCATATACTATAAATTCTCAATTCAAGTACTCAACCAGAGCCTTCTAGTTTATCCGAAGAGAGATCCATGTCCAAAGTGAGTCATATGTACCTAAAAAAGGGAAGGAAAGGTTTTATCTCTCAAAAGCAACATAAGGAGTTGCTTATCGTGAATCTAGAAATAAAATTGAAGCATTTTTCTAGGTTGCCCTCCTTGTTAGGTATGATTAGTAAATAGTCTATATAAGAGTCTAAGTCAATTCTATGCTACCTAGTTCGGGTCTTTTCTTCCTCAATTTTTTGATATGAAGAGTTTTAGACTTTCATCCTCAATGTACTTTTCTCCCAATTGGAGCTTGGCTTGAAAGGACTCAATTCCATTCCAATCGATGAAGGAATGGTCTTCTTATGAAATGGAATGTTGATCCAAAAAAGTGCCCCCCTACTATAAGGTTGTGCCCTTGTAACTATGCCTGACATATTGATGAAAATCAATGAAAAGGGGTTTAGTAACCTTTAGTCTTCTTTGCCTTATGCCCATGCCCATGAGAGATGTCTATCCTATAGCGAAGGAAGATGAAGAGTATTCATCATCTTCTATGTATACTTCTAATGTAGGCTAGAATCTATCTTTAAGTTTAGCTTCCTTTCCTTAATCGGAGTTGAGTAAGGTCCTTACTCACGACTTCTTGTTTGAGAGCAGTATCTAAATGTCTTTAGGTAAGTATGAAATCTTCCTTCATGGCTTCTCTTAAGCCTTTTCAATGATCATTTAGCTATCCAAATCGTGGATAAATAGTTATAACATAAATCTAGTTAGTGTGTCCTAAGAAGATAGTATATATTTTAAAATATAAAGAAGTTCATATTTGTTTCTTTTGAGCTATCCTAAATCAGACTCTTTTGTGTCATTCCAAGATTGGCTGCTAATAAAGTAGATTTGGAAATGTAGTCAAGTAAATGATTGAGCCATCAATGGCTCATCGCGGTTTATTCATAAGGACCAAAAGGAGAAGGAGTAGGAGAGAGGTGATGGATGTTAAAAAAAAAAGCTTATCTTATGATATGCTAGATTGAAGATTAATTTCTCAAGATTCTAATTCTCATTTATGAAAGAAACTTTATATTTCTTAGTTTTCCTTCTTTATTGAGAAGAATGTCTTTCCTTGCTTATATTTTCTTTCCATTTTATCGATTGGAATCCCCATTTTCAAATGTCCCAAAAATCTATCCTTGTCGGCTTGGGCATGGGTGGTATTTGAGGTTCTTTTAGATCCCCAATTTTTCTTGGGGATCGAGCTTTGGAAGATGGTATTATACTTTGACGATGATAATAAGACTTTGGGCTCAAGGCTTCCTCCCAAGGCTCATTGACTACCCTTAATCAAAATATCGGAGAGGGTCCTAGATTGGATGTGACTCAACATTCACATAATGGATGTCGACTCCCCAAAAAATGTCATGTTCAAAGAATTCCAACCCTTTTTTTCATCTCCATTTTCACTTGACAAGAAAAATTTTTAGAACAAATCTAACTCGGAGGGCAGGCTAGACTAATTGACTGAGGCCATCCAACTATTTTGCTTCCATCTAGCAATGCTGAGTGAGTGAAGCACCCTAAATATAGTCAAGGAAAGCTCCATTGTATGTGAGGATCTGTTCTAGCCTTCCATCTTATCCTAATAACAACTAAGATTAGAAGGACTAAGCTAAGCCTTAACACCATTTTGAGTTAGCCTATGATTTGGAAGGGGCTCAAACCTTTGATCTGAAGGGTTCTCTCCATAGTGTATCTTGTTATCACTTTTGATGAACTTACTTGTGTCACTTTTCTACCATCTTGTTTGGTATTTTGAAAGCTTAGCGACAAAGAAGGCTAATGACTCTCAGTTGTTGGAAAAGAAAGTATAGACTTCACTCAATTTGACTAAGGCTAGTTAGTGAGAGTGGCTCCATTAGTTGGATTTGGTGTAGGTCAATGCCAAACAAAGTTATGGGAAGAAAATGGTTCTACCAGACAAAACACAAAGAGATGCACATAATGAAAAGAGGTGTCAATGACTGTTTTGACACAAAGAGTCTGCCTGTCTTATCAAAGTCTCTCTCTACTTATGGTCTTTCTATGACTTATGATAAAGGACTACTCATCCAAGTGGCAATCCGTACCCCCTCACACTCCCCCTTCTCTAATAATGATTCATCATTGCAAAGGGTGGTGAGATATTCCCGATCCAAACTTTATAATGAAATAGTCAATGTTATGCTCAATCATAAAGAGAGAGATGGTGAAACGCAATAACTAGAGTAAGGTACCAAAGAGGGTGAGATGGAAACATTAAACTCACTTACTAAATTCATGTACTATTATGCATACACAAAGATGGCACGTGATATGGATCATCCACTTCTTTGGGACCATCTTCGCCTATTAATGCTACTCCACCTGTTGCTTAAACTTCATGTATACATAGTAGTACTCATCAAAGTGAGCGAGATTACCGTCTCATCTTAAGAAAAATACATGTCCCTTATCCTTTTCACTGGGTTACAAGTGCCTTAAATACATGGATTTGCATCATGAGAGTAACTAGTACTCCCAAGGCATGGCGACACAATGGTGATACCTTCTAGTTAGGTCACAAGAATTTTATGGTTTGACCTATTTCCATTGCATGTAACCAAACCCGGAGGACTAGGTTTTCTATACGATGTAGTGTCCATATCTACCAATATAGGTTCCAAGCTAACTCCATAAACCTTCACATGATAGAATCAACTATCAAAAGTCCTTCTAGATCTTAGGGATGTCAACACTGGAGGATGTAACATATATCAATTGATATCTTCAAAAGCATCTTGATAACCTAGTGAAATCAGACATTTTTTAGCTAAAGAAAAAAATGTTTTACATATACCAGAGATATTAGAAATGAATCTACTAAAAAAATCCAAGTTTTCCTGGTAGAGATCTTAATTGAGTTAGACTTTTGGGAGGTTCCATTTCAACTTGGATTTTATGGATCTACTTCAATTCCTCGGATAATGAATTCCAAAATTGACCAGATCAAACTCATTTCAATGGATTCATTTTAAATCCATATTTTTGAATTTGCTAAAAGATAGTTCAGAGATCAGCTACATGATCATTGATAACTTGACTTTTTATAATGATATCATCAATATAGCATTCTACTTTATGATGCAGTAACTTGTCAAAGATTTTAGTCATCGCATTGGTATGTCATGCTAGTATTTTTCAATCCAAAAGGCATGACTTTCTTAAAATAGATGCTTATTAGAGCTAAAAGTACTGATTCATCTTAGGGCCATCTTGATCTAATTATATCCAGATAAGCCATCCATGAAAGATAATATTGAATTAGTTGCTGCTTCATCAATTTGGTAAGGGGAATTCATCCTTAAGAAGATTTTTTTTCAAATCTTTGTAATCAACACCAACTCAAATTTGCCCAATTTTCTTTCAGACAAGGATGAGACTAGCTATCTAGGGAGGATATTGCTCTTCTCCAAGTAACTTGACTTCAATGAATTCATCGACAGTGTAGGGAGTGCCTTGCCCTAATTGGGAAGGCACATTGATAAATTAATCAACATAATCAAGTTCACACTCGAATGTCATTTTACATCCCATTGCATAAAGGAGATATAACATATATGTTTATATGTGAAAGATCTCGATGAAAATGCATCGGAACAAGAGTAAGATTCAAAACTTCTTCTGACAACTGATGTGTACCAAAGCGTGGTGCTTGAAATATGGCCAACGAAAGATAAGAAGCATTTCATCATCAGAATCTCCCTTAGATTGTAAGGTTTCTATTGAGAAGTCGTGCTTATTTTTCACTTGTTGGACTTTCTATCAATCATCAAGAGCTATGTAATATGATTTATCCATAATGTCTTGACTTGTGGGATGGCAGTCTTTGGCCTTGTCTTTGGGAAACCTTCTTTTTCCCTTATTTTAAAGACAAGAAAATGGAAGGTGGAGGGACCTTCTTATAATAAAAACAAGTAGGAAGAGCCACTAAATGGACTAGTTTGGTTGGGAAGAAAGTACTCATCATCATTTACACTAATGTCTCAAATATACTCCTCCCAGTATATTTGAGACATTATATGGTGCCATATACTCATGAAGCCATGGTCGTCCTAATAAAGCTTGGAAAAGGTATTTGCATCAAATGGACTCTTTTCAAATTACCTAATTTCAATGGAAGGGTAAGATAACCAAAATTTTTTTGTCCTTTTTCATTAAAGCCATGATGCATCAATCTGTATGAACATAATTTCTTTGTATCCAGTGATAAAATTTCTAAAGTACGAACTATTGTGATGTTCATTGAAGATCCAAGGTATACTAGGATTCTATTAAGAGTATTACCATAGTCACATACAAAGATATATTATAATATGTAGTTTTTCATAAAAGATCATCATCTATAAAGGTGATGTTAAAGAGTTCCTCGATGGGAAGACACTATTTTCGTTAGAATAGGCTAGCCAAGCTAGTAGCAAGGACATGAGAAATCCTGCTTGTGTGCTTCTGAGAAAGTAAGTTATGATTTTTTTTTCAATCTATTTTCTTCATTTGATGCAAATATGACACTCATCTCTTTGTTATGCACCTCTCCGTTGAGTCTAGAGATTCAATAATTTTAAACTATAATAATTGAAGTAGATAAATGCATTTTATATAAAAAGATCATGGGTGGATAAAAATTTTTAGATGGAAATGTGACTTCACTAAGCAAAATCATGTTTATGAATTTTTCCATGGGTGGATGAAAAGTTTCAAATGGATTCAAAATTTTCAGTTTAGAATCTCTCTTCTTTCTCTATTCTCATCATGCTTAGTTTTGATCCACTCCGATCAAGCTGTTTCGAATGAACCTTGACAATAAGCTTTTGGAGATCGGGTTCTCACTCCCAGGACAAGTGGGAATTCTTTCTAGAAATCCAGTTCCCATTGTCTTATCTTCCTCCCCTAATGTGATGCTTGTCCATTTTTTGATCTCTTTCTCATTGCTTCCCTGCCAGATGCCTATTGAGTTTCTAAGGAGAGAGGTATATACCGGCGAAAGGAGAGAGTAGAAAATGAGTTCCAGGACTAAGAGATTGGGATATCGGCCAGTATAAGTTGGTGTCAACAAAGAAGGAAAGCCTTCCCCTAGTCCATAATTTTTAGGTGAAATGAAGATAGATGATTGAGAGTCACAGGATTTTGAAAGTGCCTTAATAGCTTCTTAAAAAGTGATGATAGATACAGAGCTGTTATCACTTGGAAGCTCATTCACCAACTAGGTTAGGCCATGAGCTTGTTTTCAGTGCATGGCGAAGTGGCGAGTTGTCCCTGATCGAGATATTAGTGAGATTAGCTACACACCACCAAACTTACCTTAACCTAGGAAAGTGACTTGATAGGCCTTTCCTTCCCCCTTGTCGCTTGAAAGAAAACTAAGGGTCAATAAAGCTAAATGTATGATTTAGAGCTATCATCCCGGGACCTCTTATGAATACCAACTTCTTTCTTTCCTTCTTCAAGATAGTCATACTTGGTTGTTTCCTAAAGCATTTCCGCCGTCATCAGGCTTCATTCAATCAAAAAATTTCTCTAAGCTTCTCTACTCCTACTCTTTCTACTTCTATTTTTTGCTTCACCTCTGCTTGCCATTTCCTCTATTAGGTGTACAAGAAAAGTTATCACTTGTCCTCTTATTAACAGCGAGCCTACTACCTAGGAGAAGAAAGAGCTTGAACTTGATAGTGAGCTTGGTATTCTTAGATCGGACTTTTCTAGGTCAAGGATTGAGTTTACCGGATGCGAGAAATCTCCTTTCTCTGCTCCTAATTGCTTAAGAGTTCTTTCTTCTTGCACATGCTAGCTTTCCAACATTAGCTTCTTCTGAGCTCTCAACATGGCATGGCAAATGGAGCTAATTTGGTACGAACCTGCTTGGTGCTTGCTTTCATAGGGTCAAAATGGCATCTATGTAGTCCATCATTTTCACTCACCGTGAACATGGGGATTGGATGGATGACCCACTCTCTCTTCAATGAGATGTCAAGTCAAACAACACCAGGGTGCCCTTGATTAAAGTATAGACATATCATAGGTTGACTTTCCTGGTCACATAGGCAACACATGCTCTCTATATGATCTATGACATACGAGTTCTATCATGTATAGAAGTAAAATAGAATATGTATGTGACCAGTCAAAGCAGGTGGAAAGTACAACTCATCTAATTGGACCGACCCCCACTGACTCTACGAAGAGAATATTTGATTGCCATTCTTTAATCAAAAATCCAGGAAAGATTATCCAAACATGAGCAACATCGTTCAATCACTTTTAAACTTTTTGTCTGCCCAGTTAGCTTTTCATAACCCTAGCTGAGTAGGGTCAGAGTTGGTAAGCAATTGAATCCAGTCTTCTTGGTTCAATGCCTATTTCTACGTTGAAGGCTTACCATCGGGCAAAATAGTTCCATTTCTATTTCATCTCAAAATTTGAGATGAGTTGGGGGATCGCTCGACTTTTAACAAGGTTGTTTGAAGGTTATGAAAGAAAAGTAGGAAAGCCTACTTCATTATTAGTGAGATATATAGCCTTATAAAACTTCTTCTATCAAATAACACATTGAGAGAAATAAGTGGATCTTTTTTTACTATATAGGATGCCATAGAGAAAACCTTCTTGTTTTAAGTCTAACACTCGCACGAACATTGGTCGACATTCTTCTAATCTTTTCTTGATTAGTCTTGTGTCCCATCATGGAAGTACTTTAGATTTTCTTCTCTAGCAACTAAAAAAACCTAATATGTGTGACCTTATGATACCACCTATCATTTAATTGGAGCTACAAGAATAGTCATTCTTTGAGTAGGTGACCGAGTGTTGTTTTTCCAGCTTCTAAGTGACCTAGAACTCTTTCACTAGAGAAGGTATCTCCCGACTCAGTGTACCATTCCTTTATAGCGATCTCACGTGTTTCTCCATGTGACCCACAAATTCCACCCGTATCAAAGAGTTGTAAACAAAATATCGAAGTTAGGTTGGAAGTAATTAGTGGTTAATCGCTTGGAACCTTAAAGAGTTCTAACTCATATACCAAAGTATAGTTGTTAGTTCCGGTTTAGACTTTCGTTCTCAATATACTTTCCCTCCCATAGGAAGAGCCATCGAATAGACTAGTTTGGTTGGGAAGAAAGTACTCATCATATACACCAATTTCATTTATGAAAAGGGTTGCAAATCACCCGAATAGAAAATTATTCTCCTCCACGCATATTTGAGACGGTGCAAAGTATATGGCACCATCTCTGAAGCCATGGTCATCCTAATAAAGCTCAAAAGAGGTATTTCCATCACCACATGGACTTTGTTTTCAAATCACCTAATTAAAATGGTAGAGTAAGATAACCAAGGGTCTTCTTGCCTTTTTTTATTAAAGCCATGAAGCATCAATCTGTATGAACAAAATTTCTTCATATTCAATGATAAAATTTCAAAAGTATGAATTATTATGACATTCACTGAAGATCTAGGGTCTACTAGGATTCAATTAAGAGTGTTAGCATAATCACATACAAAGGTATATTATGATCTATAGTAGATCAACATATTGGTTGGTTTGATCCATAGTATTTATCTTTCAACTTAAAAAAAGATAATACTGTTCAAGTGTCCAAGTGTGGAATCTCAATTTAGCGCCTAGGCATTATGACTCACTATTGAAAGAAAAGACTAGTGACATATGATTCTTGTCTTCTTGCTTGTTGTCCCTAGTATATATGACCTATCTGAGGTCAAAATAGAGAAATTAAACTCTTATGAGGGAATCTCGTCAAAGTATCACCCCTACTTCATCGTATATGACAGATTCCTCCAAAGCAAGTGATCAAAAAGCAAGTGAAAAGCTGCTAGTGACTATAAAATCTCTGGATACTCTAATCGAAACCTGCACTCTCTTATTCATCAGCCAGTCTTACCTAGTTATATGGTGCTCAATCCTTTATCTCAAGGCCACTATTCGTGGGTCATACTCCACAGAATCTAATCTAGGCTGATTACTACTAGCTTCCTCAGTAGCTACTTTCTTCTTGCAAAGGAAGGACCTATGTGTTCACCTTTACACTCGAACCTTTCCTTTAGTCTTTGCTAAACTCATTCCTTCCACTTTCTTTGTGATAGAAGAACTATGATTCATGTGTTGTGTTGGCTTCTATCCGTCTCACTATTAATAGAAAAAAGAATTTATAATTTCATTGTGTCCTTACAGATCCAATATAGTAGAGGCATCAATCTCTATTTTTTTAATTGCTCCCGGATCTGACTTCGCTCTTCTTTCTTTGCTTTGTACTTGTAGCTCTATCTTTTGACTTATTGAAAAGACATTCTGATGTCCTATTCACTCAATTTGCTCAAATGTGTAAAAGACTCAAACATGAGTGATTGAATTGATTCATTTCTTGTCAAACTCTATTTCTTTCTATCTTTGGCTAAGTCATCCTAGCCTCTTCGAGTGAGTTTTCTTCTTTCTTTTCATTTTCACTTACATTAAGCTACTTTTAAAGAAAAAGATGAGAATATCCAAATTCTTATTAGCTAGTTCAGATAAACACCTCTGTAGAACAAGTGGGGTGGCCTTTAAAAGGGAGTGGTTCACGTCAATGAAAAGATAAGTGATTCTTAGTTGAATGACTCTTGACTTCTCAGCTCATTTCTTTGGGTTTGAGTAACAAGAAAAGGTGAAAGGAATGGAGATGAGCTTGAAAAGGATTTGAAGTTTCACTCATATTCATGAGGTCTTTCCGGTCAGAGGAGAAATGCTCGACCTCTAAGAGAGAAGAAAGAGAGACGCAATGGAATTTGGTTCAGATTGATCCATTTGCCTAGTTTTTCTTCTGATGACACTCTCACTGGTAGACCGAGATCCTTCCTTCTTTTACAAAATAGATGAAAGGAGGGACATAGCTAATGATGTTCTGTCAATGCATGAAGAAGGTCTTCTTTCTCCTTACATTCTTGGCTAGGTTCTCGTTAGTCCACCAGCTAGACATTGGTGGGTTGTCAATCGACATGCTAGGAGTTGAGCTTATTGATGCATCAGATTGTCGCTGTAGACATGCATGACTTTTTGGATGCCGGTCTCTTAGTGATGCTAAGTACTTTGTTAGCATGAGACTGAGTTAGCTGTGCTACCACTTGGGTATGTTGGTGGCATTAGTGGGATACCACCTTAACAGAGCAGCTCGATAATTTGGGTTTTCTCAGGTGAGTGTATATGATGGGCTACCTTAGCAACAGCTGAGCTCATCTCCTTTTGAGAGTCGCTTGTATGTCACCTTGATGATGTGGGGGTAATTGTTGAGATTTAGCGTGGGTGCTAGATTTCGCTTGGCTCCACCAGACAGTCGCATAGGGGTTGGGTATGTTAGGTTGACTTGGTTGTAGTTGTTTTATGCTTCTCTTCAGTATGGCAAGAGATATGAGCGAGTGAGGGAGTTGGTGTTTTCTCAAAAGTGGTCCCACAAAGCTCTCGGTAGGGACCGACTAGTGTACCTTTAACTTTGATGCATGTCATAGATATAGCTTTTCCTTTTTAGCACCTTTAGCTTTCTACTTATGGCATTGACTTATTGCTTTGACTTTGCAGGTAACCCACCTCCTGAGCCAGAGATGTGGAGAGAGCACTCATTGCCTCCCATAAAGAGGTGCCTTCTTCATTTGGTCATCATATCAGGTAGCAGCATGAGGAGCCATGTTTCTATGGATTGGGTGCCAATCCATCATACCATCAACTTCTCACACTTGATGAGGAAGCATCCCATTTGGTGGGAGTACACCTCTTTTGGGTCTTTCGGGCCCTTCCGTGCCGCATTTTCCTGCTCCCGCAAGTCTAGACCTGGGTACCTCACCTCACATATCGTTCTTCCTCAGATGAAGAGTCACATCTATTGTCCAAGAGAGACATCAGAGTCAGAGGCCTCTTTCTTTTCAGGATTATTCAGAGTACCCATGTAAACTTCTGTGGCTCCAGTGCTTCCTTCTCCTTAAGTGTCTATTCAGATGAACCCATCCTTTCAAGGCAGCGAAGGCATAGCTCCAGGTACATATGATAGTGTTCATATTTTTAAGCTTTTATAGCTTCTATGTACTAACACCTTTATTTTCATCATGCAGGCTTGGAGGTGTCAGATTATGTCTTAGATATTTACTTCAGGCAGATGTCACACACTGATCTGAGATGTGCCTCACTTCATGGAATGAACTTGGGTTCTTGAGGGTAATAGCGAGCTGGACGACATTCTAGTTGTTGCATCGATTCAAAACGATGCCATTATCTCTGACTACTACACTTGGAGAGAGTAAGAGCTCCAATTTTGGAGTTGATGTGAGGCGAGTTCTTAGTGCAATAGTTCAAATATGTCCCAAGTGCCAGTAGGAAAATGTCTCTGTCCATGCTACGAGAGAGTGTTACCACTTTACGGGCTATTGTGGATAGAGCTCATCGAGCTTCTTAGGAGAGTGTCGAGATTGTACTAGCAGGTTGTAGCAGGTTGGTGGTCTTCTTGAATGGACAACCTTACTGTGAAGATGTGGTCCCTTTGGAAATAGATTAGAGATGCTATGAAATGCAACGCAAGAGCTCGAAGGGATTGCTATGAGGTTGATTGGGTAGTCTCAATGGAGCTTCTGTGATACCATTAATGGCATCGTGATGCTTGATCTTGGGAGCTTACCCATGCATGGAGGCTTTAGAGGATTTGAAAAGAAGTATGTCTTTGGAAGATGCTAGGGCTCGATTATAGATTTTT
This sequence comes from Cymbidium sinense, assembly GCA_021442155.1. Lineage (NCBI taxonomy): Eukaryota > Viridiplantae > Streptophyta > Magnoliopsida > Asparagales > Orchidaceae > Cymbidium > Cymbidium sinense. The sequence continues at coordinate 136,629 of JAKCPB010000689.1, read as the reverse complement.
CAGGCTCGGCTCCCCTGATGTACCCCCCTTTTCTTATTGAAGAAAACTATTACCTTTGTTTTATAGCATACTTGTCGATGTAGGCTTGTACCTTTTATTTTTCAATCATTACTTAGTTTCTTTTGCAGTGTTTTGTGAGTATATTATTTGTCTTTATAGCTCTTTGTATGATTGCCTTTTGCTTTTGAGGGGAAACAAATCTAGTCCTAAGACTTTGAGGACTAGGCTTGTCAAATTTGGGGGCTTCTGTGACTCAGCTATCAAAGCTTTAATGAGATGGAGAGATTTACCCTTGGACTTTGAGTGCTTCATTCTTAGTCCTTAGAGGATTGATTCTTCTTGCTTGATTTAAGGACTGCCTCTTTTGATATATTCTTTGAGGGGAATTTGAGTTGGGTAGATTGCCTACCACCTAGACTCCTTAAGCTCTAGTGATTTCTTTGGCTTTCTTCTTCAACAAGGAGTTGCATGGCTTCCAAGGCTAGGTTCTATGAGCCTTTTGGTTTCCTCCATGCTCATGTGAGGGATGCGGCTGGATCCCACTAATTATTTATTTCTTTGGGGGGCTGCGAGATTACCAGGGATGGATCCTACAATTTGATTGCTTTGTTGGAGGCTGGGAGGTGACCAATGTCAGACATCATGATTTCATTCTTTTGGGGACTATGAAGTGGCCAAACCTTCAACAATCTGGTCCCTTTTAGAACTGTGGGATGACTATGATTGACTCCAAAAATAATGTGTTTTCTATATCTATTATAAAAATATTCTTTTCTTTATTATAAGGAAAGCTAACAGATACTTCTATGGTACTGACTGAGATAGATAGGTGTAATGTCCTGAGCGCGTGACATGTGCTTGATGTTCTTGCTATGCACCTTTACTCCACTATAGTAATGAATAGCATTGCACTCCACTCAACTTGAAATAAAGAGCTCAAAAGCATGGCTCCGATTACGCCTAAAAGTAAGTGGTCTTGGTATCCACCATAGATAGCATCCATTGCTTCCATCCTCTGAGCTTAGCAATAACTTCTCAACCAGTGGTTGGCAGTGAACTCTGTTTAGCTTGCAAGTGTCAAGAGGAACACCTAAATATTGAAACAGGAAAGATGCCACATCCATTCTCAAAAGACTAGCAATGTTCTCATCTTTTGCTCCTTTAAAGAAGTATATATTTATCTTGTTCCAGTTTACCACAAGCCTTGCCCTTTCCTCGATGTAAATTGAAGTTTCAACTCAGTTCAGTCAGGTCATTTTCTTCCTGCTATTGCTAACAGGCCATTTTCAAATACACTAGTTGTACACTTTCCCGAATGAAAATTCTCTTGATCTTGAGACCCTGACTGATTGAAAGGAGTGAGGAGCTAGATTAAGGGACAAGTTGCGTGAAAGATGCCTCAACACTCCGTGAGTTACCAACTTAGTAGCAAAGAAAGTAGATGTCAACTATTCCTGGGTGAAGCTAGATTTCATTCATAAACCTCTTTCTTAAAGAAGATCATGGTTTTGAATTCAATTTTTAGTTCATTTAGCAGCCTACTCTCTCCTCATCGAAGTTCTTTCTTATATTCTTACTTTTCTTTTGTGTAGGAGCACCCATGCTTTGAGAGTTCCTTTTTTCCAGCACTTTCTCTACCCATGCAGTACTTGAGACACCTTGAGATTCCTTCTTTTTCTATGCCTATAGCTTGCTAAAGTCGAAAAAGACTAAAGGAAGATATCACTCAGCTCTCTATCTTCCTTAGTTGTGAGCTCAAGTAGTGGTGAGTTTCCATTTCTTTTGGATTGGATTGATAGTAATTGAAAACCCAACTGGCCCAGAAGTTTAGAGGGAACTGATTGGCATAAACACTTGCATGAAAGAACCCAGCTTAACCGGAGGAAAAAAAAAGCATCTTCGACCTTGGGTTTCCTTAGAAGGTTTATGATCTTTTATGGTTTCTCCATAATCCAACAAGCGATGCTTCTAAGGCTATGTCATGTGCATCATCCTAGAGACCCACCTCAAATACATAGTTTGGAAGCTAAGTCCCGGTTTCGTGGATGTGCTTTAGTGAAAAGATTCAAGCTAGTTGATCTGTGGAGGAGGTGAAAAGAAGAGTCACTAGTTTTGTTTTGTACAAGCATGACTTCATTCTTTTTTTGGGCTATCTAAGTTATCACAATGGTGGACCGGGTAATTCCTAGATTCATGAGCACCTTACAAAAAGAATTTCATAAGTAGTATATTAAGGTTTCAGTCTTCTGCTTCATCACCTTGATCCGGACACTAAGGTTTGTTTCTGACTTTGCCAAGAAAAGAGAGTGACCTAAAGTTTTCAGCTATGATCAATGGGATATCTAGCCCAAAACCTAAGGAACAATTGAAACCTGAAAAATAAGGTTTGACATGACCTTGACATAGCATAGAATCCAAAGAATCTTTTTTCCCATATCTAATATCCATGAAGAGTAACTAGTTCTAAAATGTAAAATGTGAATGAGTAGTTTGTTTAACCTAAGTCAAAGTGCGATGGGTCAAGCAAACTTTGAAAAGAAGATTGAGATCAAAGTGAAAGAAAAAGTCTTTGATTGCTTGCGATAGCTTATCGATTGAAAACAAGAAGGTCAAACTTCTTCTTCCTTTTTTAGTATGCCTAAGTAGCATCAACTTAGTAGACGAGTGTTGGACTACTAGGACCAAGAGAGCCAACCTTTTCAAGCACCTTTATTTTTCTTTAGGAAACTAGCCATATTGACAAGATTATGTGAGTAGGGTAAGTTCCATGCAATGAAACCACCAAGATAAGGCATAGATCAAGACTTAGCTCAAACTAAGGTTCTAGTTTAACTATGAAAGAATGAGAGGACAAATTCACTTCAGACCTTTGAATTGAAGGTTGAGCCTATAACGATATAGAATCGCTTTTTTCATATTCATCTCTTAGGGCTACTAACTCGCCTTCTTGGTCACTTCAGAATCTTGATAACATCGGCACATATCTACTAAAATGACTTCATAAAGTAGGCATACACCGGATAAAAGTTCACGCTATATATATATATATATATATATATATATATATATATATATATATATATATATATATGATGTCGACCATCCAATAGCTTTTCCATGGAGAGCCCAAACACTATTCTTTATCTCAAAATTTTCTTTTCTAAAGTCATACAAAGGTTGTAAGCTTCATGCATGTGGGTAGGGGTGAGACCAATTCCTTCTTTTCTCAGTGAGCCTAGGGGTGCGGTGAGCTAAGCAAGAAAAGTTCTTTTCATTTGATGAAAGAGATTAGCTCCATGAAGTCCCATTCTCATCTTTGATCTTCAACTCATGTCAAAAAAATCTAATTGAAAGATGAGGCAATCAATCGGTTTCACTTGATTCTTTCCACTACTTATTGATCCATCCCAAGGGCTAACTCAAGTTCAAAGAGGTTCTGATGCATGTCTTCATTTTCTATCTCATCACACTACTTTGCTAGACTTCTACTGAGCCCAGTGAAACTCAAGTATCCCTAGCTAACTGGGAGGCTTGCTCTGAGTCGAGTCCCATAGCCCCATCATCTTCAAAGTTGGAAGCTAGTCTAGTTTAATAAGTTCTCTTTTCTAGAATGAGCTCTAAATTGCCCTCTTGCACCTCATCCTACCTTAACCGAGGGTTGAGGGTCAATAGGCATGAGAAATGAAAGTTTGGAGAAGGTTCACATTCCATTGATTTGAATCTTGGTTCATGATATATCAGTTAATAATGTCTTTTTATTCAAAGAAGGGTTGTTTGAACTAGAATGGTTGGTATGCGTAATCTTCTCTTCATTTAGAGTGTTATCTGCTTATCTTGGGAATCTGCCATGATGTGTTTAGGTTAGGAGTAAGAAAACCTAAGGGGCATCCTATCCTTCTTTGCAACATGAACACTTTCCCAAGCACTACTAGATTTTATTTAAATTAGCACAACTAAGTTAGGTGTGAGAGAACCTAAGCAACATCCTTTTCTTAGTGGGGAATCTTGGCTGCCATTCATGGCACCACTTCATCAAATTTCCCAAGCATGTTTAGGGTAAGTGTGAGATAACCCAAGTAGTGTTCTATCCCCTTTAACACAAGCACAAAAACAAACATATATCTTTTATCTTGGGCTACTTTGATGTGGGAGCAAGCCCCCTATGGCACTCACTCATTAGCCGCTCTACGTCAGTTTTACATGCTACCTCGCTAGTATGTCACCCTAATGGTCACTTATTTGAAAGATGTGAGTCATCGCAGTTTCTTCCTAACTTGATCATTGTAAACCAATGAGCCCCTTGTTAGCATAGTAGACTTCCTGCCCAACCAGTAAGCTACCTCATGTTGATTTTGTTTAAGAAGATGTGAGTCCCCAAGCTTTCTTCCTGAACTAATCATCATGATCTACCTAGGTCGAGTATATTTGAGATTTAGGATATCTCTCCCAGAGGCTCCATTCTTCTTGACTACATTTGAGTTGATATAAGTCCTCCAGTGGCATTCGCTCAATAGTCTCCTAAGGTCGGATAGCTCAAGAAGATTATCCCAATTAATGTTCTGGGAGGATGTGAGTCCGAGCTTTCTTCCTAGGGATTGCAAACCGACCATAGGTTGGTTGATGTTCATTATCGATGGTGACTCACGGTGGATACACCACTCTTGGTATGAGTCTCACTTTTCTCCTTGAGTTGGCCAGTGAATACCTATTTGATATATGATTAGCCATGTCATCTTCTCCAAGGTTTTGGATTAAGCCCTTAGCAGTTCCTCTCTCTATAGGCATTCTATTTGGATCACATTCTTTGCGAACCCATTTAGACACTACCCAGGTCACTCTTAGATTGGAAAATCCCCCTTTCCTAGTAGCCACCCCAATGGTTGGAGAATTTGTTCAGCGGATACGCAGATTCTCCTTGGTTCAGTAAATCTGAGATAAGTCTAGGTTGATATAAGCTCCTTCTCAATTTGATCCCTCACAAACTACTAGGGTCCATGATAAAAAAATAAATAAATAAAATAAATAAATTAATTTGCTTATGGATTAAGAATTCAAGCCCCCAAAGGGCCCCTTTTCCTGCGAGCATCCTATCTTTAGGGCGTGTTCATAACTCCCTATAGGGCTTAACTACGACTTGAGATAAATCCCTTGGGTTGGTACTCACTGTAGTGTTTAAGTTTCAAGTTGTTTTGCCATAAGCAGATTACCCTGGCAGTCATTCTACTTTGGAAGATGTAAGACTATGATGCATTCTTCCTAGCATGACTATCGTAAACTGACGAGCAGCCTTAGGATGAGTTTGATTTGTTGCCCAAAGCAACCGATCACCCCAATGGTCTTTTGTAGTGGAAGATGTGAGTCCCTAAGATTTCTTCCCTTGAATTGATCATTGCAAATCGAAAGGCACTCCTTTGGTCGATAGTTCTCCCATTGGTCGAAAAGCTACTCCCTTTAGTTCAGTAAATCTGAGATAGGTCTAGGCTAATATAAGCTCCTTCTTAGTGTGATCCATTACAACTAATGGAATCCATCAAAATAAACAAATCTAAAATGAAATTAATCTTGACTATCCTTGGCGATTTAAGTCCCCAGATGCATTCATTCAATATCCTAGGTTGGGTTCAATTTGTTGTCTTGCTAATAGATCACCCCAACTGTCCCTACTTTGGAAGATGTAAGTCTATACTTTCTTCCTAGTCCCTTCTTACATATCGAAAGACATCCCTTTGGTTTAGTCCTACTATGTGTTTAGTAGACTACCATTTTGGATTGGTAAATAGTGTAGGCCTCCATGGCTCTACTGCATCCATCCAAACCAATAGGGCCCATCTCAAAATCCAAAATTAAAAATCTAAAAATAAATTCAACCCTAATCCCTTGGAGTGAAATAAACAAAAATAATTAATCCAAATCCAATCTTTTGCTTCTCCTGTAAGATGCAAATCTTTTCTAGTTCCCTAATGGATCCAAAATTCTAATCCCTCAGTGGATTTCACTGCCTTTCCTCCCTTGTGGGAGACTTGAACTTGCCTCCCTAGTGAAAAGTTCACTTTTTTATTCCTAGTGGAGTCAAAATAAACACAATTAAATAATCTATAAATTGAAAAAAAAAATTTAACCCTTTTCTCTAGTGGAACTTAAAAAATCAAATCAAATTTCTCCCTAGCGAGACCTAAATAAAATCAAACCTCTCATTCCTTTATGGATGACTTGAACCTGCTTCCCTAGTGAAAGGTTTATATACTCTATCTCTAGTGGATACCCTCTCTTATGTCCTTGACATAAGTAGAGCCACATTACTAAGCTCTCGATCCCTTCTACACCTTGGGTTAGGTAGAGTGTCTCTGCTTATGATCATTCTGATGTTGATCAATTCATCACCAATACATCAGTGTTCCTTGTCACACCTTCTATGTTGACCTCATTTTGGTGTTCCTTGTCACACCACACCTAATGGGATCCCTATGTTGACCTCATTTTTAGGATGAGCTCTCAACCCCTCCATCTTAGACATAGGACTCCTCTTAGACTTTAAGAGATCTTTAGTCTTAAGACACATCTAGTGATTAGGTGAACACTTAACCTAACCTTAGAGACTTAGAAGAGTTAGCTATAGGAATAGGTCATGCCTTAGGGGTGTTAGAAAAATTTGCATACCCTATAGCTTGAGCCAAATCCTCACTTCCTTCCTTCAAGTCAAATTCAAATCAACTCCAAACTCATATCAAATTCAACTCCAAATCAAACCTTGAATCAATTTCAATGGATTTTCTCAAATCATGAATCAATTCTAAATAATCGAAACCCATGATTGAAACTCAAGTTTAAATTCCAAAAATCTTTCTTAAGCCATTTAATTCTATCTTATGGACTTAGCTCAAATCAAATTCAAATCAATTCAAATTCAAGAATTTTTCATAACCCATTTATATTCTCATTTATATTCACAAATATAAATGAAATATAAATTCAAATATCCAAAACCAAATTCAAAACTCAAACTCAAATTCAACCAAAATTCAACCTAAGCCTTTCAAGTCAAAATCATGAACTTAACCAAATCAATTTAAAATCAAGCCAAACCTTATTTTTCCTTCATGATTCAATCAATCCTATAATCATGAATCCAAATATAAATACAAACTTCAATCATTAATCCATTAATCAATTCAAATATCAAATCCAAATTCAATCAAAAATCCAACCTAAGCCTTCAAGTCAAAATCTTGAACTTAGCCAAATCAAACTCAAATCAAGCCAAACCCTTAATTTTTTTCATGATTCAATCAATCCTTAAATCATGAATCCAAATATAAATATAAAATTTAATCCTAAAAACTAAATTCAAAAAAAATTAAACCCAAGTCAAACTCATGTTCACCCTTTTGACTTGAAATTATCAAATGAATCAAAACCCATTTGACCTCAAATCTCTTACAAATGGATTTATATTTCAATCATAAATCTATATGTGAGTTCAACCAAACTTGAATCAAGCCTTGATCTAGCCAACTAAACCCAATTGGGTCACTTGACCCAAAGTGGCCATTTGACCTACATAAATAAAATCCAATTCAATTCAAATCAAAGTGAATTAATCCAATCCAAACTTCATGTCATATTTGTTGATCATCATAGGTTAATCAATTTTTTGGGTCAAACCAAGTTAACCAAGCTCGTTGACCAAGTCAATCCCTTACCCCTATGAAGCCAAACTAGCCAAATTATAACCTAAACCATATTGATTGCAACCAATGGCTAAAGTTCACTCTAAATTGATTATTGAAATTAACCAAAGCCTTAATTAAACCCAATTTGACCAATCAACCAACTAAACCCAACCTAGCCCAATTGACCATGAACCCAACTTGACTTAAAGTTCAAATCAAGCCAAAATTAAATATAAATTAAATTGATTGGAAACAAAGATACCAATCCATTTTAAAAGATCAACCAAACCCAAACTAAGCCATGACTCAAGCCAATTTGGTCAATTAGGTCAAATTGGTCAACTTAGCCCAAATTGACCTAAAGGATCAAATTGGCCAAAATCCAAATTAAATCCAAATTAAACCAAATTAATTGAAACCAATTGAACCAATATACTCCAAATAGTCATTTGAATTTGACTTTTAGTTGACCCAATTTGACCAATTGGTCAACCTAACCTTATTTGACCAAAAATTAAACCAAATGAGCTTCAAATGACATGAAATTTTGTCCAACATACTTTTTACCCATTTTAAATCTACTCAAATTAAATTCAATGTCAAATGACCATATTTCCCTTTGGTCAAGGGCATTCCAAGAGAAAAGACACTTTCCTAAGTGGTCATTTCTCTTCCTTGACCACTTGACACTCATCCATTGGTCCACATAGGCACCAGAGACACTAATTTTCTGACTCAATGAGTGATTGGGGCAGCCATGACTCATGGGGAGGTAAAATCATTTCACCTCTTCCATTAGAACACTTGGCATGAAGGACACTCACCTCCCCTGCTGGACACCCACTTGTCCTTGATGGCGCCACTTTTTCATGCCAACCCTAGGGAGCCACCTAGGATGATTATCTTCCATTCCCAACCACCCCATGCTAAATGACATGAGTTTGGAGCCAAAATTTTAAACATAAAGTGGATTTTAGTTCATTTTCATTCACTTTTCATTCTAAGACCTTAGAGGCTGAAGTAAACCCCCATTTCTCTCGATCTCCTTCTCCTAGAGCTCCCAAAGCCATTGGCAATCACCCCCACTTCATTTTGGAGAGAAATACTTCAAAATTAAATGGTTTTTGGTGAAGAAATGACAATCACTAGAGAAAACTTTATTTCAACATGAAGGTGAGGATCAAGCCTAGCCTGAGGCTTCTTCCCTCACTCAGCAGTGCACTTGAGTCACACCACCATCAAAAATCATCCCCAGTGAGGAAACCTTCAAAAACTAAAGCCGGCCTTGTAATTCCTCATTTTGTGATGGATTTTGTGTGATTTTTAGGAATCTACCCTTGATAATCCCACATTTTTTCCCTTTAAATCATTCCAATTAAAAAATAAAATTTTTTGTATGCAAAATGAGTCTATTTGATAAGTTTTCACTTAGAAATCCTATTTTTATTTTTAAAATCTTGTTTTTTTTACCACCATTGAAAAGTTATATAGCCATCCGATCCCTTGGATCGGATGGCTCGGATCGTACAATCCACTCCTTTGTATCGCTTGATGTGATCTAGACCGTTAGATCAATCGAATTGCAAGATCCTATGTCTCAGATTGCACGCCGATCATGCGATCCTAGCCTCGATCATGATTGATCATCCATATCTACGATGGATGGTCCGAGCAAACTACGGTCACTCTCCGGATTGATTGGTCTTCCCGCTCAAAGGGTTGAAGTGACACTGCATGCGAATCACAGTATGCCTCATGGCGCGTGCATGCCATGAGGCACCGTGCATCCAATCGCGCGGTTCCACATGGTGTCACACAGATTTTCTAATTTTAATCTCTTGAAACTTCAAAAATTTATAGAGAATAAAATACTAAGTCTAAAATTACAAATAAGTGCTTGTTGGATTCTTCTTTCTCAGAGAAATCCAACAAACCCAAAATCCCCAAAATTTATAGAATAGTTTGAGCTTAATTTGAGTTTTAGTAAAAATTAAATTTCATTAATTAAACCAAAATTACATGTCAGATTAAGTTTAAATTTTCAGAGATTAAAACTGATGTTAAAATACACCTACCATAAAACTTTCAAAAAATAGTAACCTCTAGATTAAAATATATTGAATTTTCAGTGTCAAATAATTTATTTTAATAAAATAAATTAGCAAAATTTATAAAAAATCACTTAATTCAATTGAAACTTACTAATTATAGAAAAATACAAAAATAAAAAAAAATAAAAACTCAAGTTCATTTTAAAGATAATTCAGAGAAGAATCCAATAAAATTATTTTTAATTAAATTTGAATAGTAGATTTTTTTTAATTAGGGTTTATTTGAAAACTTGATAACCCTAATTACTCCCTAATGACTTTATTAATTAATTCCAAATTTCTTAGGCATGTTTAGTGGGATGACCTCTCCCTATTTTCTTGGAATTTATTAATGAGTTAATCAAGAGAACTAATTAATGAACCCCTAATCACTCTCTTAATGTAATTAAGCTTAATTAAGCATGAGAACAGTGGTTTAATTCCTTGATTAAGTTAATTAAGCTTTGTTTAAGTGATAAGGAGGTTTATGGAATGATTTTGGGATATCTTCCTTAAGCTATTCCCTAAACCCCATTTCTTCCTTAATCTAAATCTAATTAAGTGTTAATCCACTAATGATCTACTTAATTAATCAAATCAAATTCTCAAGAAACTTAATCAATCCTTCTTGGGTAGATGCTTAGGTGTTCAATAACCTACGTAATCTTAAGGAAATCATACCTAACCCATATCTTTGGGAAAGGTTATGAAAGTACTTAAATTAAATCCTTTAGCTTAATTAATCATTAAGTGTGAGCCAATTATATTAGATACCTTTCTTTCCTATGATGCATTACTGATTTAAATTCCTTATAATTTTATGTCATACATTGGCTCATAATTATTTGATTAAATATGTTAAAGTGGTATAGGTAAGGGTAATTAATGAACTTAATCTACACCTTAACCAAAATATAAAATTAATCTAATCACCTAAAAATTAAACTAAAATAATACACACATTTGGGAATGTGTGGACCAAACCTTCTCACGCTTTCCTAATTCAAATCAAGCTCAAAATAAAATGAAAGTCTCTTTAAACAACTTTTGATACTCATTAAATGATCTTACTTCATAAGATTGTCTTTAAGAATTAATTAGAGTGAATGAAATTACATGCTTACATCACTTTATTTCTTTCCTAACATGCTAAATGTGTATGTTATATGAAAATCATACATTCATGCTTTTCAAAAATCAAATTCAAAATGAAATGTTTTCTTTATGTCAAATTACATGTTTTGACTAAAGTAAAAATATGAGTTATTATTATCTATTAAATTCAAAACTATTTTCAAAATCAATAAATCAAATATATAAAACTGAAAGTGTGCTACTTATAATTATTTATAAGCTTGCATGTGGACATAAATATGAAGATGTGCAAAGTGTGCTTTTCCTTCTTTTTTCTTTTAACATAGTTTTGAGTAGGATTTGGCAAAGTATATAGTTCATTTGAAAAGAACATAACACTTGCCTAACTGCATTCTTATTCATTCTTATGTTATTACTTAAAGAAGGACATCCACACCTACACATATAAATTGCATAAACAAATCAAACAAACATAAACTTTTTTGCATGATTCTCTTTCCATGCATTTCTTTTTGTACATGCACATGTATTTAAGAAAAGTGGTATATTAGTCTAGGCAACCCCGGGTTTGCGAGGCTTTAAGTAGCCCTAAGTAGGTCTTGTACCTTACATCCTTAGTTAACAATGGCATCGTACTCACTTGTGTCTTTTATACTTATAAATGTGCATATGAAAAATGGATAAAAAAGTCATCCTCTTCTACTTAACAAACAAACATAAAATTTTAGCATGATTCTCTTTCTATGCATTTCTTTTTGTACATGCACATGTATTTAAGAAAGTGGTATATTAGTCTGGCCAATTCCACTTAGCAATCTTAGTGTCTCCTTTTCTAAGGACTCAAGGAGTAGGAAGTGTAAGCCTAGTCTTTTTTGTCTGACTCCAACAAGCATGAAAGGTAGGGCTAGTCTGTATGAATCCTTTCATGAGTGAGTCCTTTTGTAAGTATAATGTATCCATTGAAGGGATGCAATGAGTCAGTATGCAAAGCATCTTGAGTCCTCTTAATAGGAACTCTCAAGCTCCTATCCATAAGTAGAAGAAAATGAAGATCCAAAGTGAGTATTCCTCTTTAGTAGCCCTTCTGACAACATATTCAATTGCAGCAATTATTCTAATAGTGGAAATTGCTCATGGTTTTGCCCTATTATCTTCATTATGTCCCAAGGCTCACTCCCTACCCTAAGCAAAGTCTAGGAAGACTCCCCCTTTTGAGTTAGCTTATAGCCAAAGGCGTGGGCAGTTCAAAGGCATGAATAAATCATTCAAGTGAGTGAGTCAAGGTGCATAGCAAAGATAGTGAATGAAGTAAACTGAAGAGGATCATCTAGAGATGATGAGTGCTTAGCTTTAGCTATGATACTGATGGTAGCATAGCGTATTCATGTAAAAGACATCGAGGTAAAGAAGGGAGGTTAGAGTAGCGTGATGGGGACAGAGATAACAGTAGTGGCAAAGAGAGTTTTCATCTACCATTGCTTTCTTCCTTCTAGTCAGAACTTTGGATAGTCTAAGTGGAAAAGGGAAATCATTTTGCTGATGAAAGCTAGAACCCTAAATGCAGAGTAGGTTGCACTAGCAGGGGAAAAAGGGATCCTATAATAAGCAAGAAAAATGTTAATTGTTCTCAATTATCTACTTAGGTAACCAAACCCATAAGCCAAGCGGCACAATCTTTCTTTCTTGAACGCATTGCCCAAAGTAGAATCGAGCAGGAGATATTTTCTTATCCCTGGCTAAGCTAACTAGAAGACATAGTAGCGATGAATTTATGGATCCCAAAGCAATAATCACGGAATGAGGAAGATTCCTCTTTTTTTTAACCTAGTATGAAACAACTTGCTCTTAGTTGTAGCCCCATCAGGTATCTAACTTTCTATCTTCTTTCTAATCCCTTGCTTTGTCCTTACGCCTCGTGATGTTTATAGTGGAGAAGACTTTCATACTAAAATTGATTCATGGAGCTTTTAGAAATAGTAGAGTAGAAGAGGTGAGACTATGAAGGAGCAAAGAGATCCCTCAAGGATCTATATAGAAAGTAGCCTAAATGACCATACCATATGTTATTGACACCTATGAGCTTATTGTAAGATTATTTATGAAATCAATTCACTCGCATACCCAGCTAAGGGGATGCTAATTCTTTTATCTTGATTTTTTACCTAAGCTTTAGGTGAGATTATGAGTCTTTATTTTTATTTTTGAATTGTTAAATTTGGTAAAAGATTTATCTTTCCCTAAGAGCCTAATCCACATCCAGGCCATACATAAAATAAAGAAAAACTAGGAAAAGGATGCCACTTAATGCACAAGCTTAAATAAATCATCAATTAATTTACAAATCTAATCATAAAAGAATAAGAGGCCATTAAGGTCAGGTACCACCACACAAACCAAAAAATAAGTTGAGTAGCTGAGCTCTACCCTTATACAACTCGAATTACAAATGAATTGCATACAATTAAGCAAGGAACTCATTGTTATGGGGGTCTTCAAGCTTCATTTCTTCATTCTTCTTTTTTTCTTTCTTCTTTGGTTCCTTCTTTTAGATGGTTGGAAGGTGGATGATCCAAAGGTTTCACATGGTGCATAAGATGAGATCTTATGACCAATTTGCTCATCCTAATCCCCATAACAATCATTCCAAAATCCTAATTTCAAAATTACATGAAAAGGAAAAGTAAATCTAGCTTACACTTGCAAAATATAGATTAGCTAAATAAACCACACAAATCCCAAGCATGTATATTGGACTTATCACCCCACACATGAATGACTAAATAAACCTGACCTATTAGATTATGCTTTGGGGTATAAGCACCTACATATTAATTATATTTTTTATTTATCATAGCACAAACCTACAGAAAACAATGATTAGACTAAGATCACTACCATTCATTCTATACATCCAAACATCTAGACTAAAACATATATCAAACAAAAGCAAGCATCAAACCATGCACCTAACCTAAAGCTAGAAGTGGTGACTTAGCCTAATGTGTGTGTTTTGTGGTTTGTGTGGTTTAGCTATGGTAGTTAGAATTTTCTGAAGATTGTTCAACTTAGAGGAGGGTTTATTTAAGTGAATTAATTATTTTGGATTGATTTTATTTTTATGTTTTGATTGGGTTTAAATGAGTCCTAGATTTAACTAAGTTATAAAGAGAGGAGAAGAGAACTTCTCTTTCCTTCCCTAAGTAATTTCTAAGCATTCATGTTTTAGTTTTGTTTAGTGAATGTTTTAATTAAGTGTTTTAATTAATACTAAGTTTAGATCAACTCTAAAAAAACCTATTCAAAAAGAAAGGCATTTCAAGATTAAGTAAAGTGAACTAAATTCACAAAACATAGATCACTTCATTTCTTTCCCAACATGTATGGCATGCATATGAATGAGTCCTAAGAATATCTATACATACAAATGGGGGCAATTTATCACACTTCATGATACATGTTAAGCAATTCATTTAAGAAAATTTGAATGTTTATGATGCATGATTCCTATCAAGTAGCAAAGGGGTTTCTTATCCAATTTTCACATGCACACATGAATGTATGAAAGGAATAAGTGATTACGGTGCCATTATTAAATAGGGGTGTAAGGTACAAGACATACTTAGGGCTATGTAAAGCCTTGCAACCCTGGGGTTGTCTAGATTAATATACCACTTTTCTTAAATATAAGCATGAGTATAAAAGAAATGAATGGAAAAGAAAGAATAAAATTTGTTAGTTTATTTATTTTTTGTTATTGCAATTTATATGTGTGTATAAGTATCCTTCTTAAGTGATAGTATATGAATGAATAGAATATGAAATTAGGCAAGTGTTAGGTTCTTCTTTTCAAATGAACCATACACTTTGCCAAACCTTATTCAAAATTATAATAAAATAGAAGAGAAATAAAACCTAAGCACATCTTTATATTTTTATTCACATGCAAACTTATAAATAAGATATAAGTAACACACTTTCAGTTTTGATAATTGATTCATATATTTTGAAAATAATTTGGATTTAATAGTGATAATAGCCTCATATTCTTTTAGTCAACACATGCAATTTGACATAAAGAAAATATTTTCATTTTTAAATTTAATTTTGAAAAGCATGAATGTATGAAATCATATATTTAACATGTTGGGGAAGAACTAAAGCAATGAAAGCATGTAAATAAATTCACTTTAATTAAATCCTAAAGACAATCTTATGAAATAAGAAAGCTTAAAGTAAATCAAAGTGTATTTAACATAATTTTTATTTAATTTTGAATTTAATTAAATTTTGAAAATGTGAATTGAGTTTGCTGTTCCTAACCCATTCCTATATATGTTTGATATTTTTGTTTAATTTTTAGATGATTAGATTCATTTTATATTTTGATTAGGTTAAGGTATGAATTAAGCATGTTAACCCTTACCTACACCAGCATAGTTAGTCAAATAATTATGAGCCAATGAGATGTCATAAAATACAAGGAATTTAAATTTGAAATTAACCTAGGAAGAAAAGGGTTCTAATGTAATTTTGCTCATGATTAATGATTAATTAAGCTAAGGGGTTTAACTTAAGTAATTTCAAAACAACCCTCACACATCAGTTGAGTTTTGATTTTCTTAATTGAACTTAGGCTCTTGAACACCTAAGCATCTATCGAAAGTAGATTAATTAAGTTTTGGAATGCTTTAGAATTTTAAGAAATTAATTAAGAGTGTAATTAGTGAATTAGCCCTTAATTAAGAGAGGATTAAGAAAAAAAAGGGGGTTTAAGGGATAGCTTAGGGGAAATGCCCCCAAAATTATTCCCTAAACCTCCTATTCACTGAAACAGACCTTAATCAACTTCAACAAAGGATTAAACCACTAATCAAACCATTAATTGATCTTAATTACATTAAGGGTTTAATTAAGAAATGAATTTAGCACCCTACACATATTTGGATTTAGCACCCTACACTTGGGTAAAAAGCCATCTAGATTGTGCTTCATAGCGACAAGAACATATATTTATTTATTATTATGATGGCTCTTAAACATAATCTCCTACATGAAACACATTTGGTAATGACATAACATCAATACACAAATAATCCAACATCTAGTCTAAAATATACATCACAAAATAAAATATATCACCATAACATACCCAAACTTTAATACTAAGTTGACTTAATATTCTCATATATTGCTAAGGCTTAGAGTGGTATGTCTTGATTGAGCTTTTAATTATGATTGCCTAAAATCTCAAGATTGTTTAAATTATTCATTAAGGATGGTTTCACTTTAAGTGTTTTAGTAGTTTGATTGGATTTTAACTCATATGTTTTCATTTTGTTCAATACTCACTTAATATCTAATTATTATAAGAGAAGAAAAATGCTTAACTCCTTCATCCCTAACCTAAGTTATTTTCTAAAGGTGGGTTATTATGGCTTTAATTTTCTTAATGAATTAAAATTTTATTGAACCTAAATTTATATTAGCTTTAATGAATCTTATTCAAACATGAAAGGCATCATAGGATTAATGAAATTAAGTCACCATCACATGAGGAATAATTCACTATTCCCTTTCATTATCAATAATATTCACATTATTTGATTTTCAATTTCTTTAATATTTGATTTAATACATGCATATGCATGCAATATACCCATGTTTTGCACACTTAATGAATGTTGATGGATGAATTTGATAGTGAAGGGATTTCCGCATAGCTAAGCTTATGCAAGTATGTATTATAAACTTGGGTATGTGCCATTATTAAACGGGAAAGTGAGATTATTTAAGACCTCATTGGGGCAACTTAATGCCTCATATTCCCTGGATGTCCAGACTATATAATTGATAATTTAAATACATATAAGCATATACATAGGCATAGAAACAAAATGATGCAAAGGTTATATTAAATTTATTTATATAAAGTTTAATAACATAAAGAAATGAGTTTTACTTTATATTCTAGCATATGTATACACATAAATGAAATTAAGATCATTGTTAAACCGAAAGTGAGATTATCTAAGACCTCCATTGGATACTTAAAGCATCATGCTGGATAAACTATATACTTGCTAATTAAAACATGTAAACATAAGCATAAAACCTAAAGATAAAATGTTCCATTGCCATCTTTTATAATCAAATGAAAACTTCATTAAGTATTTATAGTAAACATTGACTTAAATTTCAAACTATTTGATTCATCATTAACTTATAATTTCAAAATTAATTTTAGAATTATAGTGATAACCACATTATAAAATGTCATTTATACAACTCATGCTATTTGAATGCAATCATTTTATTTTAATTTTCTTTAAAACATGAAATACATGGTCACATTTATAATAATTAAAGGGAGTAATTAAATGTTACCACATAACTTACCCAATTTCATTGAATTCTAAGGACAATCATGTTAAATAAACATTTCTTAATGCTAACCAAAGCTTTCATAAGGTTTAATTCTAACATTCAAGTTATTAAAACCTAAAGAAGAGATGTGATACTTAAATTCACTCCATCCCACATTGGTTATTTAATATTTTTAAGGAAAGAAATTAAGTATGTTTTATGGAATTAGGTTCAATCCATGAATTACATCAATTTGATTACCCTTCTCCAAGCTTCTTTAATTTAATTAACCACTTCATCATGAGCCTACAATGACATGCTTTGGGAAATTAAAATCAATAATGCACCTAAAGGTCTAGTATAATTAAGCTCATGCTTAAGACTTAATTAAAGAAGAGAAAATATTAAAACTAAATATAAGATTTCCCCACAATGGGGTAATCATAATTTCTTTCATGAATTTATGTTATTAAACACATAAAGGGATTAATGGGTTGCACTTAAGTTATTTAAATCAATTTCACTTGAATTTCATCATTAATTTTCTTTACCCTTAATTACAAAACATGTTAATTAAGTTTAATAAGGGACTACTTTTGAAAATAATTAGGAAAAAAGAAATCCTAATTATTTCTTTAGTTTTTTTTCATTATTTTCACTATTTAATCAACCTTAATTACTTAATTTCACTATTCATTGATTTTTAATCATTATTAAATTATTAAGAAGGGGTACTTAGGATTAAAATTTGGGATTTAATTACATGGTAAATAATTTCAAGAAAATATGGGGAGGAAATCCCATAAAATTAACATGTTAAATTAGAATTAATTAACCAAGTAATTTACCCTTAATTAAGATAATTAGCCTAAGTTTTAAACTTTAATTAATTCATTAGGCATTAATTGATTTTATTTTTATTAAATTCTCCTTTTCTAAGCTTTAAAATAAGTTTATTTGTATTTTTCAAATTTTTCTAAAATTAGTTATGATTTCTTAAAGTTTCTAACCATTTAAATTAAATTTTAAAACCTAATTAATCAATTTCAACTATCCGTGTCATGTGGATGCTAACATATTAGTGGTTTCCATGTTGTGTCATAATATTGGTTACTTAAAACATTTAACGTTGTTTTTTAGCGGTGGTAGATTTAACTTCCCAATCAGATCGAATGGCTTAGATTAATGATTATGAAAGGATTAAATCAATATTTCTAGCATGATTACTCATGGTCATTTGTTCTTCACATGCAATGGAAGGAAGTGATTCTTTCTTGAAAAAAACCACTTTTCACCTTGATCTTAGCTCATGAGCTCATTTGTTAAATAACTCCAAATGACCTAGGAATATCCTATGGAAATCACACAAAATAAAATTTGCCACAAAACAACAACACTAGAGGTTTCTATTTGCCAAATTTTTACCTATGAGCTAAAATTGGCAGTATGCTTCATCTTGATGAGATGAAGCCTTGTTGTAAGTTCTCAATTCAAAATCAGTTTGTGAGCCAAATGCCATTGAGAATTTCATTAGAGTTATTGCCTTTTTGATTGAGAATCAATTTATTTTGGATTTTAGTGTGGTGAAGATGTAGTGAAGTTAATTTAGCTTTGGTGGAATTTGGTGAGGTTGGATGAGGCTCTTTTGAAGAGCTTGGCCTCTTGCAATGGGGTTTAAGGAGCTTGGGAAATGGTCTAAGACTACTTGGAATGCTAAAGGTTGGTTTGAATGAATGGGGAGAGTATACTCTCATCCATGAACCAAGGGATATTGGCTCAAGTTTTGGAAGTCATGTGGTCAAAAGTGATTGAATGTGGTAGTTCATGGATGTGTGAGAGGCTAATTGGGCTACCATGGGTGTACACTCCTCCCACACTGGTTGCCCATCTCACCCTCTTAAGGCTAAACCCAACAACCTTTTGGGTTGGTGGTTCTTTGTCCAAGAAATAATCTAATAGGTGGGAGTTGGATCACTCCAAATATTTTGTCCCATTGAAAGCTTGTTCAGGGTTTGAAACTTAAAGACCATGAGTTGGGTCCACTACATGGTGACCAAGAAGAGAATGCAATGTTTGGTTGAGTTTGACTTGGTTTGGATGGGTTTGCTTAATTTGATTCATGTAGGTCAAGTGGGTCAAGGTCTAAATTGACCATTTTGACCAAAATTAGGTCAAAAGTGGGGTTTCACTAGTTACTAGTCATTTGGAAGAATTAGTGTGGTTTTATTCAATTTTTGACTAGAATTGATTTGGTTTATAATTTCATGTTGACCAATTTGACCAAATTGGCCTTAACAGCATTATGTATGTTCAATTGATCATTTATGATTGATTAGTTGATTTGAATTTATTTTGATTATGGAGTGGTTTAATTTAATTTACCCTTTAGGTCAAATTGGGCTAAGTATGCTTTGACCAAATTAGTCCAATTGATTTGGATCATATTCAATTGGTGATGAGAGTCATTGGTTATAATTAATTTGTCTAATAATATAATTTTATCCAATTTTGATGAATGAGGTTAGCTTCAATCATTTGTCTGGTTCAAATAAATGGGTAGCAGTGTCTAGTTTTGGGGTAGGTGAATCCTAGTCATCCTAAGGTAAGCTCATATGGGTTGCAATGTCTTAGGTTTAGTATTCTCTTAGCCACTTTAAGTCTCTTGACTAAGGAACATCTCAGAAGAATTGATGAGCATACAATTCTCACTTTGAAAGTGAGGCCAACAAGGACCCATAATTATATGCTAACACATATGACATTGATTGAGATGATCAATGGCATCCAAGAAGGCCAGATCAAGGGAGGACAAAAAGGAGGGGCACCAAGAATTCAAATCTTTAGTTAAGTTTGATTTGTTTTGTTTTCATACCAAGGGTAGGAAAGAGTTCTAATTTGATTTAACTTTTAGAAGCATGATGATTGAATCATCCCAAGAGCATGAATAATTCATTAAGTGATTGGTTAAAGTTTGTCTTTGTATGAAGAATGTGAAGGGAAATCCAGGATTGAATCATGCCAAGAATGAATGAAGATTTGTTGGGAATTGATAGGATTTGGATTAGTTTGATTTAGTGGTTGATTGGGTTTCATTGTTAATTGGTCATGTTGAAGGATTTTGTTTGATTTTGGCAACTTATATCAATTTTGATTTTATATTTAATTCTTTAATGGATGTGGAATGTTGGGATAGCATAGGAATTAGAACTGACCTATGATTTACCAAAAGAATCACTTATCCACAAAATAATCCTAAAAACCATTAACCATAATGACATAATCCAAACCTAGATAGTCACTTGAAAGAAGCCTCAAAGGCATGATCCTAACAAATATTATGACCCATGAATGAGTCACATTAAGAAGACCATAGAAATGGACTTATCTTGATTTACTAACTCGGGGGATCTATTGAACATATAGTAAAACATCCAACTATGGGTTGTCCATGAGTTTGCTTATAAGAAGAAAGCTCAACTCACCTTCCAAAGTGTGTCACCAGAATGTTGACAAGTCGAACAAGATTGATTTACTAAGTGAGGCCTCATCTTATCTTGGTTTAAATGTAGTGATTCTTATAGGGCATTTTGTTGACATTGCCCAAAAATAAATTATTTGGGAAAAGTTCCACTAGGGGTATAAATCAACAAAACATTTCATTTTATTTGTTTATTTATTTAGTATGGACCTTGTTTGTTTGTGATGGGCCACACAAGAAGGACATGCTTTGGCTATCTCATTCTTAATGTCTATATCTAGTATGGAGCTTCAACCAATGGGTAATACTAGAAAATGGGAACTATCTATTAGTAACAGGTCATGGTTAGATGGTGTCATGAAGATGTGATCCAAATAGAATGTCTCTAAGGATGGCATGTCTAGGGTCTTATCAATACTTGAAATACATAAAATTATTATAGTGTCTTGACTCAAGAAAGCATTCTATACCTAGCATTTATCCAGGGATGAGTTGCTATTAGCAAAGCAACCTAGGTGCTCATCAATTTATGATGATCAATCTTGGAAGAAAGCTATCACATCTTCCAAGAGGAACTAAACAATCTATCATCAACTAGATAACTACTATTTGGCTTAGGATGAGGACTAAACCCAAGCTTGAAGTACTCAAGAGGAAGAGGAGTCACTTTGGTCTTATCCTAATCAAATGTATATACTTGAAATCGATCAAAATGGATGGCTCAAAAAAAAGAAAGCTACATCTTCAAAACCTAATTCAAGATGTCTTAGTCGCAATAAGACTTCAAACTAATAAGGTGCTCATGGATTTCATGTTCAGGGTAACCATTAGATTCACTAGTTATCAATCAAAACCTAACCTAGAGTAGCTATCAAAGAGGTGATGTCTTATCTTGACTTAAAATATCCCAAAGAAACTAGATTTAGGGTTGTAATTTATGTTTGTGTGTAACTTTGTGTTTATGTTGTGCTTATTAGAATGATGCCACTTAGGTTCTTTACACCTATCCAAACACCAAGTTTATTAATCAAAGACATTTTAATTGAAAATAATTCAATTGAATGAACCTTTCATTGATAAAGGGATTATTTGAAACAATGTTTGTGTGTAATATTTCCTTAGATAAAACCCTTGATTGGAAACATCAGTGTTTGCCTTTATAGTTGATTAGTTGTGGAACCACCTTGATAAGCCATTTTATGGTGAAAGAGCCTTCCAAGTAGGTTTAAATTGCCACCCATCTTACAGATACAATTGGTCTCCAGAACTAAAATGTTCTCTCCAACAAAAGATCAATTTGTTATAATCTTGAAGATTTTATATAGTTTGAGTTTCCATGCTCACATTTCTCCGACCTTGAGCTCTTCAATGTAGCTTAAATTTTGTTGTTGTAATCTTACCACCCATAGTTATCCTTAATGATGGGAGTTAGACCTAAGGGAAGAATGGCTTCCAACCACACTAGAGAATGGGGTAAATTGTGTTTAAGTTCTATGGTGATTTTAATTAGCCCACAAAAGCTTCAACTAACTATTCATGCCATTATTGTTTGTTATCATGAGCATCTTTTGAGTATTGATGAGAGTTTCAAACTTCCACCAAACTATTCACAATAGTAGGTAAACCTCTATCTATTTTGTGATAATTATTGATGTTTGCATTTAAATACTATTATCATATGATTTAATTACAAATCATATATGATATGGTTCTTAAGAAATTGGAGAACATATGACTTCCATCAATAATCACCTCCACTGAAGAAATAATTCATAGCTCAGAATGAAATGATGGCATGATGGAGGATTTGATAATGTTAATTTTTCATATGACCATGAATCAATTATTATGTAGAATGTTGGGTGGTTGATGTAGAACTACTCCATGCACTTGACATCCGCTTTCTTTATGTCCATGCTATTTGTGATCATCAAGTCACCCAAAATCATGATTTTAGCATTTATCTTAGGACCAACTTGTGACTCTCTACAATCCTCATGTGATATGATCATCACAAATAATTAAAACCATCGATATAAGATGCCATCAATGAAAGCATAAAAGACTACTTATTGTTTGACTAATGGGCTTTGTTCTCTTGAGGTAGTTTTCCTTTGTTGAGATAATCAATGAAGTTGCCTCCAATCTAATATTCATCCTTTTGAGAAATGGTCTCCCCTTCAATATATGTTGACAAGTTCAATAATAGGATCTATCATTGTGAACCTCTCAATTGATATGGACTCATCTTCAAGACATGATAACTCTTTTAGTGAAATAGAGGCATTTGCTATGGAATTTTCTACTTGAGGGATCTTATAAATAATGACCTCTAGAATCTAAGCTAGTAACTCCATGGTGTTCTTATGGTAGTAATGAAGTTTGGACTTTACAACCTGTTGACCACATTTTTAGAATGAGCTCTCAACCCCTCCATCTTAGACATAAGACTTCTCTTAGACTTTAAGAGTTCTTTAGTCTTAAGACACATCTAATTAGATGGACACTTTAACCTAGCCTAGTGATTTAGAAATTAGCCATAGGAATAGTCATGCCTTAGGTGTTAGGAAATTTTACCTACTTTAAACCATTCTCACTTTCCTTCTTTCAAATCAAACTCCAAATCAATTCAATTTGATTTTCACCAAATTCAAATCAACTCCATATGATTGAAATTCATGATTGAAATCATGATTAAAACCCATGATCAAAATCCATCAAAATTCCTAAGTCTAAATTTTTCCTAAAAATGTTCCCTTAAGGACTTAACCAAAATCATGATCAAAACTATTCAAATCTTTGAGATCTTCTCATGATTATATTCATTTATATTCACACACACACACACACACACACACACACACACACACACACATATATCTATATTATATATATATATATATATATGAAATATAAAAAACCGATCAAATCAAATTCTTTAAAATCAACTCATGATTAATTTTCAAGTCCTTAATTTTCATTAAGGACATAAACAAAATCATGATCAAAACTAAATTCAAACCTTGAGATTTTCTCATACCTATTTATATTCTCATTTATATTCACATTTATAAATGAAATATAAATAATAAATCAAATCAAATTCAAAATTTAAAAATTCATGAAATTTTTCTTAAGTCCCTTTAATTTTCCATTAAAGACTTTAAATCAATCTTAAACCTTGATCAAACCTATTCAAATTCATAGGATTTTCTCAAAACTTATTTATATTCATTTATATTCTCATATATAAATGAAATATAAATATAAATCAATCAAATCCAATCCAAAATTAAATTTCAAATTTAAAAAGAAATTCTTAAATCCTTTAAATTCCCTTTAATGGATTTAACCAAATCATGATTAAACCTATTCAAATCCATGAAATTTTCTCAAAACTTATTTGTATCCTCATTTATATTCTCAAATATAAATGAAATATAAATATAAATCATTCAAACAATCAAAAAATTAAATTCCAAATTAAAAACTCAAATTCTCTTTAAATTCCCTTTAATGGATTTAACCTAAATCATGATTAAACCACTTAAAATCTTGATTTTCTCATGATCATTTATTCTCATTTATAATCACATATATAAATGAAATATAAAATCAAACAATCAAACCTTCAAAATCAAACTCAAATCAACTCAAAATTCAATCTAAGCCTTTCAATAAAATCTTTAAGTTAACCAAATCACTTTGAAATCAAGCCAAACTCTTGATTTTCACTCTCTTCAATTCAATCAACCCAATCATGAGCTCATATATAAATCCAAACTTCAATCAAACAATCAAAATCTAAATCAAAATCAAACCCAAAATTTGACTAATCCATTTAACTTCAAATCACTTGTAAATAGATTTATATTTCAATCATAAGTCCATATAAGAGATCAACCAACTTCAAATCAAAGTTTGACCAAGCCATTTGACCCACTTAGGTTCACTTGACCCAAAGTGAGCTAAAGTACCCTTATGAGCCAACTTTTGATCCTAAGCAAATTGGATTGAACCAAACTCATATATCCCTCTCATCATGATTAACAATCATCATGGGATGATTAATCAATCAAATTGGGTCAAACCAAGTCAAACTTAAGGGTTGACCAAGTCAACACTTAAAAATGAAACCATAGCCAAATTCCACCATAGGCCAAATTGATTGAAACCATTGATCTAAGTTCACTCATGACCTATGTTTGAACTTGACCAAGCCAACATTTGAGCCTAACCTAGCCATTTTGGCCCACTTGACCCAAGTTGACCCATTTTGACCTAAAGGGCCAAAATGTGTCAAAACTTGATCTAAGCAAATTGATTCCAAACAATGGGTCAAGTCCATTCCAAATCACTTGTGAACTTGACCAAAGCCTCAATTGGCCAACTAGACCTTAGACCCAACATGACTAAAGGGGTCATGTTGAGCCAAAATGAACTTAACCCAAATTGATTGAAAATAAAGAGATCCACTCCATATGTCTAACCAACCCCAAACCTTACCTACACCAAATAGGTCAAATGGGTCAAATAGGTTAATTTGACCCTAATGAAGTCATATGAGCCAATACCAAATATATACCAAATTGAACCAAACCAAAGCCACCAAAACCTTTCAAATGGCCATATGAACTTGACCCAACCCTTGGTTTGATCCAATTTGACCAATTGGTCAACTTGACCCAAGTTGACCCATTTTGACCTAAATGGGCCAACATGAACCTATCAAATGGATTCCAAATCCAATGAAACTTGGCCAAACCTAGTTTCTCCACATACCAAGATGTCCAAAGTGAAAAAAATAGCAAAATGACCATTCCCATAGGCCATAGAACAAATTTTGGCTAATCTAGTATTTTTGTCATACCCTCTTCACAATCACTTGAGGCTTTCCTAAAAGCTCAAGGGGACTTAGTGATGAGTGGTGCACCCAACCCAATGGGTTTGGGTCACCCATTTGGTCCCTAGACAAACCACATAGCATTGAAGTTTTCAAACTCCCTCTTAGCTCAAATTAAGGCACATGGGAGTTGGCAATCCATTCCTTGGATCAAACAACCATGTGCACACTCAAAACTAAAACCTCTCCAATCTCATCAATTGGATCAAAATGGCATGGACATTCGACCATCCAATCCTTCCAGGGGAGATATACTCCCCATTCAAAATTGATTTTCTCCATTGATTGAAGCTAGAACCTAGAGAACCCATCTCGGAGTACAAGCTTCTAGAGAGGATTCTTGGTTTTGCAGTGCAAAATAGGGGAGCTCAATCATAGCTAACTTTCTCCACATTTGACCTCCTTCCAATTACTCTTGCACCATCGAGGGTCAAAGAATTGCAAGCTTTCTCTAAAGTTCCCAGAGGCAAGGAAGAAATTCAATTTAGTCAAAGCTGAAGCCCAAGTGAAGTGGTGTTGGTCCTCCATTGATCCACTCAATCCCCAAGGCCTAAAATTTTAATAGGCTTCATCTCACCAGATGAAGCCTCTCATTGATCTCGCATCGATCTCAATGAGGTATGGAATTTTTTGATCACTAAACTCAATGTGGTGTGGAGCTTTGTGGAAATCTTCACCTCATCAAATTTTCACCATTGGATTTATCATTATCTCTAAATGGTGTGGGTTAAATTTTTTTTGTGATTCCATGCTAGATCGAGCTTGGATCTCCCTTGATCATGGATGATCCCATTGATCCAGGGGAAGAACTTGGTTCATCGATATCCATCCACATTTTAGATGGACAGCTAAGATTATTTAGCACATTTAGTAATCTAATTTTTCTTTTAAAATCGTGAGGGAATTCTCTATCATTTGATTTTTGGATGATAGGGAATATAAGCACATACGCCACCACCACCTTTGTGAGTTGATAACTTAAGTTGCCCCCTCATAATGCGATGCATGTAAAGTGCGCCACCACCACCACAGCGTAAGGATTAAGCGGATTAAATAAGCAATAATTAATTCTAATTAATTAGAGAACTTAAAATTCATAATTCTTCTAGAAAATTAGAAAAATGAATAAAATGCTATGGAAAGATAATTTCATCTAGAATATTTTAAAAATGGTTTCAATGGATTTTGAATTACTATTTTCTCTGAATTTGGGTTTCTTTGGGAATCTTAATTAGCTAATTATCCTTTAATTAGGTCATCAATTAATCTTAAATTTTAGGGTTCATTTTAGGGATGACCTCTACCTCCCTAATTTTCTTGAGATTTATTTAAGGGCTTGATTGGGAAATTGCATATCTTCCTTAATTACCCCTGTAATTAAGCATAATTAGAGTATGATTAGTGGATTTACTCTATGATTAGGGTTGATTAAGATCAGATCTAGTAAGTAGGAGGTTTATGGAATAATTTTGGGGCATTTCCCCAAAGCTATTCCTAAACCCCTCTTCTCTTAATCTCTCTTAATTAAGGGTTAATTCATTAATTACCCCTTAATCAATTTTCAAAATTCTAAAAAGTTCCAACTTAATTAATCTACCTTGGGTAGATGCTTGGTTTTAATAGCCTAAGTTCAATTAAGAAATCAAAATCCAATTCACATGTGTTAAGTGTTTTTACTTAAGTTAAACTTTTTAATTATGAGCCAAATTGCATTAGGCCTTTTCATTTAGGTGCATTGCAAATTTAAATTCTTGTGGGTTTTATGTCATCTCATTGGCTCATAATTATTTAGTTAATTTTTTCAAGGTGGTAGGTAAGGGTTAATTAAGTCACTTAATGCACCTTAACCTAATCAATGCTTAAAATGGATCTAATTATCTAAAATTAACAAAATAAAACACATGGAATGGGTTAGGAAAGTAAAATCATCTCACCTTTTCAAAATTAAACTAAACTTCAAACTAAACAAAAATCATTTTGAAATTCACTTTGATTTATTCTAAATTTTCTTATTCTATAAGATTGTCTTTATGATTAAAGTAAAGTGAGTTTGTTTACATGGTTTTGTTGCTTTGGATCTTTCCTCAACATGTTAAGTTGCATTCCATGTGATTCATCATTCATAATTTCATTTCAAATTTTAAAATGAAATTATTTACTTTATGTCAAATGTGTGCATGTGTTGGCTAAAGTAAAATATGAGTGGCTATTATCACTACTAAATCCAAATTATTTTCAAAATACATAAATCAAATATCAAATCTAAAGTATGCTACTTATACTTTAATTATAAGCTTTGCATGTGATAGATTATAAAGGTATGTTTAGCATAGGTTTCCTTTCTTTCTTATGTTAGTATAGTTTTGAATAGGAATTTGGTGAAGTTTAGGGTTCATTTGAAAAAAACACTTACTTAATTCTATATCCTATTCATCCCTGCTATCATCTAGAAGGTTACCTACTTGCATAATAAATTGCATAAACAAAAATGAATCCATTAAACAACTTTTGCATTTTCCTTTTATTTCATTTCTTTTTATCATGTTTGTATTTAAGGAAAGTGGTATATTAGTCTAGGACAACCCTAGGTTTAAGTATATAAGTAGGTCTTGTACCTTACACCTCACAGTTAACAATGGTATTTGTACTTATGCCTTTCTTACTTTCATGTATGTATGTGAAATTTTGGATAAGGAAAACCTTTTCTACTTAAGAAAAATCATGCATATTCAACTTCTAACTTTTCTTAAATGGATTACTTAGCATGCATCATAAAGTGTGTTAAATACTCTCATTTGCATGTATAGATATTTGTAGGGTCCATCCATATGCATGTTATATATGTTGGGAAAGAAATGAAGTAATGTGTATGTGAATTTTGATTCATTTTATTTAATCTTAAAATGCCTTTTTTTAAGGTTTGTTTAGAGTTTATCTAAACTTAGGATTGATTAAAAGATGTAATCAAAACAATCACCTAAATGAAACTAAATTATGAACCTACTTTAGAAATTACTTAGGTTAGGGAAGGAAAGAGAAGTTCTTTTCTTTTCCCTCTCTTCATAACTTAGTAATTAATTGTAGATCACATTTAAACCAAATCAAAACATGAAATAAAATCAACCCAAAACTTAAACAACTTAAATGAAACCCCTCTAAGTTGAACATGTTCTTCACACTTAGAAAAATTTGAACCTAAAGCCAGCTAAAGCATACCACACAAACCTTCAAAGCACACACATTAGCCTAAGTCACCACTTCTAGCCTTAGGTTAGATTGATTGCATGATTTGATGTTATTTTATTTGTGATATATGTTTTAGACTGATGTTAGGGTGTATGCTTGTAGAATGAATGGTAGGGCGTTATTAGTCTAACTATTATTTTCTGCAGGCGATTGTTCTTATGGGGAGCTATCATAAATAAAAATATAAATACTTTTTCTTGCAAGTTCTTTATACCCCTAAGCATAATCCATAGGCTAGGTGGACTTGGTCACCCATGTGTAGGGTGATAAGTCCAATATACATGCTTTGGATTTGTGTGTGTTTTAGCTAACCTTTGTTTTGCAGGTGTTAGTTAGATTTCTTTTCCTTTTCATGTAAAAATTTATATAATTAGGATTTTGGAATGATTTGTTATGGGGATTAGGATGACCATTGGTCATAAGATTCTATCTTATGCACCATGTGAAGCCTTGGAGCATCCATCTTCCAACCATCCAAAAGAATGAACCAAAAAAATAAAGAAGAAATGAAGAAAGAAGAAAGACGAAAAGAAGAAAGAAGAATAAAGCTTGAAGACCGCCATAATAATGAATTCCTTTGCTTAATTATAATATTCATTTGTAATATAGGTTGTATAAGGGGAGATCTTAGCTACCCATATTTGATATTTGGGTTAATGGTCCACCAACGACCATTTATTCTTTTTGTGATTAGCTTTATAAATTATTTGATGATTTTTTTAGCTTCTGCATTAAGTGGCATGCTTTTCCTAGTTTCTTCCTTGCTTTATGTATGGCTTGATGAGGATTAGGCTCTTTAGATAAAAATAAATCTTTTACCCAACTTAATAACTCAAATAAAATTAAATAACTTATAACCTCACCTAAAGCTTGGGATTAAAATCAAGATAAAATAATTAGCAACCCCTTTTGGATGAGCATTTCTTTATAATAGCATGCACAAATGCATCTTATTTCACTCTTGATTGGAGGGCTTCCATCTTTGCCAAGAACTTTGGCTTGACTTTGAGAGCCATGGTGAAAACTCACTCCTTCCTTCTAATTTTGGTCAATAATCTTCTTTCTCATGCATTAGTCATAAAATCCTATTAGCACGAGTCAAAATAATTGTCCAAAATGAAAATAAAATGAAATTTAAAATGCATTAGATTTAGGTCATTTGAAGCATGTCCCTTTACATGATCTAGTCTCTTTAGGGAGTGAGTTTAAGGACTTAGTATCTTTCTAATAAATAATAGCTCTATCTTGCATAAGCATAAAGACTTGCCTACATATATTTAAAATCATGGGAGGAGTTAGTTGGAGGCCACCTCAGGGTTGTAAGTCAGTTGCAGTGGTTTGTCTCTCTTGTGTAAACCAATTACCCATTTTTCTTTAGATTTAGGGTGTGCTTCGGCTCTCAAAATTTTTAGGTTAGGTTGCTTCTCTCCTTTGATAAGCATAATTCCTCACCTCTTAGGCATTTCCTTAATCTTGTGTTAAGAATCATATGCCTAACTTTCTAATGAAAATACAACTCAAACAAACTAAATCAATTTCTAAAATGTAAAGCCCAATTATAGGATAGTTTGAGATGCTCATTTCCTAGCATGTGTGGGCATTTCTACTTATCTTCCATTTTGGCTTGATAATAACTCCCTCTTATCAATCCCATTTTGATCTTCAAACATAAACCAATCAATTGATATTCCTTTCCTATTGAAATCTTCAAAGACAATGATCATTTACCATGTCGAGTTTTCATAAAGGATTCTATCCTTTAGGATGTAATTAACTATGGGGCTTGCTATAGAACTTAACGAACCCATTTTAAAATAAACCACTTTACTTTTTTTATTTAAAGTAGGGAAGAATCTCTGGTACATATGAGGAGTCCTTATTAAGGTGATTGGTTCCATTAAAGGGTAGTGACTTCTATCTTTCGAGATAGTACACTATTTTCTTGATGATGTATCCGATCACCTGAATAAGTACATCTACAGATCTGCGTGGCATCCTAAAAAAATGAATTTCTATAGGTATCTTCTTTCTTTTCTCCACAGATTTCAAAGGCGACTCCTATAAGGAATTTATTAATAGATTTTTGACTCCACGGGGTTGGTTCCTCTCTCCATCTTGTAAATGATCATTGTCTTTGAGTATCGATAGTGGGTTTGTACTTTGGTATGAATCCAAGACTATCCTTCTTTTATTGGCACTTAGCTCATTTCATTCTTGAGTTAAGTTAGCCAACATCTTTAGGTTTTAGGGACCATTCCTTGTTGGTCTTAAAACCCAGTTCTCAATGGGTAAAATAAAAATATCTAAATAAAGAGAAAACATTTTAAAGACTTCCTCCTTATCATCTTTATGATAAGGAAAGGTTCATCTAAAATAAATAAATCTTCCATAAAGAATTTTGCTTTTCAAAAGCACCTTTTCAAAATGCACTTTCCAAAAATTTTATCACCCCATTTAACAATTCTCATAATTACATGTAGGGATTTTCAAAAATAAAATTAACAACATTTTCCAAAAGCACAAATGAACATCTTCTTTCAATTCATTTTGATGAAGATTTCATTTTCAAAATAAAATGAACAATTATCTTCCCAAAAATAAAAAAATGAAGTTTTTAAAAAGCACACATGAACCTTTCCATTCAATACACTCACACCTATTGAATGGAAGTTTCATTTTCAAATAAAATTATTATTTAGTTTTATTAGTTAGTTATTAGTTTATTAGTTTTAATTAGTTTTTTATTTAGTTATTTACTATTAGTTATTAATTATTTAGTTTTTAGTTAGTTATTAGGTTTAATTATTTATTATTTTAGTTAGTTAGTTTATTTAGTTTTATTAGTTTTTAGTTATTTAGTTTAATATTATTAGTTATTTTTAGTTATTATTTATTAGTTAGTTAGTTAGTTTATTAGTTATTTATTAGCTATTAGTTATTAGTTTATAAGTTTATTAGTTATTATTTATTATTATTATTATTATTTTAGTTAGTTCTTAATTTTATTATTAGTTCAATATTTTAGTTATTATTTATTATTTTATTAGGTTTAGTTTAGTTTTTTAGGTTTATTTTATTATTATTTTAATTAGTTATTAGTTAGTTATTAGTTTTGTTTTGATTATTAGTTATTATTATTTATTTAGTTTATTAGTTTATTTATTATTTATTTTAGTTATTATTAGTTATTAGTTTTTTAGTTTTATTATTTTATTAGTTATTAGTTTAGTTAGTTTATTTATTTTATTATTAGTTATTATTAGTTATTATTTTATTAGTTTTAGTTATTAATTTTTTATTAGTTAGTTATTTAGTTATTTTATTAGTTTAGTTAGTTTAGTTATTATTATTATTTAGTTTATCAGTTATTAATTTATTAATTTTAATTAGTAGTTATTGGTTTATTATTTATTCGTAGTTAATAATTTTTTTTATTTAGCTATTTAGTTTTATTATTAGTTATTAGTTTATTAGTTTTAGTTAATTTTATTAGTTATTTATTTATTATTATTTTTAGTTATTAGTTGGTTTTATTTAGATTATTATTGGTTTAGTTATTTATTAGTTGGTTTTAATTATTTATTATTTTTTATTATTATTTATTAGTTATTCATTTATTATTTATTTATTAGTTATTATTAGTTTTTTTTATTAGTTATTATTAGTTATTACTTTAGTTATTATTTAGTTATTAATAGATTAGTTATTTAGTTATTTGTTAGTTAGTTATTAGTTGTAGTTATTAGTTTAGTTTTTTATTATTTGTTTTATTTGTTTTTATTAGTTATTTACAAGTTAGTTAGTTTTTTATTAGTGTATTTTTTATTTATTTACTTATTAGTTTAGTTATTTTATTATTTATTATTAGTTTATTAACTTTATTTGTTTTATCATTAGTTTTTAGCTAATTAGTTAGGTTTTTAGGTTTTTTAATTATTATTAGTTATTATTAATTATTAATTATTTATTAGTTTAGTTTTATTTTTTAAGTTATTTAGTTAGTTTTTATTAGTTATTAGTTTATTAGTTTATTAGTTAGTTAGTTTTATTAGTTTAGTTTAGTTTTTTTTATTAGTTTTGTTAGTTTAATTAATTAGTTTATTTAATTTTTCACCACAATAACAGGACAAATTTTTGAAATTAATTCAAGAAGAAGATCAAACCCTCCTCACACATTCACAACTTGTATTGAGATAAATGAAGATGCAACATATACAATGATTATTAATATTTTTGAAATGGTATCATATCAAACTATGGAAAACATTTATTCTTGATTACCAAAATTATGTTATCCATTGCGAACATATTTTCATTAGTACAAAGAGATCTTCTAATGTAAAGAGCATTTTAATTGTTAATTACCAAATCTCTTCATGAAAAGAGATAATAAAAATAAAAAATAAAAAAATACCAAAGATCCTGATATGAGTTCATATCCTCAAATAGACAACAGAGGCAAAAGGGAAAGAAAAATTCCAAGCTGGCTAAAGGAATTCACAACTTAAACATAAGTAATTACTCAGGACAGTAAGGAGGGACAAATACAACCATACTTTATAGAGACTAAACAGACAGAGACAAGATATGATAACTACAGAGAAGAAAAGATTACAAGTATACTAATTCGAGTATAAAATAAAAACAAATATTCAGTAAATACAACATGTCCGAATAAGACTAGAACCAAGGATCTAGAATGATAACATTTCACAACATTAAAATCCCAAAGTAACACCACAAAAAGATAAGACAACCTAATGAGATAGTTCGAGCAAAAAAAGACCCTGCAGTAGTTAGCAATAACAGAATTTAGATTTGAACTCAAGAATCAAGAAATAAACTAACAAAATAATAGTTTTCTATTATTTTGTAATAGATTGGATGAAACAATAGAATCTATCAAGAAATCAAGAAGATCGACGACTAACAACTGCTACCAACCATTCCAGAGAGATAAGTAAGAAATAGTGAATAAACAATCCATTGTAACAGAAAACTATTACTCATGTAGAGAAAGCTTAGATATAGGTTAGACAAATAGTATAAATAGGGGATAAAAGACAAATAGAGGGGTAATCAAGATTTTTAGAAAGAAACTTATCTTCTTCAGTCTCCTTCTTCTTCTCTTCTCTCAAGCTTCCTTCGTTGTCTCAGAATCGCCACCGATCAACCCTAGGTTTCTCCCCCTTCTCCGCTCTCAGTTCTCCTTCCCTCTCTGGAGTGTTGATGGCTCGAATCATAGCATGAAACAAAACAAAAGAGCAGATTAAATAAAGCTTCCCTTAGAAGCTTCATCCAAGCACGTATAAATCGATAAGCCTCTATTAAAGGCTCAGATCAATTCCAAGGAACACAGAACTAAGAAAAGGATCAAGCTGTGCAGAAGGCAACGCGTGTAATCCACTAACGGACAATGGGGAATAAAGAACCGCTCAATCAAAACACAAATCAAAGGGAAGACAAGAGGCGCATTCAATCTGATGGTTCAAGAATCAATTCAAGTGAAACTCAATCCAAGTGCTAGATCCAACGGCCAAGAACAAAGGCACCAATCCAACGGTTTAGAAAGCACCCGATAATCTTTCCCAATTATCATCTTAACTCACCAGTTAGACACCGAAAGTTAACTCAGAACCAAACTTCTAAGGACATTGATAATCCGTAATCTGATTGTCCTTAGACTCAATCACGTACTCCCAATTCTAGGATTCAGACCATATCATTGGTGCTCTTGTTGATCACATCATACAAAAATGGCAGAAGGAACAAGACACACATCAAAAACCCTAGAAGAATGTGTGACAAGGCTAAACAAAATAGATGAGAAAATGTCCTCAATCTCTATGATATTAAATGAAGTTTCAAGAAGACTATCTTCTATAGAAGAAAAATTGAGAAAACTCTCAAGAATAGCAACAAATCCAATCCTGTGTATGTACATCATCTCAGAATGTTATCCTCCAAATACCACAAACATAGAAAACATTGGACTGTTAAAGTAGATATGCCAAGGTTTAATGGAGACAATTAAAGCTCAAATGCACATTTTTTTCCTTATCAAGAAAGTTCATAATTGCCTGCTTACATGGATGGTCTGACTTAGTGGTATCAATATATGCACTTAAATAATCATTCATGGACACAATTTAAAGAATAGGTTATTCAGATTTGGTCCCTCCCTATATAGAGATTTGAGAGGAGAATTAACTAAATTACAGAGACAACAATCGAACTACAATGATTTTGAAGAACTAGCTAATCAAATTTCGTGCATTCCACCTAAATTTTACAAAGTTGTTTTGAATCGTGGCTTAAATATGATATCGAGGGAAGTAAGAGCATTACAATCAAATGATGACATTCACATGGGTAAACTACAAGATAATCTCCAAAAAGAAAATAACCTCAATTACAAGAACAACCCATGCCTACTCCCACAAACACCAATCAACACAAAGAATAATCAAAATAAACAACCAATAAATAATTGATGTCACACCTACACAATTGGAAGAAAGAAGAAAGAAAGGATTGTATTTCAATTGTGAGGAAAAATATCACAGAGGACATATATGTCAAGCCAAATTGTTTACCTTCATGATGGTCAATGAGGACCAAGAGTATCAACTACAACAAGATACTCAACCAGAAAGACAATGGATACAAGAAGAAGTATTAGAAATAAGCTTAAACTATCACCATTCAATCTGAAGATGACATAGAGGTTGTATAATTATAAACATTCTAAATAGTTCTAACCACTAACTTATTTAGAATTATAATTCGATATAGCCCAAATCTATAAAATACCATAGGCATAGTGCAAAGAAGAAATGGAGTTATAAGTAGAAGTTTGGGGCACAACAAGCTACCAATCTCAAATAAAAATACAAAGAATTCCCATAGAATACAAATAACAATACTACCACATTACAAGGGTAATCAGAGGTAGAAGCGACTACAACAAGGAGAACCTACATACATCGAGAACAAGACCCACCAAGCAAGAAAAAAGTCAGGAGGAAGGATGTATCAAGTGATGATCCTAAGGTAGAATTCAACAATCATAAAAGTTCAAGTCATAATGGTGACCTTGAAGGCAAGGTCAATGTGGGGGAGGGGAGTAATGATATGAGTCCATATCCTCAAATAGACAACAGAGGCAAAAGGGAAAGAAAAATTCCAAGCTGGCTAAAAGAATTCACAACATAAACATAAGTAATTACTGATAGTAGGGACAAATATGACCATACTTACAGAGACTAAAGCAGAGACAAGATATGATAACAAAGAGAAGAAAAGATTACAAGTATACTAATTGAGTATAAAATAAAAAATAAATAAAGAAATATACAACATGTCCGTAATAACACTAGAACCAAGGATTTAGAATGATAACAATTAAAGATTAAAATCCCAAAGTAACACCACAGAAAGACACCACAACTGAATAGAGATAGTTTCAGAGCAAAAAAAGACCCTGCAGTAGTTAGCAATAATAGAATTTAGATTAGAACTCAAGAATCAAGAAATAAACTAACAAAATAATAGTTTTCTGTTATTTTGTAACATAATGGATGAAACAATAGAATCTATCAAGAAATCAAGAAGATCGATGACTAACAACTGTTACCAACTAATATTCTAGAGAGACAGAAGTAAGAAATAGTGAATAAATGATCCATTGTAACAAAAAACTATTACTCATGTAGAGAAAGCTTAGATATAGGTTAGACAAATAGTATAAATAGAGATAAAAGACAAACAGAAGGGTAATCAAGATTTTTAGAAAGAAACTTATCTTCTTTAGTCTCCTACTTCTTCTCTGCACTTCCTCCTTCTGGTTGTCTCAATGGGAACCCTCACATCAACCCTAGTTTCTCCCCTTCTCCACTCTCGAGTCTCCTTCCCTCTCTAGCCACTCGAATGGTCATGAAACAAAACAAAAGAGCAGATTAAGGAAAGCTTCCCTTAGAAGCTTCATCCAACAGCACAGAAGCAACCACATAAGCCTCTATCAAAGGCTCAGATCAATTCCAAGCAACACAGAACTAAGCAAAGGATCAAGCTGCGCAGAAGTCAACGCGTGTAATCCACTAACGGACGATAAAATGAGAACCGCCGATCAAACACAAATGGGCGATAAGAGGTGCATTCAATCCGATGGTTCAAGAATCAATTCAAGAGAAACTCAATCCAAGTGCTAGATCTAACGAAAAAATCAACCAATTTTAGAAAGCACATTATCAATTAACTCATGGTTCTGACCACTTAGCTTAGAACTCATCAACCAAACTCAAGCCTAACTGACTCTAATTAGAACAAATGATCATTGTCCTGACTGACTCAATCACTGCATTGCACCAATTCTGGATCATATATGATCCACGCTCATAAGTTATATCCCATGAAAAATACTATTATAGAAAATTGATTAACATTTATATTCAAGAAATTTAGACTTTTTTAATGATTTAAGATTATAATATCAAATGGAAAAAAAAAGAGAAGGGCAACTAGGCATACTTTGTGAACACTTACTTATGAAATATGAAATTCCTTTAAAATTTTAAACCAAAAATAAAATAGAAAATATTAAATCAAAGAATAAATGTTAAATAAATCACCAAATAAAGAGTATTCTTCAAAAAAGAAATAAAAGAAAAAGGCGATCAAATGCCAAAAAGTACCAAATTGCCTAATATCATCATTAATGATCAAATTTGGTCCGGAATAAAAAAAAAATAATCAAGTGATCTGATCGATATGATATCAACCAAAATTTTCAAAAGATGATTTCACTTCCTATGCTGAACTCATGGTTTTTTTTCTCATATTCATCACATCATTTCATGATATAGTCTCTTTTATAGATGAGTCATCAAAATATAATGAAATTGAAATGATAATGAAAATTGATAAACTCACTAAAATGCACATTTAGAGTCTCAGATAAATTCTGGGCATTATAATTGATGAGCAAAAATCAATTTGTTTAAGATCAAAACTATCTTGGACATATCAATAACTTAAAACTTAAAGCAACAACTTTTGCTCAATGTGGTCCACCTATTCAAAGATTCATTTCAAACTATAATGTATGTCAACACTTATGAGATTTGAATGGGCAAGATATCATAGGTAGTGTTTAACATCGAAATACCTACTTTAACCACCCATTTTAATAACCCCATTTCTTGATGAATTATTGAGAACTTTTTGATCCAAATTAATATGAACATGAAAGAAATTTTGAATCACACCTTGATGAATTATTTATTGTCTTCGAGTGACTAATAAAATTTGACCTTAGAAAAACTCACTTAAATGGACGCTCAAAATCTCTTCAGCATTTGATTTCATAGACAATTTAGAATGAAATTGACTAATCAAGAATACCTTAAATGTATTAGCACTTAAAAACCAAACCTCTTAGATATCTTCCATCCCATTGTACGACTAATGAAAAAAAGCATATTTGAATGACATACATGTTACACAATGTATGACAATATTAAGCAATACATGCTACAATCACCCATTCTAAAATATAATTCTAGAGGTGAATCATTGATATAACTACCTAGACAAATCATTGGATGATTTGTAAGCCCTAATTATGAGCGAGAAAAAATTCCTTTATTAAACTAATCATTAATTGAAAACAACATTGGTTGACTCTAATTTTCACAAAGGTAATAGCTTTGGCATCATAAGTGGTATAAGATCACCCTAATTCCAAAAGTAAACCCTCTATAATACTTAGTTGACTAAGATTGCTCTATTCAATTAGTGATGGTCAAGTGATCCTACTATAGCTTAGATTACATTTGTCACACAAAATTGATCAAAGAACAAGTATTTGTAGACTTCTTGGAAACTCACCTTATATCAACTAATAGATCAGACTTATGATTCTTCAATGATGCATTGATTGTAGCCTAGAGTATATATCAAAAAGGTATTCAACAAATTGAAATAGTTATTTACTAAAATAATTTATATCATTTTCTGACCAACAATCCTTATCATACAAATTAAAAAGCATGAATAGTTATATTTACTTATGTAAATAATATCTTATATCATTTCATTCAATTAAATGAAAAGGCATTAATAAAGAGGAAAACTAAAATGTAGTAAGCAAGGTCCATGAAAGATACTATGAGGTACATCAATTTGGCCCCAAATGAAAACTTGATTCAAATATTTGGGTACAACTATCCAACCATGATCAAGAATTGCATGGTTCATTCACAAAAGTGGTATAAATGTCAAATACATAATCATGCCCAACATCAACCTCCTAACCCACTTCTTCTGACAATAACATCAGGGCTCTTTGAATGCTATGTATGGATATCATTGGCCCAATACTCGTTATCCTAAAAAACATAAGTTCATCCTAACAACATAATGAGACTTCTCAAAGTAGGTAAGAAACATCCCTAAAAAAGTCAAATTAAATAATGTGATGCTATTCTTTTGAGATCTCATTGTAGGCAAATTTGACATGCAAAGAAGAATCATATCACACAACAATCAAAACACAAAAATCTTCAATTTTTCTTGTCCATGATATGTTGGTCATCTTACAATGATTATTCACATAATAAAAATGATTTATTTACATAGCACATGTAACTGAACGAAGGTCATCTAAGTATTACACCAAGATGGACCTTATAAACTCATTAAATCACAAAGAGAGATTGTATAGGTCATTCATCACATGTCAACTCACCAACTCGATGACCAAAGCATGCATATAAGATGGTAAGCTACTCAACACATGCTCAAATAGTATCTTTATACTAATGGACTTATTGTACCCAATATGGGACCTCCATATTGACATCTTATTTGAAAAAGCATAAAAAAGTTAATTAGTTTATTAATTTTTTAGTTAGTTTAGTTAGTTTAGTTTTAGTTTTTATTATTAGTTTTAGTTATTAGTTATTTAGTTTAGTTAGTTAGTTTTTATTAGTTATTAGGTTTAGTTTTTTATTAATTTTATTTAGTTAGTTTATTTTATTAGTTATTTATTTAGTTATTTATTATAAGGTTTTATTATTTTATGTTTTTTTATTAGTTTAGTTTTATTAGTTATTTAGTTATTTTAGTTATTTTATTAGTTATTAGTTATTTTAGTTAGTTATAGTTAGTTTTAGTTTTAGTTTTATTTTATTAGTTATTATTATTTTATTATTATTAGTTTATTATTTATTATTAGTTTATTAGTTAGTATTTTAGTTTTTATTCATTTTATTAGATTTTAGTTAGTATAGTTTTTATTTATTATTAGTTTTAGTTTATTAGTTATTAGTTTTTTTTATCATTAGTTAATTAGGTTAGTTATTATTAGTTTATTAGTTTTTAGTTTATTATTAATTATTATTAGTTATTATTAGTTTATCAGTTTAGTTTTTATTAGTTTTATTATTGTTATTATTTATTATTTATTAGTTTTTATTTTATTAGTTATTAGTTTTATTAGTTTCTTACTAGTTATTTAGTTTTTATTATTAGTTTTAGTTATTAGTTTTTTATTATTATTAGTTTTATTATTTAGTTATTATTATTATTATTATTATTATTATTATTATTAGTTTTAGTTATTTTTAGTTATTAGTTTATTTTATTAGTTGTTTTAATTTAGTTATTATTTATTATTATTAGTTAGTTTTTATTAGTTATTTATTTATTAGTTTAGTTATTAGGTTTTAATTATTATTAGTTATTAGTTATTATTTATTATTAGTTTAATTATTAGTTTAGTTATTAGGTTTATTTATTATTACTAGTTATTATTAGTTTATTAGTTTATTAGTTTATTTTAGTTATTATTATTAGTTTATTATTATTTTATTATTGGTATTATTATTTAGTTTTATTAGTTTGTTAGTTTAATTATTATTTTTTAGTTATTATTAGTTAGTTTATTATTGTAAGTTATATTAGTTATAAGTTTATTGTTTTAGTTATTAGTTATTAGTTTTATTGGTGTTATTATTTTTATTATTATTAGTTAGTTTATTAGTTATTATTAGTTTTATTATTATTAGTTATTATTAGTTTATTTATTAGTTTTTAGATATTTATTTTTGTTATTATTAGTTTTTATTAAGTTTTATTAGTTATTATTATTATTAGTTTTAGTAATTTTTAGTTATCATTATTATTTATTTATTAGTTATTACTTTTATTTATTAGTTATTATTAGTTTATTAGTTTATTAGGTTATTAGTTTATTAAGTTTTAGATTTAGTTTTGTTATTATTATTAGTGTTTATTAGTTATTAGTTTTAGTTTTTTATTTTATTATTATTTAGTTTTATTAGTTTTTAGTTTATTAGTTTTAGTTAAGTTTATTATTAGTTTTTTAGTTTATTTTATTAGTTATTAGATTTCACTAGTTTTTAATTATTATTTAGTTATTTAGTTATTATTAGTTAGTTATTTATTTAGTTAATATTAGTAATTTATTTATTAATAGTTTATTAGTTATTAGTTTAGTTAGTTTAATTAGTTTTTATTAGTTTTTAATTACTAGTTTATTATTATTATGTTTTTAGTTATTAGTTATTAGTCATTAGTTAGTTTTAATTAGTTTATTAGTTTATTAGTTAGTTATTATTATTATTATTATTAGTTAGTTATTAATTTATTATTTTAGTTATTAGTTTATTAGTTAATTAGTTTATTAGTTATTAGTTAGTTTAGTTTATTAGGTTTTATTAGTTATTTAGGTTTTAGTTTAGTTAGTTTTTATTTATTTTAGTTATTAGTTATTTTATTATTAGTTTATTAATTTTATTATTATTATTTTTAGTTTTAGTTAGTTATTAGTATTTAGTTATTTGTTTAGTTATTTTTAATTTATTATTATTAGGTTTTAGTTTTATTATTTAGTTATTTATTAGATTAGTTTTATTAGTTTTGTTTTAGTTTAGTTATTATTATTATTAGGTTTTTTAGTTTATTGGTTTTAGTTTATTTGTTAGTTATTAGTTTAGTTTTATTAGTTTTCAGTTTTATTAGTTAGTTAGGTTATTATTAGTTATTATTAGTTTTAGTTATTATTAATTTGTTAGTTATTATTATTATTATTATTAGTTTTAGTTTAGTTATTATTTTTAGTTAGTTATTATGTTTAGTTTATTATTTAGTTAGTTATATTAGTTTTAAATTTACTAGGCTTTTAGTTATTATTAGTTTTATTATTTATTATTTATTTGTTTATTAGTTATTAGTTAGTTATTATTAGTTTATTATTATTATTAGTTATTAGTTTATTAGTTTTATTAGTTATTATTATTATTAGTTTTAGTTTTATTAGTTATTATTATTATTTTTTTATTAATTTTTAGTTATATTTATTATTAGTTTTTTATAATTATTATTAGTTCATTAGGTTTTAGGTTTAGTTTCTTTATTATTACTAGTTAATATTAGTTATTATTTATTAGTTATTATTTTTTAGTTTATGTTTATTTAGTTTTTCGTTTATTAGTTTTAGTTAGGTTTATTATTTAGTTTTTTAGTTAGTTTAATTAGTTTAGTTATTATTAGTTTAGTTTACTATTAGTTATATAGTTTATTTTATAAGTTATTAGCTTTTATTAGCTTTTACTTATTTCTTTGTTATTTAGTTATTATTAGTTATTTATTTATTTAATTATTATTAGTAATTTTTTATTATTAGTTTATTAGTTATTAGTTTAGTTAGTTTAGTTAGATTTCTATTAGTTTTCTATTATTAGTTTATTATTATTATTAGGTTTTAGTTATTAGTTATTAGTCATTAGTTAGCTTTAGTTAGTTTATTAGTTAGTTTTTTTAGTTATTAGTTTATTATTTTAGTTATTAGTTTATTAGTTAGTTTTTTAGTTATTAATTAGTTTAGTTTATAAGGTTTTAGTATTTTTATTTAGGTTTTAGTTTATTTTTTAGTTTAGTTAGATTTTATTTTGTTTAGTTATTATTTATTTTATTATTCATTTATTAGTTTCATTATTATTATTATTATTATTAGTTAATTTTAGTTTTTTAGTTATTATTACTTTTAGTTTTAGTTTTATTAGTTTTTTTTTTTTTTATTAGTTTTATTAGTTATTAGTTTAGTTAGTTATTAGATTTTATTAGGTTATTTGTTTTGATTGTTTATTAATTTTATTAGTTAGTTATTTATTTTATTAGTTTTTTATTAGTTTAGTTTTAGTTGGTTAGTTTAGTTATTTATTATTAGTTATTTAGTTTTATTATTAGTTATTTGTTTATTTATAATTATTATTTAGTTAGTTTAGTTTTTATTAGTTATTATTAGTTAGTTATTAGTTTACTATTTTATTTATTAGTTATTATTACTATTAGTTTTAGTTATTATTTTATTTATTTATTATTAGTTTAGTTACTATTAGTTATTTAATTATTATTATTTTATTTTTTTTATTATTTATTAGTTATTATTTATTAGTTTAGTTATTATTATTATTTTATTATTAATTTAGTTATTTTTTATTATTATTAATTATTATTATTATTATTATTATTAGTTTTAGTTATTAGTTTAGTTAGTTATTTTGTTTTAGTTTATTAGTTTTTTAGTTTTAGTTATTAATTATTATTAGTTTATTATTATTGGTTATTAGTTAATTTTATAATTACTTTATTAGTTATTATTATTTATTTATTAGTTTATTTATTATTATTATTATTAGTTTTTTTTGGTTTATTATTTTAGTTTTTATTTTTAGTTATTATTAGTTAGTTTTATTAATTATTATTTGGTTATTTTATTAGTCTTTTATTAGTTATTTTATTATTTTTAGTTAGTTTTATTGTTATTATTATTATTAGTTTTAGTTATTATTTGGTTTATTTTGGTTTTAGTTATTGGTTTATTAATTTAATTATTATTATTATTATTTATTATTATTAGTTTTAGTTTTAGTTTATTTTATTAGTTTATTAGTTATTTACTTAGTTTATTATTTGTTTTATCTAATTATTAGTTTTAGTTTTTTGGTTAGTTTTATTTTATTTGGTTATTAGTTATTAGTTTAGGTTTTATTAGTTAATTTTTCAATTTATTAGTTTTATTAGTTATTTATTATTATTTTTATTTTTTTTATTAGTTAGTTATTTATTATTATTAGTTTTTAATTTTATTATTAGTTAGTTTAGTTAATTATTATTATTTATTATTAGTTTTTAAGTTTTATTATTTATTAGTTATTAGTTTTAGTTTTTTAGTTTGGTTTTAGTTATTAGTTATTAGTTTTTATTAGTAGTTATTAGTTTAATTTATTTGGTTATTAGGTTATTATTTTGTTAGTTTTTATTATTAATTTTATTGGTTATTATTTGGTTATTAGTTTTTTTAGTTTATTATTTGGTTATTAGTTTAGGTTTAGTTATTGGTTATTATAGTTTTATTGGTTTTATTAGTTATTGGTTTAGTTTATTATTAGTTTATTTATTAGTTTATTATTTTTTTGGTTTTTTTTATTGGTTATTAGTTTTAGTTATTGTTATAGTTATTATTATTATTATTATTATTATTATTATTATTATTATTATTATTATTATTATTAGTATTATTGGTTATTAGTTTTGGTTTAGTAGTTTTAGTTTTTTATTTGGTTTATTATTTGTTGGTTTAATATTAATTTTTGGTTTAGTTGTTATTAGTTAGTTTTTTTAGTTTTAGTTTTTTATTGTTTATTAGTTTATTATTTATTAATTTATTTTTTAGTGTTTTTGGTTATTAGTTATTAGTTTGGTTAGTTATTAATTTTATTTTGGTTTTATTAGTTATTAGTTTAGTTATTATTAGTTGGTTAGTTATTAGTTAGTTAGGTTATTTTATTAGTTTAGTTTGTTATTTATAAGTTATAATTAGTTTATTATTTTGGTATTATTTGTTAGTTACTTTTTTATTGGTTTATTAATTATTAGTTTTGGTTATTAGTTTAGTTATTTGGTTATTTAGTTTTATTGGTTTTATTAGTTTTAGTTTAGTTAGTAGTTATTAGTTAGTTAGTTTAGTTATTGTTTTTGGTTATTTTATTAGTTTTATTGGTTATTAGTTTTTTTACATTTAGTTTATTTTT
Organism: Cymbidium sinense; assembly: GCA_021442155.1. Classification (NCBI taxonomy): domain Eukaryota; kingdom Viridiplantae; phylum Streptophyta; class Magnoliopsida; order Asparagales; family Orchidaceae; genus Cymbidium; species Cymbidium sinense. Next base: position 91,666 of record JAKCPB010000689.1, on the reverse strand, counting down.
TGGTTATTTGTTAGTTAGTTTTTTAATTATTAGTTTATTAGTTAGTTTTATTGGTTTATTAGTTTTATTAGTTTTTTTAGTTTGGTTAGTTAGTTAGGTTTAATTATTAGTTTATTATTTTGTTAGTTATTAAATTTATTATTATTAGTTAGGTTATTATTATATGTTTTATTAGTTACCTTTAGTTATTAGTTACTAGTTTTAGTTTTAGTTTTTAGGTTTAGTTATTAGTTTAGTTTTTTATTAATTATTAGTTTTGTTTATTATTAGTTTTTTAGTTAGTTAGTTAGTTAGTTAGTTTAGTTATTAGGTTTAGTTTTATTTAATAGTTAGTTTTTAGTTTTTATTAGTTTTTTTAATTATTAGTTATTTATTACTAGTTTATTATTTTATTATTAGTTATTAGTTAGGTTATTATTAGATTAGTTTTAGTTTAGTTTTTATTTTTTGGTTTTATTAGTTGGTTTTATGTTTATTTGTTTATTATTTAGTTTATTATTAGTTTTTAGTTTTAATTATTATTGGTTATTATTAGTTATTAGTTATTACTTATTATTAGTTTATTAGTTTATTAGGTTTATTAGGTTTAGGTTTTTTAGTTTATTTTAGTTATTATTTATTATAGTAATTTGGTTATTAGTTATTATTATTGGTTAGTTTTTTTTGGTTTTAGTTATTAATTTATAATTATGTGTTTTATATTAGTTATTTTAGTTATTATTATTATTGTTAGTTAGTTGGTTTAGTTATTTATTAACTTATTATTATTATTATTATTATTGTTATTAGTTGTATTATTAGTTTATTATTTAGTTTTTTAGTTAGTTATTAGGAAAGTGGAATGTCCAATCCAAAAGTAACCTGGGTAGTGTCTAAATGGGGTCACAAAGGACTTGATCCAAATAGAGTTCCCATAGGGGATAGTGCCGCTAAGAGCTTAATCCAATACCCTAGAGAATATGACATGGATAGTCATAAATTCAATAAGTATTCGGTGTCCAACTCAAGGAGAATGCTCGGGGACTCATATCTGGCAAGAGTGGTGTACTCACTAGGTGAGTCGCTATCAGCATAGCAAACATCAACCAACCTAAGGTGTCGGTTTGCAACAATCGACTAGGAAGAAAGCTCTCATCCTCCTATAGCAAATTGCTGGGATAGATCTTGCAGGTGCTATCCGACCTAGGGTGACTCTTGAGTAAATGTCACTGGGGACTTATATCAACTGTAGTCAAGAAGAAAGGACTTATCCTAAACCTAGTTAGTGCATGATGGCTAGTTCAAGAAGAAAGCATAGGGACTCACATCTTCTTAAACAAAGTCAACATGAGGTAGCTTACTAGCTGGGCAGTGAAGACTACCAAACTAACAAGGCACTCGTTGGTTTGCAATGGTCAAGTTACAGAAGAAAACTTGGGGAATCACATCTTCCAACCAATGATTATTGGGGTGACATACTAGCGAGGTAGGATGTAGACTTGACCTGGAGCACCCAATGAGTGAGTGCCACAGAGGGCTTGCTCCCACATCAAAATTGCCTTAGATAAAAGATTTGTGTCTGGTTTTGTGCATGTGTCAAAAGGAATAGGATGCCTTTAGGGGACTCTTACCCCTACCTTAAAATATGCAGTATGAGATGATGCCATGGATGGCAATATGAATTCCCACTAAGAAAGGATGTTGCTTGGATTCTCTCACACCTATCTTAGTTATGCTAATAGAAATAGGATGCCTCTCGGGTTCTCTCACACCTATTCTAAAAGCATCGGGAGATTATGTTTGTGTTGTGAAAGAGGGATAGGATGCCATTGGGGGACTCTAACACCTACCCTAAACACATCACGGCAAATTCACGGGATAAGCAAACAACACTTTGAAAGAAGAGAAGATTTGATGAATGGAATCAGATTTTGTTCTTCTTATTAATGATTATTTTCAAACAAGTTTTATTTCATGGGTAATATTTCTTTAGATAGAGCCCATTAATTGGAAGCATTGTTCCCCTTTACAATCAATAAGGCGATAAGATCCTCCTTGGTAGGCATTCTCTCTATGACATAAGGGCCTTCCCAAGTGGGTTCAAACTTGCCTCCCATCTTTTGATGGGCAATAATTAGTCTCTTTGGGACTAACACAAGTTCTCCGCAAAAGAACTAGGGAACCAACTTGTTATGAGCTTGAATCATTTTGGCTTTATATAACTTCGAGGTTCTGGCACACACGTAGGTGACTTTCCTCCAAACCTTCAAGCTCTTCTAACCATAAATTTGCATTCTGCTCGGTAGTGATCTCGTTATACAATGCTATTCTTAGTGAAGGGAGTTGAACTTCTAAAGGAAGAATGACAGACCCATACACTAAGAAAAATAGGGTAGACTGAGTTTGAGTTTGATATGTGATGCGGTAGGCCCACATGGCTTCAACCAACTGCTCATTCCACTATCTTTTATTGTCATCAAGAGTTTTGTTTAGAATCTGGATGAGAGTTTTGTTGAATGCTTCTGTTAAACCATTAGATCTTGGGTAGTAGATGGTGGAGTATCACCAATCCATACCGTCTTCTTAGAAAAGTTGATCTGTTGTGCTTTTGAATGCGTACCATTATTGGATATAATTCATGTAGAGGCACCCCGAACCTATATGATATGGTTCTGAAAAGAAGCATCTTGAGTTGTGACCTCTCAGTGGGATGGCTTCTTCCTTGGAAAAGTAGTCGATGGCTAAGATGAATCGATGGCCCTTGGAAGAAGGAAGATCAATTGGACCTACAATGTCGGTACCCAACACTCAAATGGCCATGAAGCCAATGTAAGGTGTAGAATGTTGGGTGGTTGGTGGAGGACCACACCTTGTATACACGATGGCATCTCTAGCTACATCCATGCAATTTGTGATCATCGAATGCCAGTAGTATCCAAGTCTTTTAATCTTTATCTTCATCTTCAGTCCAGATTGATGAGCTATGCATAGACCTGAATGTACATCAGTTACAATGCCACGAGCTTCATGTTTGTCCAAATAATGTAACCACATCTGGTCAAAGGACCCCGAGGGTGCCATCAACAAGAGCATGGAGAGAGCTCTCTATTTCTCTTAATGGGCTTGTGACTTTTCTTGAGGTAGTTTGTGTTCAAGTAATCTATGAATCCCAAGCTCCTTGTCCATTTTGGCAATGGCAACCTCCTCTTCAAGAGAAAGTCTCTCGATGAGTATAAAATCAATAAGGGATAGGACTTGTTTATTTTAGACCCTTATTAAAATGGACTCATCTTCTAGACATGCCAATTCTTTGGCAGGTGTGGCCAAAGCATCTGCAACAACATTCTCTACTCGAGGAACCTTATAGATGGTGACTTTGGGAATTCTTCATGGTATACTCATAGTAATGATGAAGCTTGGGCTTGAGGACACGTAGGACCCAATAATGTTGATGACCTAAGATCCCCAAAGATGTTGATGCTCTTGACAGCGATAGTGATGGCTACCTCAAATCGAGCAATCAAAGTCTCATACTCGGCTTCATTATTACTGCAGGGGTTGGAAAGATAGTATGAGAATCTTATCACATCACAGTTTGGAGTTAGGAGAACTATTCCTATGCCTTTCACGGAGAATAGATTGTGTGCTTCACCCTTAAGAAAAGAACACCATCAAAATACATCTCATCGGTGATTACCTCCATGAGTTCATGATTCATTCATCGAGGAGATCATCACTAAGTGGAGAATCAAGTGGGTGTCTTTGCTAAGAAATTCATTAGTGCTGTCCTTTTACCAGATGTACAAATGTGATATCAAACGAGAGTGCTATGGACCAATGAATCAATCATCCAGTGTTGGCCATGTCATGACTATTGATTTGTTCTAGAGATCAAGTTCACCTTATAAGAAAGCATGTAGTGCCATACAAGATGCAAAGATCAAAGCTAAACAATGTTTCTCAATGGGTGGATAGTTTGCTTCAGTAGGGATCAAATGACGGTTGAGGTAGAGTGCTGCCTTCCCTTCTTCATCGTTGGCTTGGGCCAATGAGCGAAGAGTCATCCAATGCAGGTATAGAGGATGAGTGGCTGCTTGAGATAAGGGTACTAGAATTGGCGGCTTCACCAAGTACTCTTTGATGCCTTCGAAAGCATGATGGCACTTATCATCCCACTTAAACTTAGCATCCTTTTTGAGAAGTGAGAATGGATTGCATCTCCTAGGTTTAAGAAAAAGCATCTTAGATATGTCAATCATCCTTGAAAAGATCTGAGTTGAGTTAAACTCTTAGGAGATGGCATTTCTAAGATAGCTTTAATCTTTTCAAGATCTATTTCTATTCCCTGGTGTCGAACAACAAACCCAAGGAATTTTCCTGAATCAACTCTGAATGCACACTTCAGAGGATTCATTTTAAGGATATATTGTCTTAACTCTACTCTCAAGTCAAAGAGATGGTCTTTCTTTTTGCTGCTCTTGACTACTAGATCATCAACATAGCACTCAACTTGATGATGGATGGGTTCGTTGAAGATCTGAGTCATGGCCCGTTGGTATGTAGCACTAGCATTTAAAAGGCCAAAAGACATGACCCTATAATAGAAGATTCTGATCGGGTTCAAAAAGTAGTGTTTCTTTCATCTTCAGGAGATATCTTGATTTGGTTATAGCTAGATGACCCATATATGAATGAAAATATGAGATGAGGCAATGTCCACCATTAATTGCGGTATAGGAAGAGGAAACTCATCTTTAGGACATGCCTTGTTTAAGTCCCTAAAATGTGATGCAGAAAAATTTGGCCATTCTTCTTCTTAATTGGGATGACATTAGTTAACGTAGGATATTTTTCTTCCCACGATGAAACCACATCGATCAATTTCTTGACTTCAAAAAATGACTGTTGTTATTCAATTTCTAATCGCATGTGTGCTTAATAGGGTAACTTAGGATCTATTGCTAGCTTGTGGACTGCTACATCAAGAGATAATCCAGGCATTTCTTCATAACTCTATGCGAAGCAATCTTTAAACACAGTCAATAGCCTAACTAAGTCATTGGTTTCTTCTTCATTCAACAACAAATTGATGTATGTTAGGCGAGGATTTTCTTTTGTCTCCAGGTAGATTTCTTTAAGTTTGTCAATTATTGAATGGATTTCTTCTTAAAATTATAGCGGTGCCTCTTTGACTTGGAGATCGGGATCATCAGTTTCTAAACACACATTCTCATAAGAGTTGGGGATGTGTGAGAAGAACCTATCAGATTCTAAATGATTGGTAATAACTAGGCAATAATCTTCATCATCGATTGGACCCACTATATCGAATCCTAGTCCTGCTCTTGATTGTGCTTCCCTGCTTGTATTATTCCATAGCTTCTTGAAGTACTCTAACCTATGCTTAGACCAAGTGTGAGGAAACAAACCTTTCTACACAAGATTTTGAACACAAGGAGAGTAAAGTCAAGCGTAGTTCCATTAATTCTTTAAAATCTATCTTCCTACATCAACTTTAGAGCTTGAGGAGGATGATCCCAAAAAGAACCTCTTTTGCTTCATGTCACTGAAAGACTTAGGGATTTCCTTAACTATCAAACCTTCAACTTTCTAAGGTGTATGTGAGGTAAGAGCTAAGGTTCCCAACTGCTGCCTAATAGTTTCACATAAACTAGATTCTAATACTTTGTTTTGCTTAGAATACCTGGTCTTCATCTATGTCTGAGTTAAAAGTCACCTCCAATGGAACCCGCTGAGAGGGGTTGGATAGTATACTAATCACATTAGACTCATCCTTCGGCCTGGATTCCAAGTCTATGTGAATAGTAGGAGTACTCCTATGAACTGGAACACAACTCTCTGTTGGCTGAAGGCCAACTAAGGGTCTCCCACCTCTAGAACTGCCTCTATTTCTGCCCTTGCATCTACCTGGTGGAGGTTGAGCCATCCTACCCACATGTCCATATGATGGAATGAATTCTGGGTGGAATGTGATATGTATATCTATTTCTTTTCCATTTTTCCTTTCTTTTGTGTAGACTTTTATTTTTTTTTTCTTTTTTTTCTTTTCTTCATTTTCTTTTTTTTTTGCATTTGAATTGTGTCCAAGTTCATGAGAAAGGATATTTTGAGGAAGATAGTAGGTTGGATCCTCATAAATCTCAACCTCTCTAATTACTTTTCATCTTCATTGACACGGTATTCAATCCCATCTTTTCTGAACATGATGCACTTATGGAGGGAGGATGGAATGATCTTATTTTAATGTATCCAAGGCCTACCAAGCAAAGCAGTGAATGAAGTATTCAAATCAGTGATGTAGAACTTGGCTTCAATCTTCCAGTCACCTATCTCCAAAGGTAACACTATAGAACCTAAAGCTTGCTCACCTCATTCATTAAATCCTCTCAACATCATCATATCTCCTTGGAGTGTAGAGATGTCAATCCTCAAATAGGCAAGGGTCTTTAGACTCATAATGTTCTTGATGCACGATGCATGAGAACGGCAAATGTCAATTATGTTGTAAAGGGGCGGTTGCTGCAAGATAGAAGAAGGTCTTCATCGTGATCCCTGCTTCTTTTGCATAATGTGCTTCCTCACCTATCTTTTTGTGCTAAGCATATTTTCAAGGAGAGCCTTGATTAGAGATTCCCTCATCTCTTTGGATAAGACAAGGGCAACATATAGCTTAGATGTCAACTTTCTTAGATGAGAAAGGACACTTGTAGTCCCCTTTTGGTCTTCCATAAGCATATCCTGGTGGAGCATCTTGTGGAAGGGCTTCTTGATCTTTAGTACCAATGACTTGTTTCCCTCTATCTTGAGGATGTAAAACCACCACTATGAAGGTTGACTTGATCTCTTGAGGCAAGGAGGTGGAAGGTTACTTTACACATATAGCTTATGGGACCCTCTGGAATGATTCCAAGTCTATCTCAAGAGGTGAACCCATAGTATTTGGAGTTGGAAAATCTAACTCTGAATCAAAAAGAGGAAGATCAGAATTATTATAGTTATTTAGACTTGAAGAGTTATTGTTAGGAATAGGAGAAACTCATCAGAAGAGACATGTAATTCAAATTAACTTTATTCTTTAATTTCTTGGAAGTATTTGGGGTACAGAAGTCAAGTAGAGTAAGTGAGTAAGGGATTTGATGCCCTTATCTCTAATACAAGAGTTCTACTAGTGAAATAAATAAAAGAACTATTTGGGACCCTTGGAATCGGATGATTCTAAGTCTATCTCAAGAGGTGAACCCATAGTATTTGGAGTTGGAAAATCTAACTCTGAATCAAAAAGGGGAAGATTAGAATTATCATAGTTATTTAGACTTTAAGAGTTATTGTTAGGAATAGGAGAAGACAACTCATCAGAAGAGACAAAGATGTAATTCAAATCAGCTTTATTCTTTAATTTCTTTGAAGTATTTGGGGGTACAAAGTAGAAGTCAAGTAGAGTAAGAGTAAGATTTGTGCACTTATCTGTACAAGAGTTCTACAGTGAAAGAAATAGAAGAAACTAGGCGAAATGGAAGAAGTCAGCGGTGTGGAAAATAGGTTGAGGCTAGACCGCAGTTGGTGGCTATGCTAAAGGGCTATCCCAGTGAGCGACACATGTTGTTGTTCAACTTTGTTCTTCTTGAGCACCCACTTTCTTAGAGTTGGCACATGTAACTTTTTTTTACACATCCCCTTACCTAATGAATGGAAGGTTGTTTGGTACTTTGGATAACAAAGATCTTGCATGCTGTCCTTGGTGTGCATCCTTGTGGTGCTTGGTGTGGTGTGGATCATGACTTTTCTTACCCTAAACTAGGTGAGGCATGAGTTTCTTTGGAGATTATTTTTTGATTATCTCTTAGATTTTGTTTCTTATCTATTTGGACCATTCTACTGCTACTTTGGTGGTATACTGAGATGTGGAGGCATGGAATTTTGGCTCTCATGGTGGCATACTTTTTGATTACTTCTCAAATTGCTTATGTCAGATTAACACTCTGGTTTCTTCTCATGACCATTTGGGATTTCTACTTTGGCAACTAATCGATGGCAACTATTTGGCCTCTCATTATGCTTATTGATTAACTTCTCAAATGTCTTTATGGTGAAGCCCTTAAGCATGAAGGATATACATGAATATTCTTCAAGAGAATCTCACATCTTTCGTAAATGGTTTCACTTCATGCTCGATTGCTATCAAGAATATAATCAACAAGTCACTCAGGAGTTGGGTTATAAGAGATCATCTATCTAACCCTTTGAGCTTGCAAATCTCTTTGAAGAGTTGCTCTAACTTATAAATGTCTTTATTGAATATTGACATACCAACAGTGATACGCTAAATCTTTTAAAGAGTCTAAAGTGTAATGTCATACCATGAAACAAATGGCCTTGAAGTGAGCTACCTCGGTTCCCACTCAAAGCTTTTAAAGGAAGGATGCATGAAACCCTTGGGATCTTGGGTAACGAATTCCTCTTATGGTCTACCGATGATCCTCCTTAGCCAAAGCTTCCTTCACTTTTGCTCAACCATGGATTTTAGATCTTTTCATGTATGAAGGTACTTTCACTACCTTCCTATAGACTAGTCTTGCTGGAAGGTAGAGTCTTAATTGGGTCTAAGACATGCACTAGCTCATGATTGACATCTTGTCAGGATGAATTGGAGGGGCTTGCTTCAAGCAACACTCGCTAACAAGTCCGCACTCTGCCATCTATCAATTTCTCTTTCTACCTTAACAACTATTAGAGGTGATGGGCTAATTTTGTAGTGTCTCTTTGATCAACCTCATCACTTTCCATGGCCTATTTCTCTAAGAAGAGAACCTAGTATCAACCATGCATACACGAATCCCCATCAAGTCATCTTTGTTGGATTGAAGACTTTCTCTTCATCGGATACCCAAGATCTCCTTCTTTTCCATAAAATAGTGTGCAACTATCTCATCTAAGGATCGATCTAACTCAGTAGGTATAAATAGTTTGGGGGAACTAGTGTGATCACTATCATACACTGAGTGGCACCAAACCTCGCCTGTAACTGGGGAGTCAATCCTATGTGGATTGTACTCACTAGAAGAATGATACTCTTGATTTGTGTGGGTAACAGATGATCTCATCATAATTTCATGGAATATCTACGTGCTTTGAATGCATGGGGAAACCACGATGCTCTGGGGTCTCCACTCCACCACCACTAGGGGTGAAGGGAGTGGGAGGCTACCACCATGGGTGGGTAGGATCCCTTGGCCATAGCCAGATCATAAGCGATATGTTTTTCCTCGAATGCGGCCTTCATGGCCTTAGATGGAATGGGAGATGCTGAAACCTGCACTGGTGATGGCGGACATGGGGTGGAGACACCACCAACTCTCTATGCATAGGAACTGCCCTTCTGTGGTGGCAAGTCCCCATGAGGAGAATACTATCAGTATGGTGGTGCAAGTAACGATCAAGCTTGAAAAATTAAGCTGACAGCTCTACTAGTAATGAGTGATTTATGGGCCTCACGGCCCTCTCACGATGAATCGCCTCCCTACCGTGGGGATAATAGATCAGATGTATGTGTCACTCGAGCATCCATGCTCACACTAGCGTGAATAGATCGGGTTGGCATACTCTACTCCTAAAAGCTGGCTAGAGGCGCACCACCGAGGAGGTGACGGATCCTCCGGCATCCTCTCTATCGATCCAGAGAGGATGAAATGGTTTTGTAACCGGTGGTGAAGTGATCATGGAGACTCATCCATGGCGACTGCTTCTCAGCTCTCTCACGAATGTGGAATCATTTGGCCATACGGTTCTTGTTCCTACGCTGAGTATGGGTGGGATGAGAGGAATGCGAGTTAGACCCATACTCAAATGTCAGGAAGGCAAGCCCTAAAACTAAGCCTTACCCTTGGAGTGGGGTATATCCCCTAGGGCAACATGGAGAGTGAACTATGCTTGGGCATGCTGATACTCGGGAGTCAGTCACATGAATGCGCCACTTTCCTCTTCGTGAGGATACATTCAATCGATGGTAGGTCTATCATGACCTGCGATCACCTTCTTCCTACTGACTGTGGTGAGGGGAATGCCCTCACAAGTGATCCTGGCCGAAGTAAATCAAGTGGGTATGGTCCAAACGAGGGAAGTTAGCTTGATCTAAAGCTAGATCCTTATCATGGGGGAATGTAAAGACAAATTTTTGAGAACTAGCCATTTGCACAATAGTAGTAAACTGACACTGAACTGCACTGAAAAGAATCTACTATGAGAGATGAACTTGTATCAATTTTCTGCCTTCATAGATTTTAATTTTGAAAATTTGAACCCACATCCAACAACTTGGAAGTGTTAAGTGGGGTTCAAATAGATTTGAAGAGATTGATTGAAAGAGGAATTTGAATATGAATCCAAACTTCAATAAATTTAGGTATGTTGAAATATGGATTCAAAATTTTGATAGGATGCTTCCATAGGTTCATTGTTATTTTGAATTTGAATTTTTGATTTTGAGGACCCTTCCCTTTAACAAATTTGGGCATGTTAAAATAAGGACCAAATGGTTTTTTTTATTTGTTCTTGGAATTTTACTTAGCAAATTTAGGTATGCTAAGTGAAGTAAAAGTGAATTTGTTTTGATTTTGGAAAATTTGGAATTCTCACTTAGCAAACTTAGGTATGCTAAATGAAGGATCCAAGTGTGTTTTGTTTGATTTTTTTTGAAAATAGGATTCTTAGCAAATTTAGGTATGCTAAGAAAATCCTAAGTGTTTCATTTGTTTGGAATGTTTTGATTTTTGAAAAGAGTATGATCCTTAGTGAATTTGGTATGCTAAGGGGATCCAAAGGTGCTTCATTATGTTTTTGATGTGTTTTGAAAGTGGAAATTTAACTTTAGTAAATTTGGTATGCTAAAGGTGAAATCCCACTTGTTTTTGTGAAATGGAAATTTCATTTAGCAAATTTGAGTATGCTAAATGAAATTCCAAATTGTGTTCAAAATTTTGATTTATTTTGGTTTTGAAAATGGAAACTTCTCCTTAGCAAATTTGGTATGCTAAGGAGGAAGTTCAAAGGTGTTTGAATATTTTTGTTTTGACTTTGGAAACCTTACTTAGAAAATTTGAGTATGCTAGGTGAAGTTCCAAAATATGTTTTGAAAAGTTTTGAATTTTGGATTTGGAAACTTTACTTAACAAATTTAGGTATGTTAAATGAAGTTCCAAATATTGTTTGAAAATTTTGAATTATGATTGTTGATTTTGATTTTGATTTGGAAACTTAGCAAACTTGATCATGCTAAATGAAATTCAAAGTGTGTTTTCAAAAATTTTTATGGGATTTTAAATTTGGAGACTTCACTTAAAAATTTGAGTATGTTAAATGAAGTTCCTAAATGTGTTTCAAAAATTTTAATTTTGGGATTTTGGAGACTTTACTTAACAAATTTAGGTATGTTAAGTGAGGTTCCAAATGTGTTTAGAAATTTTTGAAAATTTTGGATTTGGAGACTTCTCTTAACAAATTTGGGTATGTTAAGTGAGGTTCCAAAATGTGCTTTGAAAGATTTTGAGATTCAAACTTACTTAACAAAATTGGGTATGTTAAATGAAGTTCCAAATGTGTGTTTGAAGATTTTGATTTTGGGATTTGGAGACTTCACTTAACAAATTTGGGTATGTTGAGTGAGTTTCCAAAATTTGCGTTGAAAATTTTTGAAATATGATTGTTGACTTTGAATTTTTAAGGTTAGAAACTTCACATATTTGGGTATGTTAAGTGAAATTCCAAATGTCTTTAGAAAATTTTAAAATTTGATTATTGAAGTTTTATCTTTTGAAAAGGGGACCTCCATTCAACAAATTTAGGTATGTGGAATGGAGATGAATCTTATTTTTGAAATATGAAATTTTTATTTTGTGTGTGATTGTTGTTTTTTTTTTTAAAGAGAGGAATTCCAACTAAAAATATATGTGAGATATGTTCAAGTGAGATTTCCTTATGATATTATCTTTAGTTAGGAATGAAATCTTTATTTAATAAATTAAATGAAGAAGTTCATATGTGCTTTTTGAAAAGTTTAATTTTATTTGAAAATGAAACTTCCATTCAATAGGTGTGAATGTATTGAATGGAAAGGTTCATGTGTGCTTTTTGAAAACTTCATTTTTTTATTTTTGGGAAGATAATTGTTCATTTTATTTTGAAAATGAAATCTTCATCAAAATGAATTGAAAGAAGATGTTCATTTGTGCTTTTGGAAAATGTTGTTAATTTTATTTTTGAAAATCCCTACATGTAATAATTATGAGAATTGTTAAAAGGGGGTGATAAAATTTTTGGGAAAATTTTTTTATTAAGTGCATTTTGAAAAGCTGCTTTTGAAAAGCAAAAATCTTTATCGAAGATTCACTTAATTTAGGATGAACATTTCCTTATCATAAAGATGATAAGGAGGAAGTCTTTAAAATGTTTTTTCTCTTTTATTTTGATATTTTTATTTTACCCATTGGAGAACCCAATGGGGGTTTTAAGACCAACAAGGAATGCAGTCCTAAAACCTAAAGATGTTTAAATTAACTCAAGAATGAAATGAGCTAAGTGCCAACGGAAAGAAGGATAGTCTTGGATTCATACCAAAGTACAAACCCACTATCGATACTCAAAGACAATGATCATTTACCGAAGATGGAGAGAGGAACCAACCCTAGTGGAGTCACTAGAAAAATCTATTGGTTAATAAATTCCTTATAGGAGTCACCTTTGAAATCTGTGGAGAAAAGAAAGAGGAGACCTATAAAAATTCATTTTTTAGGATGCCATAGATCAGATGTACTTATTCAGTGATCGGATACATCATCAAGAGAATAGTGTACTATCTGAAGAAGTCACTACCCTTTAATGGAACCAATCACCTCAATAAGGACTCCTAATGATGATGGGTCTGTATATGTACCAGAGATTCTTCCCTACTTTAAATGGAAAAGTAAAGCAGGGTTTATTTTAAACTGGGTTCGTTAAGTTCCTTATAGGGGCAAGCTCTCATAGTTAATTACATCCTAAAGGATAGGATCCTTTATGAAAACTCTTGATTAAGGTAAATGATCATTGTCTTTGAAGATTTCAATAGGAAAAGACTATCAATCAATTGGTTTATGTTTGAAGATCAAAATGGGATTGATCAAAAGAGGGAGTTATTATCGAAGCCAAAATGGAAGATAAGTAGGAAATGCCCATGATGCTAGGAAGCCTAGTGAGCATCTCAAACTATCCTATAATTGGGCTTTACATTTTAGAAATTAATTTAGTTTGTTTGAGTTGTATTTTTCATTAGAAAGTTAAGGCATATGATTCCTTAACACAAGATTAAGGAAATGCCTATGAGGTGAGGAATTATGCTTATGGCTCATAAGGGGAGAAACCTAACCTAAATCTAGGGAGCTCTGAGCAAGCACCCTAAATCTAAAGTGAAAATGGGTAATTGGTTTGCCTACACAAGAGAGGACCACCACCGACTTACCGCTAGGTGGCCAACCAACTCCTCCTATGATTTTAAATATATGTAGGCAAGTCTTTATGCTTATGCAAGATAGTTAGGAATTATTTATTAGAAAGATACTAAGTCCTTAAACTCACTCCCTAAAGATAGTAGATCATGTAAAGGGACATGCTTCAAATGACCTAAATCTAATGCATTTTAAATTTCATTTTATTTTCATTTTGGACAATTATTTTGACTCGTTAATAGGATTTTATGACTAATGCATGAGAAAGAAGATTATTGACCAAAATTAGGAGAAGGAGAGTTTTCACCATGGCTCTCAGTCAAGCCAAAGTTCTCTGAAAAGATGGAAGCCCTCCAATCAAGAGTGAAATAAGATGCATTTGTGCATGCTATTATAAAGAAATGCTCATCCAGATAAAGGGTTGCTAATTATTTTATCTTGATTTTAATCGTAAGCTTTAGGTGAGGTTATAAGTTATTTAATTTTTATTTGAGTTATTAAGTTGGGTAAAAGATTTATTTTATCTAAAGAGCCTAATCCTCATCTAGGCCATACATAAAGCAAGGAAGAAACTAGGAAAAGCATGCCACTTAATGCAAAAGCTAAAAAAATCATCAAACAATTTATAAAGCTAATCGCAAAAAGAATAAATGGTCGTTGTGGTTGGACACCACTGCACAAACCCAAAAATATCAAATATGGGTAGCTGAGCTCTACCTTTATACAACCCAAATTACAAATGAATATTATAATTAAGTAAAGGAATTCATTATTATGGGGTCTTCAAGCTTTATCTTCTTTTTCTTTCTTTCTTTTTTTGGTTCATTCTTTTGATGGTTGGAAGATGGATGCTCCAAGGCTTCACATGGTGTATAAGATAGAATCTTATGACCAATGTTCATCCTAATCCCCATAACAAATCATTCCAAAAATCCTAATTATATAAATTTTTACATGAAAAGAAAAAGTGGAAATCTAACTAACACCTGCAAAACAAAGGTTAGCTACACAACACAAATCCAAAGCATGTATATTGGACTTATAACCCTACACATGGGTGACTAAGTCCACCTAGCCTATGGATTATGCTTAGGGTATAAAGCACTTGCAAGCAAAAGTATTTATATTTTTATTTATGATAGCTCCCCATAAGCACAATCCCCTGCAAAAAATAATAGTTAGACTAAGAACATCCTACCATTCATTCTATAAGCATACACCCTAACATCCAGTCTAAAACATATATCATAAAATAAAACAAACATCAAACCATGCACCAACCTAACCTAAGGCTAGAAGTGGTGACTTAGGCTAATGTGTGTATTTTGAAGGTTTGTGTGGTATGCTTAGTTAGGGCTTTAGGTTCAAATTTTTAAGTGTGAAGAACATGTTCAACTTAGAGGTTTTGAGGGGAGTTTAAGTTGTTTAAGTGTTTTGGGTTGATTTTATTTCATGTTTTGATTTGGTTTAAATGGATCTTACAATTAATTACTAAGTTATGAAGAGAAGGGAAAAGAAGAGAACTTCCTCTTCCCTAACCTAAGTAATTTCTAAAGTAGGTTCATAATTTAGTTTCATTTAGGTGAATGTTTTGATTACATCTTTAATCAATCCTAAGTTTAGATAAACTCTAAACAAACCTATTCAAAAAAGAAAGGCATTTTAAGATTAAATAAAATGAATCAAAATTCACATAACACACATTACTTCATTTCTTTCCCAACATATATAACATGCATATGGATGGACCCTAAGCATATCTATACATGCAAATGAGAGTATTTAACACACTTTATGATGCATGCTAAGTAATCCATTTAAGAAAATTTAGAAGTTGAATATGCATGATTTTCTTAAGTAGAAAAGGTTTTCCTTATCCAAAATTTCACATACATACATGAAAGTAAGAAAGGCATAAGTGAGTACAGTGCCATTGTTAACCAGAGGTGTAAGGTACAATACCTACTTAAGTATACTTAAAGCCTCACAACCTCGGGGTTGTCCAGACTAATATACCACTTTCCTTAAGTATAAACATGTATATAAAAGAAATGGAATAGAAAAGGAAAATGCAAAAGTTGTTTAATGGATTCATTTTTGTTTATGCAATTTATGTATGCAAATGTAGGTAATCTTTCTTAGATGGTAGCATAGGGTTGAATAGGATATGCAATTAGGTGAGCATTAGGTTTTTTCAAATGAATCATAAACTTCACCAAATTCCTATTCAAAGCTATACTAACATAAGAAAGGAAACCTATACTAAACATACCTTTATAATCTTTCACATGCAAGCTTATAATTAAAGTATATGTAGCATACTTTAAGATTTGATATTTCATTTATAGGTTTTGAAAATAATTTGGATTTAGTAGTGATAATAACTCATATTTCTACTTTAGCCAACACATGCAAGTTTGACATAAAGTAAACAATTTCATTTTAAAATTTAAGAAATGAAATTATGAATGTATGGAATCACATGGCATACAACTTAACATGTTGGGAAAGGCCCAAAGCAATGAAAGCATGTAATAGAACTCATTTCACTTAAATCTAAAGACATTCTTATAGAATAAGAAAATTTAGAATAAATCAAAGTGAATTTCCAAGTGATTTTGTTTAGTTTGAAGTTTGATTTAATTTTGAAAGGGGAGATGAGTTTACTTCCTAACCCATTCCCACATGTGTTTTTATTCAATTTTAGATAATTAGATCCATTTTTATGAGTTGATTAGGTTAAGGTATGCATTAAGTGACTTAATTAACCCTTACCTACACCACCTTTGAAGAATTAAATAATTATGAGCCAATGAGATGACATAAAACCCACAAGGAATTTAAATTTGAAATGCACCTAATAATGAAAAGGCCTAATGCAATTTGGCTCACAATTAAAAGTTAATTAAGCTAAGGGGTTTAACTTAAGTAATTTAAAAATACCCTTTCACACATGTGAATTGGATTTTGATTTCCTTAATTGAACTTAGGCTATCAACACCTAAGCATCTACCCAAGGTAGATTAATTAAGTTTTGGAACTTTTTAGAATTTTGAAAATTGATTAAGGGGTAATTAATGAATTAACCCTTAAGAGGAGATTAAGGAGAGAAGAGGGGTTTAGGGAATAGGGGGAATGCCCCAAAATTATTCCATAGACCTCTTACTTTCTGACCTTTTAATCAACCCTAATCATAGGGTAAATCCAAATAATGTCCTAATTATGCTTAATTACATGAAAGGGTAATTAAGGAATGAGATAGCAATTTTCCCAATCGAGCCCCTCAAATAAATCTCAAGAAAACTAAAAG
This sequence comes from Cymbidium sinense, assembly GCA_021442155.1. Lineage (NCBI taxonomy): Eukaryota > Viridiplantae > Streptophyta > Magnoliopsida > Asparagales > Orchidaceae > Cymbidium > Cymbidium sinense. Next base: position 74,881 of record JAKCPB010000689.1, on the reverse strand, counting down.
AGGCAGAGGTCATCCCCTAAAATGAACCCTAAGAATTTGAGATTAATTGATGGCCTAATTAAAGGATAATTAGAAAATTAAAATTCCCAAAGAAACCCAAATTCAGAGAAATGAGTAATTCAAAATCCATTGCAATCATTTTTAAAATATTCTAGATGAAATTATCTTTTTATAGCATTTTTCCTTTTTTTCTAATTTTCTAGGGAATTATGAATTTTAGAAGTTCTCGAATTAATTAGAATTAATTAATGCTTAACCCGCTTAATCAGCTCACGACATGTGTGGTGCGGTCAAGCTTTACAAGATCGCATGAGGAGCAACTTAAGTTGTCACCTCACAAAGGCACGCTTATATTCCTCATCAGATCTGATGGTCGAGAATTCCAATTTTAAAAGGAAAATCATTACTAAATGTAAATAATCTCCGTCCATCTAAAAGTGCGGATGGATGTGAGATGAGCCAAGTTCTTCCTCGAGGATCAATGAGGACCATTGACCCAAAGGGGAGATATGAGCTCAATCTAGCATGGAATCACACAAAATTTAACCCACACCATTTAGAGAGAGATAGAACATAAATCCAATGGTGAAAATTTGATGAGGTGAAGATCTCCTTCACAAAGCACCTCACACATTGAGTTTAGTGATCAAAAAATTCCATACCTCATTAGGTGATCACCATGCTCAGATCGATGAGATAGCTTCTTCTAGTGGAGATGAAGACCTATTAAAATTCTTAGGCCTTGGGATTGAGTGGATCAATGAGTGACAACACCACTTCACTTGGGCTTCAACTTTGATTTAATTGAGCTCTTCCTTGCTCTAGAACTTTAGAGAAAGCTTAGCAATTTGACTGACCCCCATGGAGTGTGCAAGAGTAATTGGAAGGAGGTCAAGTGTGAGAAAAAAGTTAGCTATTGGATTGAGCTCCCCATTTTTTTTGCTTGTGCAAAACCAAGAGATAGGAATTCAAATCCTCTATAAGAAGCTTGAGTACTACGAGATGGGTGCTCTAGGTTCTTAAGCTTCAATCAGAGTAAATCAAACTTTCATTGAATTGGAGTATATCTCCCCTTGAAGGATGGTCAGAATGTCCATGCCATTTTGATCAATTGATGAGATTGGAGGTTGTTTAGGCTATTTTGAGTGTGCACATGGTTAGTTTGATCCAAGGGTGGATTGCCAACCTCCCATGTGCCTTAATTTGAGCTTAGGAGGGAGTTTGAAAACTCAATTTTGAGCAAGGTGGGGGTTTAGTCTAGGGACCAAATGGGCTGACCCAAACCCATTTGGTTGGGTGTACCACTCATCACTAAGTCCCCTTGAGCTTTTAGGAAAGCCTCAGTGATTGTGAAAGGGCATGACCAAAAATGGATTAGGCCAAATTTTGTTCTATGGCCTAGGGGTAGGTTGGTCATTTTGCTATTTTTCACTTTGGACATCCTAGGCATGTGGAGAAACTAGGTTTGGCTAAGTTTCATTGGATTTGGAATCCATTTGATAGGGCTTGGCTCATGTTGACCCATTTAGGTCAAAATGGGTCAACTTGGGTCAAGTTGACCAATTGGCCAAATTGGGTCAAACCAAGGGTTGGTTCAAGTTCATATGACCATTTGAAATGTTTTGGTGGCTTTGGTTTGGTTCAATTTGGTATATATTTGGTATTGGCTCATATGACTTCATTTAGGTCAAATGGGTCAAGTTGACCTATTTGACCCATTTGACCTATTTGTAGTTCAAGGGTTTGGGTTTGGTTAGACATATAGAGTGGACGTATCTTTGTTTCCAATCAATTTGGGTTAATTTCAATTTTGGCTCAACATGACCCCTTTAGGTCATGTTGGGTCAGCTGGCCAATAGGCTTTTCAAGTTCCACAAGTGATTTGGAATGGACTTGACCCATTAGTTTGGATCAATTTAGCTTATATCGTTTGTTTTATTTTGACCCTTTAGGTCAAAATGGGTCAACTTGGGTGAAGTTGACCAAATGGGATAGGTTAGGAAAAGGTTGACTTGGTCAAGTTCAAACATAGGTCATGAGTGAACTTGGATCAATGGTTTCAATCAATTTGGCCTATGGTGGAATTTGGCTATGTTAGGTTTTATTTTGGGTTAAGTGTTGACTTGGTCAACCCTAGGTTTGACTTAGTTTGACCCAATGATTAATCATCCCATGATGAGTGTTGATCATGATGAGAGGGATATATGAGTTTGGTTCAATCCAATTTGGTTAGGATCAAAGTTGGCTCATAAGGTACACTTTGGGTCAAGTGAACCTAAGTGGGTCAAATGGCTTGGTCAAACCTTGATTTGAAGTTGGTTGATCTTGTATATGGACTTGATTGAAATCTATTTACAAGTGGTTTGAAGTCAAATGGATTTTGATCCATTTGAAAATTTCATATTCAAAGGAAGAATATGAAAAGGGTCTTGGGTTTGATTTTGATTTAGGTTTTGATTGTTTGATTGAAGTTTGGATTTATGTATAACTCATGATTGTAGGGTTGATTGAACCATGAGACAAAATCAAGAGTTTGGCTTGATTTGAAAGTGATTTGGCTAAGTTCAAGATTTTGTCTTGAAAGGCTTAGAGAATTTTGAGTTGATTTGAGTTTGATTTTGGAATTGGTTTTGATTGTTTGAATTTATATTTCATTTATATATGTGAATATAAATGAGAATATAAATGGATCATGAGAAAATCTCAAGGATTTTAAGTGGTTTAATTTAAAGGATTTAAGTGAATTTCAAGGATTTTAAATTTGGAATTTAATTTTTGGATTGGATTTGAATGATTTATATTTATATTTCATTTATATATGAGAATATAAATGAGGATACAAATAAGTTTTGAGAAAATCCCATGAGTTTAAATAGGTTTGATCATGTTTTGGGTTAAATCTATTAAGGAATTTAAAGGATTTAAGGAATTTCAATTTTAAATTTGGAATATAATTTTGGATTGGATTTGATTGATTTATATTTATATTTATGAGAATATAAATTAGAATATAAATAATTTTTTGAGAAAATCCCATGAATTTGAATAGGTTTGATCAATGTTTAAGATTGATTTTGGCTAAGTCCTTTAATAGAAAATGAAAGGGACTTAAGAAAATTTGCTTGAATTGAGTTTGAATTTTGAATTTGATTTGATGGGTTTGCATTTATATTTCATTTTATATATGAATATAAATGAGAATATAAATGAGGTATGAGAAAATCTCAAGGTTTGATTTAGTTTTGATCATGATTTTGTTTAAGTCCTTAGGAAAATTAAGGACTTAATTCATGAGTTGAAATTTTAAGTTTGATTTGATTTTGAATTTATATATATATATATATATATATATATATATATATATATATATATATATATATATATATATATATATCAATATATATATATATATATATTCATCAGATTTGGATTTTTTTGATCATGATTTTGGTTAAGTCCTTGGAAAATTAAGGATTTAAAATTTAGAATTTTGATGGATTTTGATCATGATTTAATCATAGATTTCAATCATGAATTTCAATCATATGGAGTTGATTTGAATTTGGAGAAATCAAATAGAATTGATTTGGAGTTTGATTTGAAGAAGGAAAGTGAGGAATGGTTTAGGCTAGGGTGAGCAAATTTCCACCCAAGGCATGACCTATTCCTATGGATAACTCTTCTAAATCACTAGATAGGTTAGTGTCCACCCAATCACTAGATGTGTCTTAAGACTAAAGAACTCTTAAATTCTAAGAGAAGTCTTATGTCTAAGATGGAGGTTGAGAGCTCATTCTAAAATGTGGTCAACATGTTGTAAAAACAAACTTCATAAGTACACCATGGAGTTACTAGCTTCTAGAGGTCATTATTTATAAGATCCCTCAAGTAGAAAATTCCATAGCAATGCCTTTGCTCAAGAGTTGTCATGTCTTGAAGATGAGTCCATATCAATTGAGGTTCACAATAGATCCTACCTCTCTTATTAATGTTGAACTTGTCAACAAATATACTCTTGAAGGGGAGATTGCCATTTATGAAAAGGATGAATAACTATATTGGAGGCAACCCTTCATTGATTATCTCAACAAAGTCAAACTACCTCAAGAGAACACTCAATTAGGTCAAACAAAAGTAGTTTATGCTTTCATTGATGGCATCTTATACTTCAATGTCAATGTATGGTTGTGATGTTTAAGAAAACATCAAGCCCATGAGATGATGACATTATGTTATCTAGAGCTCACAAGGTCCTAAGATAAAGGCCAAAATCAAGAGGCTTGAGTATTACTAGTTGATGATCACAAATAACATGGATGTAGCAAAACTACTAGTAAGTGCATGGAGTAGTTCTACATCAACCACCCAACATTCTACACCTGATAATAGATTCATGGTCATACGAGTGTTGGGGTATGAACATAGTGGGTTAGATTGATCCTCCATCGTCCAATGGTCATCGGTTCATTCTAGTAGCTATGAATTATTTCTTCAAGTTAGTGGAGGTGATTCTACTTATGGAAGTCAAAGCTCAACATGTTCTCCAATTTTTTAAGAACCATATCATATATAGATTTGGAGTACCCCATTGAATCATATTCGATAATAGTACAACCTTTAAATGCATCTAGATCAATAATTTTCTCAAAACACAACATAGATAGAGGTACTCTACCATCTACTTTCCTCGTGAATAGTTTGGTGGAAGCCTTCAAAAACTCTATCACGAATACTTAAGATGCTTGATGATAACAAATGACAATGGCATGAATAGTTGAAGCTTTGTGGGCTTATCGCACTTAGAACTCCAACACAATTTACCCCATTCTCTTTAGTGTATGGGTTGGAAGCCATTCTTCCCTTAGAGGTCTAACTCCCATCATTAATGATAACTATGCATGGTAAGATTACAAAAAATTCTAACGGTTGGAAGAGCTCAAGGTCTAAAGGAGAGATTCTGCGGGCATGCGAACTTCAAACTATATAAAAAATGGTTCAAGATCATAATAAATTGGTTCATCTTAGAGCTTTTGGGTTGGAGAGATCATTTTAGTTCTAAGGAGACCAATTGCCGTAAGATGGGAGGCAAGTTTGAACCTACTTGGCTCTTTCACCATAAAATAGGCTTAAGGTGGTTCCTACCAACTAATCAACTATAAAGGCAAACACCTGATGTTTCCAATCAATGGGCTTTATCTAAGGAAATATTATGCATAAACATTATTTCAAATAATCCTTTATCAATGAAAGGTTCATTCAATTGAATTATTTTGAATTCAAATGTCTTTGATTAATAAACTCACGGTGTGGTTAAGATAGGTGTAAGAGAACCTAAGTGGCATCCTATTCTAATAAGCACAACAAAGTTACACACAAACATAAATTATAACCTTAAATCTAGTTGCTTTGGGCTATTTTAAGTTGAGATAAGACATCTACCTCACTTGATATAGCTCTAGATTAGGTTTTGATTTGATTTAACTATTGAATCACCCTAATGGTTACCCTTGAAGCAAATCGATGAGCACCTTGTTAGTTTTGGTAATTGCATGACTAAGAGACTATCCCAATGAACGATTAGGTTTTAGAAGATGTGAGCTCTTGAGCTTTTTTTTTGCCATCCATTTTGTACTAGCGGGTTCAAGTATATACATCGATGATAAGACCCAAAGTGGCTCCTCCTCCTCTTGAGTACTTCAAGCTTGGGTTTAGTCCTCATCACCCTAAGCCAAATAGTAGTTGTCTAGTTGATGACAAACTGTCCTGATGATCATTTCCTCTTAGGAAGATGTGAGTCCCCATTGCTTTCTTCCAAGATTGATCATCATAAATTGATGAGCACCTTAGGTTGCTTTGCTAATAGAAACCCATCCGTGGATAACACACTTAGGTATATGTGTAATGCTTTCTCTTTAGAAAAATTTCATTTACTAGGATGTAATTAACAATGAGGGCTTGCCTCCATAGGAACTAAAGAACAGATTAAATAAAACCTTTACTTTATCAATTTAAAATGGGGAAAGATCTTTGGTATATTTTAAGACCCATCTACCTTAGGAGTCCTTATTAGGTGATTAAGTACATTGTATGGAGATATTTCTACATTTAGATAATACACCATATCTCAATGTCCTTTCGATCAATTCAATAAGTACCCTCTAAGATTTGTGTAGTGTCCCTACAAAACCAAATTAAAAAACACCATAATGACACCATATATTTTTATTTTTTTTAATTATAGGTGGAGAGAAGTAATTAGTGACTCACCAAAATTTGTTCAAAAAAAAACACATCATTTTGAAAACTCTTAGCCATCTTCCTTGACATGGACATGTATGTTCTTCATGAGATTAATAAATATTTAATAAGATTTTCCATAACATTATGTTAGGGTTTAATTTAGATTTGGGTTCTACTCGCAATCATTCATAGTTAATTATCTCTTTTACTAGTAGAGAGAACTCTCAATTAAAGTTGGAAATAATATCAATTTTTTATATAAATCGGTGTCTAATAGTGTGTGGTGTGGCAAAAGATGATTTTCCAAAAAAATGGAGATAGTCATGATCATGATCCTATAGTTCCGTCATCTCATGAATATATTATTCTAGTATACTAATATTGGAGGGCTATTGGCTGTAATGTCTAGAGAGTCTGATTAGCAACCATGGGTTATCTTATCTCAGATATCTTAAGTATACTAGAGTTTTAGTGTAGGGGTTGTAGTGTAGGGATGTTCACATGGTGAAAGGTAAATAGACAAAATATAGGGGTGTTTGCATGGAAAACAAGTTGATTGGACTTAAATTTCTTTGGAATGCAGGTATTGATATATATTATTCTCATGGAGATTGCATAGATTGGACATGCATCCCAGATGGATATAGATTGTTCATATGGCAACACATACATTGAACTTACATCCCTTTGGAATGCTAGAATGTTATGGTGAATGTATAGATTGCTTACACCCTTTAGAATGCCATTAGGTATTCATGGTGAGCATATAGATTGGACATCCCTTTGGAATGCCAAAATTAAAAATGTCATGAACAAATAGATTGCTTACATCTCTTTGGAATGCCAAAATTAGAAATGTTTATATGGTGAATGAAAGATTGGACTTACATCCCTTTGGAATGTCATAATTAGAAATGTTTGCATGAATATTGTAGAATGCCAAAATTAGAAATATTCACATGGTGAATGAAAAGATTGGACTTACATCCCTTAGAAATATTAGAAGGGTATAGACTATTTACATGATGAATGTGTAGATTAGACTTTAATCCTTTTGGATTATCATTAAGGTGCTCACATAGTGAACATATGGACTTACATCACTTTGGAATGACATTAGGGTGTTCTCATGGTTAACATATAGATTAGACTTACATCCCTTTGGAATGCTAGAATTAGAAATATTTGCATGGAATGGGTACATCCCTTTGGAATGCGTAATTAGAAATGTTTGCATGAAGAATGAATAGATTGGGCTTACATCCCTTTGGAATGCCATTAGAGAACATATAGATTAAACTTTCATCCCATTGGAATGCCATATAGATATGATTATTTGCAAAACATATATTGGACTTACATCCCTTGGAAGGCTATATGGATGTAGATTATTTGCATGGCGTATGTATAGATTTATCATGTTCTCATGGTAAATATTAATTTGTGGTTCTATGGGAGCACCTGATGCTAGAAATATAATATCATGGTAGTGCCTCGCATTGGGTACTTAACATGTAGAAGGTAGAAATTCATGCATTAAAACTTCGAGGGATTAATGCCTCGGTACTATAAGATGGGTGTTGTAGTGCTTTCAACAACATGTTATTGGAATACAAAACTAAGTTATGGTTGATCGACCCCTAGAGGTAATTTAATTGTCACCTACTTTGTCGGTCGGCTGGTATGACAACATTTTTAATGAAAAACTTAGTTTTTTTTTACCATCTATGTGGTGCTGTGTTGGGGCAGCATGGTGCTAGATAAATGTTTGGCCTCACTTTCTGCATGGCCTCGGTTACATAATTAATTACCATAAATTACATAAATATGTCTTTTTGATCAGCGATGATCATTTACATCGGATTCACCTCAGTCGCATGATGTTCAACAAGTTGGTCCCGTGGTTCAAAAATCGATTGAGACTAGCACTTTGGTGCTACTAAGGTAGCGCCATGATGCTTGGGAAAAATCTATAAATAGGAAACCCCTTAGGTATTTTTTTCATTCTAAAGCTTAGGTTCTATTCTAGAGTTCACACCCTTTCCTCTTTTAGCTTTTATTTCACTTTAAGAAATCCAACATGTGGGTAAGTAATAAGGGAAAGAATAGGTCATCTGACACTAACAAATTTATTAGTGTAGAGGCAAAGGAATGATACCACCACACTCTGATACACAAATATCTCATCTTCGAGAGGAGTTTCTCCAATCTAAGTGAGATCATTGAAGGATTATCAATGGGAGAAGTTAGCATATGTCAACAACTTCGCATTGTTCTATAGTGTGAGAATTATTCAACAATATGAAGGAGCAGAATAATAGAGTTTTCATCTAGGAAAACTAGTAAGTTTTGATAATAGTATAATTAATACATATCTTAATTTATAAGATGTATTGTATGATCAATATCTCTTTTATTATAATGATCATCTCAATTTTGATGAAAGCCTTAATTTCCTCACTATTAAAAATTCTAATGTTCAGTGGAAAAGGAGGGAAGATAAGATTATTAATTTTCCTACCACTTATACTGCTGAGGCCAAAGCTTAGCACTATTTCATTTCTACCAAGTTAATGCCCACTAGAAATATCAAGTGATTGGGGATAGGCTATTTATACTTTAATTTGTAATATGGTACATTCTTCTCTTATTTTTTCTTTTTTGTGTTGAAGGGAGTCTAATGAAGTCCTAGTTCAAATGTCTCCACTAACTAAAAAGAATAATTGAAGGATTTAGCTTGAGGGAGATGGGAGAAATCTCATGCACTCCTCGGTCCCAAATCCTCCATGAAACAAACAAGCAACTCCAAGAAATTGAGGATAAATCTTTGGCTTAAGAAAAATGGTTGGTCAAAGGTTGGCAACAACCAAAATTTGGGGAGATAATTTGACCACCATATGGGTCAACAAGAGCAACATTTTTCATACATGGTGAGTTTATTAACACTTATTCATATCTTTGAAAGCTGTAACTTTTTTGAGGGCTTCGCTTCTTTTCTTAGCATTATCATATTAGAACTCTTTGGATTGATAATTAGTTTTCCCTTTATTTTTTATTTGTATATCTCTCTTTCCTCTTTTTTTCATTATAATAACTTTTTGGTGTTAATAAAATATCTTTATTTCTATGCTTTATGTTTATCTCTATTATGTAGAATGCATATTTAAAAGCTTAATAATAAAATTTTTATTTCAAAATGAACAATATTGAGGGCTTAGCACCTTGGTGTTGCAAATTCAGTGACACCCTTAGTTGAAAGACATAAGTTCAAAACACGAGAACTCAATGCCTGCTACATGGACATAGTTATGCACATGTGGCTGGGCTTAATATTAGAGATATCTCCTCGATGTTATAATATGACCACCTTGGAACTATCGTTAGGTTCTTAAGGTATAATTTTTTGAGAGCACGATTGCTTGAGCTATTACCTAAATGATAAAAGATGAGTGTCTAAAATGTAGTTTTTAGAGCGCATGACACTATTGGATGTTTTCTAAAGTTTAATTTTCTTAAGGACTTAGTGCCTCAGCTAGAACAGAGGGCCTTGATGCAATTTTATCAATGCACGAGAATAAATACTTTTGGAAAAATTTTAAATTTCAGCATAACTTTTTTTGCAGTCTAGGTTTCATAGTGGTATTTAGTGCAAAGCACCCTTCTCTTATCTCAAATCTAAGATCGAGGGAATTTTGTTTCACACTTGAACCAAGTTTGATGATGGAATGGATTTTAAGATTTAGTGCCTCGGTGCTAGAAAAATAATTCTACCTTTGAATTGTTCTTAATTTTTATAACAGAGGGTAATGTTTGGTCTTCTGTTAGACACTAAACTAAAAAATTAGTGCCACGTGCTTGGTATTTGGAACCTCGTGCTACAGGTAGAGTGCCCAAAATATCATTCGGGATCAACACCTCGACTATGGAGCGGAAAACCTATTCTTAAAGCGGTTTCTTGGATAATTCAATAATGTTTTATGAAAATTTGGCTAAATAACACTTTAGCAATGCTATATTATACAATATTTTAGTGTGAGAAGCTCTCTTGTCCCTTGTTCCAGATCTAAGATGAATGAAGGAAGGATTTTATTTTGTGTCGAACCAAGTTCTGGAGGTCTTCAAACTTAACAATTCTTAAGATTCTTGAGCTTAAAATGCTTTCTAACAAACTGAAGTCTTTTTATCTTACTCAAGATCCAAGATCAATAGAGAGATTTTTCATTTCTCATCAGATCCAAGATCGATGGTGAAAATTTTCAAATTCTCTTTATGAGAAAAGATTGTATAAAGAATATTTTAAGAATCTTTACCTAAAGTTAATGATATGATAGCTTCAATTTTATCTCATGTGAGAAGAAAACATCCTTGTATAGATCAAGAAATGCATTGTGGAGAAAAGAGTTTTGTAGAGTACTTAGAGTTAAGACTAGGAAGAATAGGAGCAATGGAATAGAGGAAAAAAGATGAAGAAGCCAAAGTGGTCCCCCTCTTTTTTATAGAGATTTTAGGTAACCGTTTTACGCTTCTTAGGTAGTTTTTTTTATCCCTTAACTACTCCACCACATCCCCCTAGGTAGTTATCACTAGTTAAGGAAGCATTTAGCTGGAAGGGATGTTTTCTTGCTTTATAAATTGAAGGCCAATAGTGTAGGCACTGGATTATAGCATTGTGACACTCTGTTGCTTAAGTAGACAACTTGTGGGAGTGATTTGTGTTTCTAGATTCTATTAGGAGATGACAGTGTTTAGGCACTGCATCATAGTGCCCCAAGTTGGGATGTTTCATTTATTTCATTTTTTAGATGCAAACAATATCCAAGATTAAATACCATCATTATCTATTTCACCTCATATGTGTTCTTAGGCAGTAATGTCTCTTCCAAAAACTCAAGTATCATATTAAAAGATCTTGTACTCTAAGAGTGTAAATGCTACAAATGAAATAAGTGCAAAATAAATAATAACTTTGAGAATGAATTACATCTAGGATATAATGCTTCAAATGAAATAAGTGGAAAATAAATAATAACTTTGTGAATGACTTGCATCCAAGATATAATTATGCTCTAATATCTTCTAATAATTTTGTATATTTTTTATCATCATTGATGGATTTTATTGTGCTTATCACTTATCCACGGTTCATTAAGATATTATTTGAACCAAATGTGTTTCTCAATAATTTTTTAAAATTATATAAGTTTAGTTGCTCAACTTGAAGGGTTAATTGATCATTATTAAAATCGATTATAAATACTTCACTTAGTAGTATCATGTTTTTCTTTATCTTAATTCCACACAGCCTATCCAACAAAAACTTCCTTATGAAATTAAGTGATCCTTAGTATCTTTCATTGAGTGGAAATATCCAATGATACATAATATATACATGGGCATAAAACTTTACTAATGAATTTTTTCTCTTACTCACAAACGCCTAAAATTTTTTTTATTATTTTATATATGCACGACCTCATTTTAGTGTAGTCATCCAACTATTGCCCATTTTAAAATCATTACCAAGAAAAAAAATTCTAAGATTAAGCTTGTGTTTAGGAGTGGTATGGTAGCGATTGTAAAAAAAACAATATATGGGAATTTCATTCTAGTTGCATTTTAAAGAATATGTGGTGGGAAAACTATGTTTTCCTTCCTAACTGGTTAACTGATGACAATCAAAAAAACTAAGGTTTTATTTTTAGAGAATAAAAAAATTTGTATACCCACTACAACTTCTTCATATAGCTTCTTATGTCGTCAATGATTGCTTTTTCATACATATGTAAATATCCTCAAAAATCCTAAGAATAGTAGAACTAAAATCATAATTAATATATAACTTTAATAAATCACCTAGTTGACCAATAATATTTTCAAAATTTTCTTCGCTCCATAAGCGTAGTTTAAAAGCATTAAATTAGCAAACATAGTATCAAAAGTTGATTGACTCCATGTACGCCACAGAGTATCAGAAAAGTTGTCTTCTCCTTTCTTATCTTTCAATCTATTTCCTAGCTATGGTAACATCTCCTTTCTCAAAAATTGAAAGAGAGAGAGAGAGAGAGTAGAACTAACTCATTCATAATTTATTCTAGTGAAATTATAACTCATCATTGAGAAAGAGACATTCAAAGATTTCCTAGAGTGGGAATGTGTGAAAACACTTTTCTACTGGACAATAAGGTAACCTATAGTACCCATAGCTTGAAGCAACAATAATAGTTGAGGCCCACTTTCTTTCTTGGTGGTGAGGCTATAAAGCAAAACTAACCTTTACTTGAATATTTTTCTTGTTCAAAAAAAAAAAAAAAAGAAAAAAAGAGTAGTAACCATAACATAGGATATTAATGTTTGCTAAGCAAGGGAATATGCTAAGGTAAATGGATTTATAGTTTAATGCATAATTAGAGGAGAAGGTTCTTTTTTAAGATAAAGAATTTGAATCATATATTTTATGATTTATCACTTATCATTTGAAAAGATATAAATGAGAAATATTATTTAAGTGTTAAAAGTAATCAATTTTAAAGGGGAAGAAATAGTACAATCTCTCATATACTAGACTAACAATCCCTCATATATTAAAATGCCTATTTACATTACAATCTCTCATATATTTTAAGTAGATTTTTTACCAATAATGGGATGCAAAAAAATAATTTAGATGTTTTGGAGTACAAACTAATGCTAGATTAACAATAAGTTATTCTCTCAACTTAGTGAAATTATATTTCTATGAATTTTATTTTTTCACTTGAATTAACTTCTTATCATGGCATCACATTCTAAAGATCATTGACTAAGATGAATTAGCACATTTTAGCCTACTAGTGATAATATTAGATTTATGATTGGTTTATAAAGTATGTTTTCATTTACATAAGAAGTGAATTTATTTTAAAATCTTTTAAGAGACTTCATCAATTATGAACATCAATTAACTACACCTTCTAATTAAATTAAAATTATATATAAGTCATTAAGAGTATTATTTTACCTTTATCATTATAGTTATATATTATCAAACATTATAGGAATGAACCTCATCAAAATGTTATCGTCATACCTAATCAAGCTAATCTAAGACTTTGTTTTATATAATTCATATAAGTCAAATTCATTAGATCATTAGTTATTTATACAACACCATCTTTTATGTGAATACTTGTAATAAGTATACATCCCATCCCTCTTATTATGTTTTTCATTAATTTATTATCTTATTTTTTTTCTTGGAGGTTATGTTTCATTCATATTCATTCAAATAAGTTCTTCTCATATAAAAATGCATACTCTTATTATTATATGTTTTGTTTTTTGCCTAATTAAATATCATAGCTTGATAATTATAATGAATAACCTTTGTAAAATTTATCTTTTCTATAAAAGTATTTGAAGTGATTGAGCCTTTTGATGATAATGTATTTTTTCAAGGTAAATTGAGGAAGATTATTTTTCTTAGATGATTTCCATAAAATCTAACCTCCTCTCATAGTAAGGACATTAAGACAAGTAGATTTAGGGTCCATTTAGGGTAGCTAAGACATTGCTATTGTGAAGCTACTATAAAAACTATGGTCAAAAAAATTGTTGAAGCTAATCCATAATTTTGTTTGAAATATTCAGTTTTGAGATGATATGTTTGTTGTTTGTGGTAAAAGACAACAATATCTTATATACATTGTATTTTAAATTTAGATAATATAACAATCCTCTTGTAATATGTGATTGTGATTAACAATAATTTTGACAAAAAGTATAAAGAAAAATATACATTATAAAAATAAAATTGTAATTTCATTTTGAAAATCATTGTTGACCTCACTTTTGAGTGAGGTTGATAATCATCTCCATAGACCTAGGATTTGATTTAGGCACTAAGGCTCTCTTATAAATAAAACACTTCTAGTGGCTAGATGAACACTAATCCTATGCCAAGAAGGCTTATAGACTTCAACCTTGGGGTTAGACCTAACATAAGTTAGGCAAGACCTACCTACCCCAAACCAAAACCAACTCCTATACTTAATTCTCCAATCCCAAGCCAATTAATTAAAATCAAACAACTAAGACCAAATGATTCTAAACCCAATTTAACTCATTTAGGGCTCAATTTGGATTGGCTAGGTGACCTAATATGACCCATTTGAGCTTAAAATGGCTAAATCCAAAATTAATTCAATCTATTCGAAATTGAACTCACCAAAGCTCTCTTACAACTCAATTGAATCAAATTGAAGCTGGATTATGATCCAATTAAATAAAATTGAATTATTTTGGCCTTTGACCTAAGTTGACCCAATTGAACCTTTAGGGCCAAAATTCAATCCCACTTGATTTAAGACAAATTGAATCAATCAAAGCCTCATGGAAAATCTAATCACTTGATCAAACATTATAATTAACTCCAATTAATCCAATTTGATCAATTGATCCACCTAACCCAATTTACCCTGAAAGTCTAAATTGAGTCAAAACTCAATCCAATCCAAATTTGATTCAATCAAAGATACCAATCACTTCTAAGTTGATCATTAAACATTATTGATCTCATTTTTGGATGTGGTTAACATCATCCATAAACTAGTAATTCTAAAAAAATCATGAGCTTAAGATTGGGTCATAATGGTGATATTTCTATCTCTTAGTAAAATAATAAAATTTTTATCTCAGATTGATAGATGAATCACTTCAAGATTTTTTAGCTCAAATTAATGAAGAAATCTTTGTTTTTGCTCAAAAACTAAGACACTACATGCTCTCTCATATACTAAATCTAATTTCAAGGGTGAACCCATTTATCTATCTTATGACTCACTCAAAGTTGTCCGGATGTCTCAGCATGTTGGTCAATGATTTTATTATAATTGGAGATCATGTTTATTCCTCTCCATTCTATAAAGGGCTTAGTTGTACTTCTTAGCAACACGTCCTTTACGAGGTTCTCCTTTAAATGATAATCTTCTAGATGAATAGATCATGACATTAGAAGGTGAACCTAATGCCACTTGAATTATATTTTGATGATACAACATCATCAAAAGAAAAATAAGAATTAAAATTTTCTATCCCAAGGAAGCGAGATTAGAGTGATTTTCATGACCCCGAGATAAAGGAAAGATGAGGTACTCTTATCATTTGCCAAAAGAAATTACATGTCAGAAAAGAATCTTTTTCTATAGAGGTCCACAATAAACAAATTCTATCTCATATAGATTTAGATTACTTGAATAGAAAAAGTATAAATGAAGGATAGCCACTCTTGCCAAAGTCAAGAAGTGTATGATTGGAGGCAACCATTCATTGACTATGTGAGTAAGGAAAGGCTTCATGAAGACAAGTCTAGCAAATCAAATAATGAAGCATGCCTTGTCTATGCATTAATTAATAATGTGTTGCTATAGATCATTCGTTCAAATGTGGCTACACTATTTAGAAAAATAAGGAGCCCATAAGATCATGGCTAAAACATTCTTGATGTGGGTTCATCAATCCAAACTTGAAATAAAATTGAAAATTAAAATACTTAATATTATTGATCATCAATGTTAAATGTGTGCATAGCGCACATCATTGTCATCAATGCCAAACACATGGTGTAGTGTTACATTAGCACTCTAGTGTACTACTCGACGATTGCCTCTTGACCCTTTGAGAGTTGGAATGGACATCATAGGCCTATTGACCTAGAGATAGAGTTGGACGTACCCTCCCACCTTTCATATTAAAGGAAGATTATTAACATTAAACTCAAAATGGTAAAGTAAACTGCCTCAAATAACACTAAAAAGAAAAGGCAAATTACTCATTTTGAACCATTAAGAAATTACCTTTTTTTTAATTCATCTTAAAATTTTAATTGAGGTGTCTTTGCCCATCTTTGAGAAGTTTCTTGCAAAATTGAGCATTATAATGCTCTATAAAAAAAGTAGAAGAAAAATGAAATGAAATGAATGAAAATGAAAATGACCATTAATCAAGGCATTACATAATTTTATAATTTGCCATCTTCAATTATAAGCGACTTCCTGATGTGGCATTCCACTAAAGAAGGTTCTAAGATTATCTTTTATGATGAAGATATACTACTAAGAACTCATTAACAGTCAATATGTATGAAAATTCAAAAGAAAATCTCCATAATGTTTGTTGATCCAAGTGCATTGGTCAACATAAATCATAAAAAAACATAAAAGTGAATATATAAAGGCCCAATTCTAATCTAATCTTGATGAGATGGTGTCATGTAGATTCAATCAAGAGAAAAGTCTCAATAAAAGTTTAGTCTTGGAGACTTACCTTGAAAAAATTAAATCACAATCATATTGTTGATTGAGGATAATAATTCAAACATAGAAGAAGAATCTTAAGAATTCAGAAACATCTTTAAAGCTCTTAGATGGTCCTATCCAAGACAAACAAAAAAAAATGATATGAAAGAAAAAGAAGAAAAATAATAATTATTTTGAAAGAATGTTTATATCCATTTTGTATTCATGAGTGTAGATTCTTTAGAAATGTCATGTTGTCAGTCCTAAATGAGAATTATTAAATCTAAAAAATTGAGGCATAAAAGAAAAAAAAAATATATAAGTTTAAAATTTGTTTAGTGTGTTATCAAATCTTTCATTCATTCAAAGAATTAAAAAATGTCTTACTAATTGATGTGATTACTCAAAATAAGATAAGAATTGAGTATGTAAATGTGTTATCAAATGTTATATTCTGTCAAAGAGTTGAATGCATCCAATGTCCTAGCAAATGTTGTATCTAAGAAAAATATCAAATGTAATGTTTTACAAGGAGTTGAAATGATGATAGAAGAAAGAAAGAAAGAAAATAAAGAGATGGAAGGACTATATAAGAGCAAAGGGATGAAGCCTAATATTTTTGAGTATGTGGTCATTTTAAATTTAAACTCCTCTACATCAAAATAAAGTTATAGGGTTAGAAATCAAAATTACTCTTCTTAGAAAAAAATGATGTCGATACTTTATCATCATGACCTTTGCCATGTTGGGTGCCCTCACATGGAAGGTCAAAGAAAATGGATTTTCTTTTCCAAGGATCCTTATCCTTTGTTTAATAAAATTTCAAATGAGTATAATTTGATCCCATTACAAGTGGCCTATAGATAATATCCAAAAGCAGAAAAGCTATGAAGCATTCAATAAATTGAAATCAAAAGTTGTCTTGAGATTTAGTACTATTGAGCCATTGTAAGATGAGAATTGTTAAATAGTCGGTCGACTTTCTCTTCAAAGGAACTCTAACATATTAAATGAATATTTTTTAGATGTGTAAGACTTATATAGTCTTCAAGTTTAGGATGAACCCTTAGAATTTGGAGAGAAGCTTAAATCTGATTAACAAGCTAAGGAAAATAAATTTAAAAGTAGAAGTTGGTCTACAACTAATATAAATAATCTAACTCTTTGATGAGTCAGATATTGATGACTTAATCAACCTATTCTTAGAGTTTAATGATTACTTTATTTGAAATAAAATATTCTCTAGATATAGCTATTTATAAGCTCAGACTTGATGCCATTTCAATAAACTAAGTAGCTCAAAGTGTATGGTTAAACTTCAAAAGAAAAGAAAGATGTTTCAAGGCTAAAATCTAGTCAATGATAGCCTTACATGAGAAGCAAACATTCTTCTTGGTTGGCAAACATCATCACAATAAAAATAAAATAAAAAGAAAGAGAAGAAGAGAAAAAATCAATTTGTATGTGTTAAATCTTGATATTAGGACAAATCTTTATCTTGAAGATGGGTTCCCATTACATACTTTATTTCAAAATCAAAAGCTTTCATGCAAAAGATTATCCTCATTAAGGACAACTTATCTAAATATTGTCAAATGACAATTCTAGAAAAGAAAATTGAAAACATACAACATTCAAAATCCTAACAAGATATTCTTTACATTGGTATCATTCTCTCAAAATATTAGGACAATTTATTATAGGGTCATGATCAATATTTTTTGATAACCTCACTTTTGATCAAGTGAAATTGTTATATTGAAAATCTTGCTAAAAATGAATGAATTTAAAACATACCATAGAGGTAATTTTAGAAACTTGTAGTGGAATTTTGAAGGAAAAATAAATAAACAAATAAAAATTATTTAAATCCATTTATGAAATATCATTCAATAAAACCTTTAAAGAATAATAATTTAACTTTGAAAATTTTATTTCAAAATTATCAAGAGTTTAATAATTTAAATCTCTCAAATCCTTTTTTGATTTGGGGTAAAAGAATAGAAAAATATATCTTTGGGAGAATTTAAGAGTTTGCTTACCTTGATTCTCTTTCACTTTTCAAAGATTTAAAGGAATCTCTTGATCTTTATTGAATCTAAGAGAAGGCCTTATATGCTATAGGTTCATGTGAATAGAAAAAAAAATCAAATACATATCAATTATAGCCTGATCAACTTTAGTTAATAAAGAAAATAAAGAACATACCATAAAGGTTACATATTCAAACCAATAAAAAAATTCATTTATGAAGCATTGTTTGACTTTAGTTTTATTTTAAGAACTAGAAAGTCACATGCAAGCTCAAAAGGTATAATTCTTAGGTTAATATCATGATGTCTTTATAAATACATATAACATGACCATATGTAAGATAAAAAAAAAAAGAAGATAGAAAAAAAAATGAAATTCTATGCTTATGTCATTGGCATATTAAACATTAGGTCCAAAATGTACCCAAATCCTTCTTCAAAAATATACTTCAACTCTTTGAAACCTTCCTCATCAAACTTATGAAATGGAAGCAAACCTTTCAGACATCTCTCACTAATTAGATTAATCAAGTTAATATTAAGTCTATATGATCTTGCTTATTAGTCAAAAGACTTGAGGATTAGAAATTAAGTCACTAAGGCTCCTTTTCCTCTTGTAAGACTTGAGGATTAGAAATGTAATCTCTTTATGACATCTTTCTTATACATATCTTGAGTTGGGAGTAAGCCCTATGTGGCACCTTTCTCATGTCTTCCTATGAGTTTAGGATAAGCCTTTGTGCACAAATCTCATAAGCTTAAAGTAAGCTTTTATGGCATAACTCTTTCTTTCTATAAGTTTGGAGTAAGACCATTTATGACACCCTTCTTATAACTTCCTGGGAAAGAAAGCCATGCATGTCACCATTCCTATTATTCATAAGATAAGATTAAGTTATTAAGACCCTTTCCTATCAAATAGACAGAGTTTAGGATAAAGTCATGAAGACCCTTTTCCTATTAGCCAAAATTTGAGGATTGGAGTAAGTCACCAAGACCCCTTTCCTCTTCTTTAGCTATCTAATTTGGATTAAGCCATTGATAGCTAACCATATAGGTGTAAGTCCTAGAGAACACATTCTTTTAGATGATAAGGTTAGAATAAAATCACCATGACCCCATTCCTTGTTATATAAGTTATTTAGGTTAGGAACAAGTCATGAAGACCCCTTTACTATTATCTAGAATGTGAGGATTGGATTTATTCATGAAGACCCATTTCCTCTCCTTTAGCTATCATAGTTAGATTAAGCCATTGAAATCCTTAGCTAATAATATAGGTGTAAGTCTCAGAGAAGGCTTCCTTTCAGATGATAAGGTTAGGATAAAGTCACCATGACCCTTTTCCTTGTCATATAAGCTATTTAAATTAGGAATAAGTCATGAAGACCTTTCCTATTAACCAAAATTTATGGATGGGATTAAGTCAACAAGACCCCTTTCCTTCTCATTAGCTATCTAAGCTATATTAAGCCATTGAAGGCCCCATCTTAATAGCTAATCAAATAGGAGTAAGCCCCTGGGTAGGCATCCTCTCCCATGGCAAGCTAAGATAAAGTTATCAAGACCCCTTTCTTATCAAAGATACTTAGATTAAGAATAAGTCATTAAGACCCTCTTCCTTATTATAATTACTCAAGAAAGAATTAAGCCATTAATAGCTAATCATAAATGAGTAATTCCCTTAGTAGGAATCCTTAGAAGGTTAGGATAAAGTCATTAAGACCCCTTTCCTTTTCAAGCTACCCATGTTGGGATTAAGCCAAGCCTTTTGTTCTTCATTAGAATAGGAATTCAAGTCCTTGTGACTCCTTTTCTAGTGCAAAACAAAAGAAATAAATGAGTAGAAATAAGCCATTGAAGGCCCCATTCTTATGGACTATTTAGACCAGTAACTCCATGTGACCCTAAAATATTGAGGTTTAGGATTAATTAAAGTCCATTCTCCCCAGCTTAGCTATTTAGATTGGAATCAAGTCTTCAAAGACCCCTTCCTAATAGATAGCTAGATAAAAGTAAATCCCTTAATGGTATCTTTCCCTAGTTAAAATTTTATATAGTTCGGTCGGGGTAAGTGTCCATAACAATCTCACAAGGCATCTTTCTCATAGTAGTAGATTCTTTCTCCACTAACATCTCTTCTTCTTAGAACTTAGTGAATTTAACTTCCCAAAATAATTCATTACAAATTAAACAAATTTAGGCATGTTTATGTATTTCACAATCAAATCAAAACCCAATCTATAATCAAAATCAAAATGAAAAATCTAAATTTTAAAATAAAATTTGAACTCCTTCGAGCTTATGCTTATAGTGTTGACTAGTTTTGTGCCAATATGTGTTGTACTATGGTGAGTCCACTACATATTGGGGTCAATATTGACCTCATTTTTGGATTAGATTAACGTCATCCCTAAACTAGTAATTGGGACATCTAATCTTATATTAGAAATCTTAATTAGATACTCACTACACACTAGTAGCATCCTTCCTAGGGTTTGATTTAACTTAATGGGTTTAGGTAGATTCAAAATCTCAAACTTAAATGAAAACATACACCACTTGAAATCTGAATTTAATTAGGCTTTGGTTTAATTTGGAGAATTAAACCTAATTACCTTATTTAAGCTAATCACATAAACCCAAGAAATTTAAATTAAATCAAAATAAGTCCAAGTAAAGTTAAGTGAAAAGCATGAAACCATGGCATGAACATGAATGAATCCATATCCAAATCATGGAAAAAAAAGTGTTCAACCCTTTTGGCAAGGTTTGACTTGTGTGGGTCCCACCAAGTCAAAGGTCAACCCTCTAAAATTTTACCAAATGAAATCATTTTAAATGGCCAGATGATAAATTAAACATGTTTAAACATGAAATTAAAGAAAAATAATTTATTAAGGTCTTAATTAAGCTAATTAGATCATTTAATCTAAATGTGCTTAAATAAACTTTCTTTTGGATTCTAATCTAAACCAGGTTAAAACCAACCCAAATTGATTAGTCAAAATCATTTGAAAATGATAATGAGATATAATCCAATCAATCATTGGGTCTAATTTGACTAATTTGGTAATTTGACCCAAATGAACCCAACTTAACCCATTAAACCTAATTTGGGCCAAATGGGTCAAAATTGAAATTAACTTCAAACCAATTGAGGTCAATCATTCTAAATCACTCCATATATGTAATTAAACATGATTAGAGTCTAAATTAAATTCAATTAAGCCAAATGGGTCATATGACCTAAATTGAAATCAACTTATCCCATTTAAGCTTAAATGGGTTAAATTGAAATGAAATGCAAATTCAACTCAAAATCTAGGGTAAATAATCAAATTAAAACTTTACAAAGCATGAATTAAATATAATTAAACCCATACTTAATAAAATTAATCAAGAAATACATTTGAATTAATCCAAACCCAAATGAATGGAAGGTGGGGATTTGACCTAAAGCCTCCACTAATCTATCCCAACTCACTTAAATACATTCTAAAGTGAGTATAGGATGAATGGAAGCCAAAATCATGAAGTTTATGAAGGTCCAAATGTATCCAAAATGAGGGAATTCCATATAGAGAAATAAGGAGTGATGTGCAAATAAATCTTTTCCAAATCCATGTTACCTCTTTGATTCTTCATCCCACCTCATCCTCTTAGCTTTGTATTGTTCTCATTCAATTGACCACCCTTGGAGCTAGCCTCCAAGGGTGGTAATCCGAAAACTTGGCTTTCTGCATGGATTCCATGAGCTCATGACTATGGAGAGAAAAGTAAGGAGGAGACTTTCTCCCCTCAAGATATTCATCCAAGTGAACTCACAAGGTCAAGAGGGACCAAACCACCCCTTTGATCAAGCCTTGCCATCGAGAGGAGATTGACCAAAGCCAATGGAATAAAGAAGAAAGCTCTCATCCATCCATGGAAAAAAAAAAAGATGGGCTTTCTCATGCCCAATTTAGCATTCCCACATTTTATGGATGAAGGATACCTCAAAACCCTCCAGGGTACGTCACCACCAACAAGTTGAAAATCAAAATCAAAGGCAAATGGAGAGTTGGTCTCCATGATGTTTGGCAGGAGAGGAGAATCTTTATTATAGCTTTGACCCATCGAGGCAAAGGTGCTTTGAGCACAACAATTGCCATGGATCGCCGCTGGCGAGGTATGGACCTAAACTAACCCCTTAAGAAATTTTATTTGGTCATTTATGAAGAGAATTTGATCTCCAAGGAGATCAAACTATATGAATAAATTGCAAATCAATTCTTGATTATTTTGCAATCAAAATTATACTAAAATTCTTCTTAGATAATTAAAAAATGTTAGATTCGGATGGCGTACTTCTTGGTAAGAATAAGGGAATGTTCCTTCTATTAGGAATGGATGGTGCTGATCTAGTCACATGATCTGAATAAACACATTAAGAAAAACACGGTTGAGATTCTGATCGTCAGATCAAAGATCAGACGACCTGGATGAATCTCGCATCCCCGCTGTGATCTAAGCTAAATCTAGAAATTAAAATGTATAGGTGCCATGTGTACGTTTAAAATGAAAATCTAGCCTTTATATTTAAAAAATTAAAGAAAATGAAAAGAAAATTCAAAAATCATAAAAGATAAAATACTCAACCAAAAAATCAAATAATGGTTATATAGATTCATCTCAGTGAGAGGAAACCATTAAACCCAAAATCCCCATTTTTATTAGGTAATTTTGGGTTAGTTTGGATTTAAATGAAAATTATAAAACTTAAATTAATCACAAATCATTAATCTAATCAATATAAAACTTCAGGGAATTGAAATTGGGGGTTAAAATACACCTTAAGAAAAATATTAATAATTTATTGTAAAGTAAATCAAAAGATATTGACTTTCTAATCTCAAACCCTAACTTTAATGAAATAAATTAATATTTAATTAAGAAAATCATGGAAAATGATAAAGTCACCTTGAATCATGATAATAAACTTTAGTGAACCAAAAAAAAAACTAAAACACTGAAACTTAATAAATCATAAAATAATCTAATTTAACATTTTATTGAATTAATTAATCCGATTAATTAACCTAAAGTTAGAAACATCATAAAGAATCAACCAAAATTTTAAAATTCCAAAATTCCAAAATTATGGAAGCATCTGGAATCTAAGAAAAATAAAACCTTTAAATAATTCCATCTAAATTAAGTTTAATTTAGGTTTAAAATAATGAAGACTTTAATTATTCCTAAATTATACATCTGATTAGAATGAAATTTTAGGAAAATCAAATTGGCAAGGAATCCCCATAAAATTATCACGATCAATTAACCTCGATTGGAAGTTATTGAATTTTTTGATCTCTAGGTCAATTTGCATGAAATAATAAATCAAGAAATTGCAACAAATTATAAAAATTCATAAATTAATTTGAAACATCTTCATCAACATTAGAACACTGAGGACAATTTTTTTTTAAGTCAAATAATTTGATCAATTACAAATTAGATTTAATGAAAGCCATTAAAAACCCAAAATCTAATTAAACCTTAAAGTTAATAATTATTAAATTTATGATAAATTAATTAATGTCATCTTAACACATAATCAATTCAAATTAAGATTGGATTAAAACATTTACCTAAATGCATTAGGTTAACATAATTCAAATTAAATAAACATAAATTAAATGGACATAAACATTAATAAAACAAACAATAAACCAATTCAAATCAAATAGAAAATAATTCAAACTAGGAAACATATAATCAATTGAAAAAAAGAAAAGAAGAATAAAATTTTAATTCCAAAACAAAATTAAAATATTGATCAATTAAACTCAAACCAAATCATTTAAAACAATCCAAAGAGGTTAATTAAGATACTTAAGATCTTAGTTAGACCTTTGAATGAACCTTCATTTTAGGGTGAAGCCTTCATTCTATTAAGATTTAGGATGTTGAATAGAATGGGTTTCACCCAAAGTAGAATCTATTTAACTCTACATTCTTGAAATTTTGAAATTTATTTTAACATAAAAAATGAACTTAAAAAAAAAACAAGAATAAAATCATTAAATAATTTTAATTGAAATCATCCAAAGGTAAATCAAACAAACCTCAAAATTTAAATTGAAACTTGAATCTAAAAGGCTTAGTAAAGTCTTATCACACAAACTCAATTCTTACAGACACTAGATTATCAAGTCATGAACCCTAGACTTAAGTTAAGTCGATTTATAATATTCTATGATGTGATGTATTTTTCTTATTTTCTAGTGTACTATTTTATACTGGATGTGTAGGATTGTTTGCCTGTTAAACCGGATGGTAGGATGTGTTTTTTTAAAAAACTAATATTGTTTTCTCTAGGGTATGTTGTAATAAATTATAAAATTATAATTTCTTGTAGGTGCTACATAAATCTCTTAACATAGCCTAATATGATAGGCGGGTTTCACAAACAACTAATGCTAAGATCGTATGTTTAAAAAAATAACTATCAGTGTGCTATTTGCATTTTCTTGACATTTTTTTTTGCATGGCTTAGGATTTATTTTTGAAATTTAAAATGTAACTTAAGCTTAGAATTAAGTTAGAATCTATAGGTCTAGGAATAGGAGGAGCTGACCCTATCAGCAGATGGGTGCAAAGGTCTCATGTGAAGCCCAATGGAGGTCATTGAAGAAGTAGACGATCTTGGAGAGAAGATCTCCATATATTTAGACTTGTAGTTCTAGGCTGAGCTCTATAAGGCGAGTTCGGCCCTTTTTTTTTTTCGAGGATACAGTGATTTTAACACTATTCTCTAATTTATATTTGGTTTAATTTACTTTATGGTGTGCAATAGAATCAACATTCTTTTCTAAGTTTCTTTTTGTGCTTTCTATGATGGATGTATGGATGTTAGGCTCTTAGGAAAACTAAATTTTCTACCTAACCTAAATATAAATAACTTAAATAAAAAATAATAATAAAGAAACTTGAAACTTCTCACATTATTAAAACCCTAGAAAAAACATAAAGGCAACTAGAAACAACTAGCTTCTGTGAATCATCTTAGCATATTATTCTAAATCTATGAATTGGGTGCTTCCCCATTACACATAAGGGCATCTAACCATTGAGGATGACCACCTTTCTAGGGAAGTCTATCTTCTCTTCTTGATTTGAACCATTATCACTTCTAACTACATGTCATTTAAGCATAAAATGCATACCCCAAGGTCTTAAATGAATTATGAGTCAAAAATATTTAAAAGCTGAAATATGTTTCATTAGTTAGGATCATTTCATACTTAAACATGAACTTAGAGATTAGGGAGTGAGTCTAAGTTCTTAGATTCTTTCCTAAAATGTAATCGCCTAACCATCTTGCATTCATGAGACTTGACATCATGGATTTAAAATTTGCTTAGGTGATTTTAGCAGGTAGCCCTTCTAAGCGGGTTATAAGTACATAAGAGTTAGGGATAAATTTCCTTTCTCAAGTGAGAGAAAGAGCCAAAAATTCTCAAAAGTGAAACTCATTCGAGCCTCTGATTTATGTCAGAAGCACATATAAACTTAGGTTCTAAAGCATCCTCCTCAGAGTAAGTCTTCATCCCTATGCATTTCTATAGTCTTGTGCTACTAGAATCTAAGTACTAGATTTCTAATAAAATGCCAACTCAAAATTTTTTTAAATTCCAAAATTTAAAGCCCAATAATATGATAGTTGAAATGCCTATTTGGTATCCCAGTTGATATCTTTGAAAGAAACACCATGGAGGATGCTCTCCACCATCTTTGTATGGGATGAGGTAGGAGCATATTTTTTCATGAGGCATATTCATATATATTCAACCATATTTCCCCTAACATTATGTTAGGATTTGTTTAGATCTGGGTTCTACTTCCTATGGATGTAAGCCTCTATAGTTAATTACCCCTCTTGCTACAATAAGAGAACACTCTCGATTAAGGTTGAAAATAGACATCTCTTAGTGATATATGATGGTGTCTTTAGAGGTGTGTGACATAGATGACTGTCATACATAATTTGCACAGTGAATAAAGAGATTGAGCTTATATCCCTTTGGAATGCCAAGATTGAATTTAAATATTTACACTATGAGAAGTATAAGCATTTAATGCATATCATATGGGAGGGGGGGGGATGATGACACACCCAATCAAGATCATATGGTTCATCATCCTAGGCAATCATGATCCCTAATCTACTTAGTTAGACAAATTATTCCTAACTAAAGAATCCTCATCAGCAGCCATGGGTTGCATTGTCCAAGGTGTTCTTATAGACCCAAGGTGATATTTATCTAAGGATATAAATTGAAGTAAACCTTAGCTAACATAAGGCCTTTTGCCAAAGTCCATGATTCATACCTCAAGGAGCAAAGCCATGAAGGAACATATGGTTTATTACCATGACCAAAATATAGTGGAGCTATACAGATTCCAAGCTACTCGATCAAAGGGTTCTAGTCATATCCACATTTTTATGGTGCCATTGGATAACATAATCACATAGATAAAAGTCACAGGGGACATCCTTATTAGCATGAAATTGTTTAAGAATTAGCATAAATATATTAATTTGATATAGGCTCTTTCGTTAGCAAAGATTTCTTAGCTTATCATCATTGATAAATAATGATAGATGGATATATGATTATTTATTTTAAGTTATATTGAATGATGAACTTCATTCAATTTAAGCATACTACCTCTAAATAATATTTATAATAGACATAACTCTAAATAAATTTTATAATCGACACAACCATCATCATAGAGAAGATAATGTTTTGGTAACCCGGACCTAGTCATAGGACCCAACTAGGTATTATCCCACATAGCATCCTAAGACACTAAAGTTAGATGCATATTTCAGAGCACATCGGGAAAATTCAAGCTTATTTTTAGCTCATGAAGCATCCTCAGGAAAAAGATTTAGATGAGTGTAATTTTGACGGGGCCCATCCTGGTGATTCATACATATATCAAGCATAACACCTCGACATTGTTAACATGGTGCCTCAGTGTTGTAGCTCTAGATCCATGGTGCTACATGATCAAAGCCATGGCACTATTGTGATTTACCCTATTAATCACCTTACTTGCTCGTCGGCTACCCCTCAGAATTACTTATATGAATCAATAGAGTATAATATTTAAGTTGATTTTTCCTCTTTTTGAATGTCCCTCATTTGACTTGTTTCTTATTTTCATAGATAAAATTATGGGTTTCTGTATTTTTTTATGAAATATCCCTAGATATTTCAATGTAGATTGACCTATACTATAAATTTTGATATATTTTCTCTTTCAATTCAACTTTCAAATCCATAGGATCCCTCCATCCAAATGCTTGCTTTTAATTAGGTATTAAAGCTAAAACTTCGAATATCAAAATTTTAAGTGCTTGCATTGAAGTTACTTATCCTACGATGCACATAGGAGACTTATTCAAACTCTCCTACATTCATTTTCCATCTCTCATTTTTGAAAATGGTTCCTTCATTACCCCTTCTAATTTCTACAAATAAGACCAATAGGGGTTTTATATTCCACTCCATTTATTTGAAGAGTTGGAGTATTTGAAAGATAATGGTTAAAAATTTTAGTGGGCTTTCAATTCTGTTTAGATAAATTCTTGTTATCACAAGTAGCCTTAAATTGGGTCAGATGTTGCTTTAGATTACGAAGCCCGCTAAAAGTATTAAATTTCGGCATTGAGTAAACTTTCAGGTATGACACTTGGTCATATTCAGCTGGGTAAGGGCAACCTTACTCACCAGCTTTTAGCCTGCTCTGAGTCCATGACTACCTTTATCTTTTCATTGATTATTATTTCTAGTTGAGCAGTTGTTACCATTCCAAGTGTGCTAGCCAGATTTTGAATTGTCGGCTGGAGAGGTAGTGGGTTAACTTCGTTCCTCGCTTCATGCGCAACATGTATTGCAGTAGCTTGAGGTACCACAGTGGCTGGTGGTATAGAAATTGTATTATTAGCTGTTTATTGATTAACAGACAAAACAAGTGTTGCACTTGATGTGATATTCTTCTACAATATCTCCATCATAATGTTTATTTGTACCATCATATCATTTATTTTGGTTCCAAGTTGTCCAATATCCTTTTCTTTGACCTCCATTTGGCACTGCATTTCTCTTTGCTCCCTAGCTAGCGCCATGGCATCAATCAGTACAGGCACTTTTTCTTCTTCTTCTATTTTTTATTACTATTCTACTCTTTGCTCATTTTTAGGGGAGGAACTTGACTGTCCTTCTCCTTGTGCATTTGCAGAGACAGCTATTGTTGGTGTTGTACAATGACACTGATTATAAAAGTATGTACTAGGCTGATCATTTCCTGGTTCAACCATATATACAGCTTCGACACCCATGATATCTTTCTCATTTTGGTCTTCTTCTTCTTCATCTTCAACAAAGATCAAAGTTCCATCCTTTATTTGCTTCTGTGAAGACTCTTCTTCATAAATGTCAAAATCAAATTTGGGTTCCCTGAGTTCGTGTTAGTGCTGATGGTGCTGAGCGGAGAGTTCATCTATATCTTTGACCATATGGATAACTTCTACTTCCATAGAATCCTTTTCATTATTTTCATCCTACACACGAATTTTTGATCGATGTTTTCAGTGGATCTCTGGTTCAATGTGCGGAACAAGTACTTCTTCTATTAAAGGACTACGATCAAAGTCAACCTTCCTTTATGGGGGTAAACTTGATCGATGATGGGATCCCCTAGAAGATTCTCCAGGACCATCATATCTTTCATCTGTGATATCCTTTCTTTTGGGCATCCACTTCTGATGAGTTGATTTTGAGGTGGATTTTTGAGTATATGTATCAGATGTCACAACTCTTATATTACTCAAAGTTTCATTATGGGCCTTGGCCTCCATATTTGCTTATCCTTTTGTCGGGACCTTTCGACAGTGGATTCTTGGACATGAGGTCCAAGTGTCACGCCCTGATGCTCACCATGTGAAGCGTATTAGGCTCGATGGCTAGTTACTTGAAGAGATATCAAGTTTCTTGGTGGAGCTTCAGTATCTTCCATCACTGCAGGCCTTTGAAATCTTCTTTTCATTTGGCCTCTGTCCTTAGCTACTTTTAGAACTTTATGTATCCTAGCATATAGTGTTATAGGCAGTCTCCTCTCGGGTGATGGAGCTTGACGTGGTTGGTTCTTCCAGAAGGACTACTTTATTTAACCAATAGAGCTATTCCTCTTTACCCACTTTAGATTGTCAAAGTTATTATGGGTAGGAATACTCGCTTCTGGCAGCAGTATTGCTTGTTCACTAGGGCATTCAAAGGGGATCTGCTGAGCCCTCAGCTCAGCATTTCTCCTTCTTCTTTATCTTCTGGTTAGTTTTCTTCCTAATGAGGAAGCTTCATGATCATACTTTTTTGGGTACAAGGTTGATAACAGCTTGTAAATTAGAAATTAAAGACACACCCCTTGACAATTCTTTTCATCATGGGAGCTTCAGATTGACCTAGCCTCTTTAAAATCGAAGTTCTCTTGGAGAACTTGACATTGCTGTTGAACCGGTCATATCCGAGTAGGAGTTTCAAGAACTTGAGGCCTTCCAAAGATGGCCTTGAATGAATGTACCATGGGTGGCACTCAGAGTTGCATTATAGAGAAATTTAAGCTACAAAATTAAAATGGTAGGACATCACCTATGTTGATGATGACATTAGCTAGCGATGTTTGCACACCTAGAGTGAAAGAGTACTTTGTTGATCCATTTCGCAAAAGTGAAAAATGGGGATTAGTAATTAGCAATTATTATTTTACCCCATATTTTCAAGATGCAGAGGAACTACAGAACAAGAAAATGCTGTAATAAAGATATACTCTATAGAATGATTCATTCTACATATAGCCTCATATTAAATTTATTACACACTTAAATCACTTTTTTTTAAATTTTCAAAAATTTTATTGTTACTATAGCACATATATGACTAGCAAAGATGGAAAGAGAATCTTGTCCCCTCAAATAAGCTAAAATCTATGGGCTCTAAAATTCACCAGACCTCACAATATTTAAGAATGAAGAGAGTGTGATTGAATATCGATGTAATTTTTAAAAGGCAGATGAAATAGTAGATAGGACACTACCCATAGATTTCACCCTTATTTTGAGAGGACTTTAGATTTGGTTCTAGGGTTCCTATAGGCGCAAGCCCCTATAGTTAATTACCCCTCCCAATACATGAGAGAGAACTTTCGATTAAGGCTAGTCATTAGATCGCTTAATGCATAGTGTAGAGTAGCAGCACATGGAGTTTCAGAATTTAGATTATGAAATACATCATTTTAGTTTAAACTAGATAGTTGGGGGATTGATGATGTGCCCAATCTAAATCCCATGGTTCTATCATCTCAGGTAGTCGCAGTCCCTAGTTTACTTAGTTAGAGGAGGTAGTCGACCCAACCTAACAGAAAGATCCTCATCAACAATACATGGGTTATGTCGTCCAAGAAATTTTTGTAGACCTGGGATGGTGTTTGTCTAAGGAGACAATCTTAAGTCTACCTTAGCTGATAGAAGGTTGTTCTCCCTATCAAGTATACCCTATGATTCACAACTCAAAGGCCAGAACCATTAGGGAGCATACGGGCTACGGTCGTGATCATAATATAATGGAGCCTAACTGGCCAAACCACCCAATCAGAGGACTCTAGTCATAACTGCTTCATCTATGGAGCCTATTGGCCAAGCCACGCATGTTGACCTCATTTTTGGATGAGATTAATTTGGCACTTAAGAGATCCTAATCACGAATATGATTCTCCTAATTCAATGCTCAGGACACTATGCTCAGTGACCTAAGTTAGATCTAACTTATTTATCTTAGGTAGGATCAATTCAAAACATCTAAATTTAAAATCAACTAATCAAATCAACAATAATAATCATCAATCCAAGATAATCAATAATCAAACCTAAAGTCAACTCTAGTCAACCTAGAGTTGACTTAAGTGGGCCCACTTGGTTAAAAAGTCAACCCACTAAAATTTGGCTAAATAAAATCACAAAAAATATTCTAAAAATCAAATAAATATTTTTAATCATAATAATAAAGAAATTTGAGTTCATTTAGGCCTAGATTAAGTAAATTAAATTCCTTAAAGCAAAATGACTTAAATAAGCCACATTGAACTCAAATTTAAGAAAAATCAAAATAACTTCAAACTAATTGTCCTAAATCATATGGGAATGATAATAGGACATAACCTAACTCTCTATTTGGTGTGGTTAGGTCAAATGGGTCATTTGACCCATAAGAAAGTAGGTTTGACTCATCTTAAACCAGTTTGGGTTAAGTGAGTTAAGCAAAACATTAGAACATGAAAATTCAAAATTACCTTAACCAATGTATGTGCAAAGAATATTAATCATCTTAAGTATCATTAATGAGCTAATTAAACTCCTTAATTAATAAAATTAAATAACAAAATGACAAAAAAAAAGAAATAGAAAAATGGAAAAAGAGAAGGAAAAAAATTCCATTTTTCCTTCTCTTTGTCCCCACCTCTTTAGCAGCCTAGACACATGTAAGAAGGATCTTCACTACACTCCAAGCATTTATCCTCATCCAAAAACTTATCAAGAAGAAAAAAAAGAGAGAGCATAAAAGTTTCGGCCTTGCATGGAAAAGGGATATACACACTTCCTCAAGGAAAACTAAGCACACACACACACCTTCACACCTCCAAACCGAAACCAAACAAAAGCTCCCCCTCCCTCCAAGTGCTCTCAACCATTGGGACCATCAAAACAAAAAATCCAAGCTAAAGCTTTGCCTAGAGATCAAACCACAAGGAATTAGCTCAGTTTTCCTAGTGCAACGCTTTCCCTTGAAGAAACAAAACTAGTGAAATTGATTTCAACATCTGAAATGCCATAAATCAAGGTACACCATTAATGGTCCCATCTCTTTTATTTGATTTTTCTTTTAATTTTATATGATTTTTTTGAAATTATTTGAATTTATTTGATTAGAGATGTAATTGGAGTGTAACTAAGATCCACAAGGCTTGATCTCACTACAGAACAAGTCTTGATGAGAGGAATCCATAGAAATTAAAATCCCCAATTTTAATTAGGTAATTAATCCTTAATTTGGGTTTAATTGAAAAACATTAAACCCCCTAATTACTCTCAAATTAATAATCCAATTAATTTAAAACTTTGGGAAAATGATGTTAAGCTTAAAATATACCTTAGATAAATTTTTGGGGATTTAATTCTCTGAATTCAAATGAAATTATAATTTTATGTGTATTAACATTTAAATTAATTAAATTAATTACCCTTTAATAAAATAATTAGAAAACTTTAATCTAATAATCTTAAATCAATATAATGAACATAATATTAAGTAAACCTAATTAAACCAATATGAACATAATATATCACTAATTAACTTAATTTGATAATTAAAATAATTAAATAATTCATTTAAATGATCTAAATTTAATTAAATCATAATAAATCAACCAGTTAACCAAAAATTATGAATAAACCTTATTGGAAAGGTATTTAAGTGTAGAATAAGCAAAAAAATAAAATCGCATAATGAATCTTAATAAATTAGGCTTAATTTAGGTTTTAATGAAATAATTCAAACCTTAATTACACCCTAATTACATTTCTAATCAAGTTGAAACTTTAGAAACCTAAAGTTAGCATGTAACCCCACTTGCCATAATTATCGCAAACTCAATTGGTCTATAAATTTGGAATTCTTGATTTTCCAAATCTCTAGGTCAATATGAACTAAATAATAATTAAGAAGAATCATTGATTCATTTAATGAACAAATAAATTGAACTAATCTAAAATATACATCAAAAACACTTAGGTTAATTCATCAAAACTTCTTAAGTCAAAGAATTTAATCAAATATCAAAATTGTAAGAAAATCAATACTTAATGAAATTCAAACATAATTAAACAACTTAAGTTAAGTTTAATGAAACCACTCATCCTTAAGAATTTAAATAATGAATTTAAAACCTAGGTTAATTAAATGATTAAGAATAATCTATGAACAAACCTAAGGTATTAATTCATATTAATGGACTTAAAACTTAAGCTTACAAATTCCTAATTTAATAACTTAAGTTAAATTGAATAAAATCAAACTCTTTAATTTAACATAAGCCAAATCAGATGAAATCCATATAACTTAATTCAAAATGAAATAAATCCAATAAATTAAATCAAATAAAGAAATTCAAATAAATGAATAACATAAATCAAATCCAAACATAGGATTAATTAAAATACTTAAGGATTTTAGTTAGACTTTTGAAAACATCATTAGGATTTAGGATGTTGAATGGAAAGAGCTCCATACAAAAATGGAATCATTCCATACTTCATTCTTGAAAACCTATATAACTTTAACCATAAAATGAACATAAAAATGGAAATTAAATCACTAAACCATTTGAATTGAAACCAACCAATGGTAAAAAATTAAACTAATTCAAACTTCAAACTTCAAACTTGAACCTAAAGGCTTTAAGACTTACCACACAAACCCCACTTCTACACACACTAGATTACTTAGGTCACAAACCTTAGATCGAGGTTAGATCTTTTTGTGATTTTCTTTTAATCTCTTGTGATATGTTATGTTGTGCTTCACATGTCTGTGTGGTGTATTGCTTTAGACTAGATGCCTAGGTTTGTTTGTCCATTAGAGTGGATGTTAGGGCATTCTTTCTAAATTTGACACTATTTTCTATAGGAGACTGTGTTAAAGGGGTCGCTATAATAAATAAATCACAAAATTGTTGTTTGCTTGTAGGTGCTAAAAATCCCTTAGCATAGTCCATAGGATAGGTGGGCTTGGCAAGCAACTAATGCTAAGCCCGTATGTTTGTGAAAGATAAACTGCTTTGTATGTTGTGTGTATTTCCTAACATCTGTTTTGCAGGGTTTAGGATTTCTTTTGAACTTTAAATATAAAATTGAGCTTAGAATTAGGTTAGGATCTATGGGGTCTAGGACTATCAGGAGCTGACCCAACCGGGAGATGGTGCGATGGTCCCCTGTGGAGCCAGACGGATGTCCCTGAAGAAGGAGACTTTCCTGGAAAGAAGACCCATAGATCTAAAGTTATAGTTCTAGCCGGGTTGTATAAGGGCACAACTCGGCTGCCAATTTTTCTTTCTTCCGGGGTGTACATTAGTGTCCGGTTGCATTGGCCTTTTTCTTATATAATTTAATCTGGCTTGATTTATTTTGGATGCGTAATAGAAACAGCATGCTTTTCTTAGGTTTTTTATGTGCTATGTTTGTGCTGTGATGTATGCCTGGATGTAGACTCATAGGATAAAGTAAATTTTCTACCCAACTAAATCAACTAAAATATAAAATAAATATAACTCAGAATATTCATATAAAAGCTAGGCCATTAAAGCAAGATAAAATATGTAGCAACCCCTTAGCTGAATGTTTAATATCATGCATAATCATATTATTTCACTTTTGATTAATGAAGGACTTCCATCCTTGCTAGAGAACCTAGGCTTGAACTTTGAGAGCCTTTGGTGGAAGTACACCTTTGTTGACCTACAACTATGTGCCACATTAAATTAAATAAATAAGGTGGATTTTAAAATCCCAATCATGATCGACGATCAAATTTATTTTAATTGACGATTAAATGCGCAATGCGTAAAACATTAAAATTAAAAATTTTGAATTGATTAAGGATCGATCATAATTAAAATCAAATTATCATGAAATTGCGCATATCAGTCGAAGCCCGACGATGCCTAAACGACCTCCGTTCAAAACAAATGGCTCGTCATAAATCGAAACCTATCAAACGACACCTTACGCGTCGAATGGCAAAGTGTGCGAACATCGATCAATTCAATGCGACGTCGCATAATTTAGACCTAATTTCATCCAGTCGGCATTGAATAGCCTCGATCCCGAAATTGATCGTGCGTTGCATTGACCGCTAAAACAACTTAAATTGACACCCATATTGCTAGGTTTGTCAAAGTAACAAAATCAAATATTTTTAATAAAAAAATGCAATTAAACGACTAATAGCGCTTAATCCCTCTTCTTAAAATCCTCTTAAATTCCTACCTAACTTCGGCTCGATCGGAGACCAGCTCAGGGCTGAAATGAGGCGTTGACCTCATTCGACGATTTTTCGACATTTCTCTCATTTTTCGCTCTCGTCTCTCTCTCGCGAGCTCCTCTTCGGCACCTCCTTGATTGCGCTGACGGCTCCCTGACGAAGCTCCTCTCTCTTTCCTCGTTGCTCTCGGCTCTCCTTCTCTGAACTCTTCGCTCTCGGTTGCGATCGAAGCTCTAGGCAGACTCCTCC
Source organism: Cymbidium sinense (assembly GCA_021442155.1). Classification (NCBI taxonomy): domain Eukaryota; kingdom Viridiplantae; phylum Streptophyta; class Magnoliopsida; order Asparagales; family Orchidaceae; genus Cymbidium; species Cymbidium sinense. The sequence goes on along the minus strand of JAKCPB010000689.1, from coordinate 38,941 downwards.
CGAAAGAACTCTCTTGTTCTCACTGCTCTGCTCTTCTCCCTCTCACGATTCTTCCTTCCTCTCCTCCATCTGTGAGTGAAGAACCGGGACCATGAGCCTTAGAACCCTAACCTAAACCCCTTTTCCTCCTTTCCTCTTAGCATTGAAACCTCGGGTTGTTTCTCTCTAACCCTAAGCTTGTTTTATGCATTTGAGCTTCTTTGGAAGTTAGGGTTTTTGCTGAATATGCTATATATTATGCTTGGGATCATGCTAAGAGTTTTCTTTAGGATTTGGGATGATGTATGGCCCAAATCTCATTTTATTTCCTATTATCTGATTTTATGGTGTTTATCTTCTGAAAATGCTTTGGGATAATGTATGGCCCAACCATTTTCTTGCTTGTGTCTATAGATTTCATTTGTTCATCTTGCTCAAAATTGATTTCTTACGAGAAATGGTACATATTATGCCTCTTGCACATGATTGGATTGAAATCTAAAATTAAAGAGGGGTTTTCAAATTGTTATGGCTTAAATCCTAGGCTAATATCATCGCTTTCTATGTTCTATGGATATCTATGCATTTATCTTGCTAAAATCAAGTGGAAGTTGTATTGTTTCATTAGTTAGTAAGTATGTTGCTTTGAAAAATTTGCATGTGGGAAAATGGCTGAAATTGGTTTTACCTAAGAGGAAATTAGATCTTGTTATCTAAGGGCATGATACATGCTGAAATCGTTTTACCTAAGGAGATCCATTGATTGGCTTTTCTAAAGGGATAATGCATGCTGAAAATATTTTATTAGAAATTGAATCGATTTGCTTATAATGTGTATGATACATGTTGAAAGTATTTTATGATAGGAAAGCTATTAACTCTTAGAGGCATGAAGCTTGCTGAAATTTATTTTTTTTAAGGGGAATCAATCATCTTGCTATTTATGGGTAAAATACTTATGAAAATATTCTCCTAAAGGGGAATCAATCATTTGGTTATTTGATGAGTATAAGGCTTTAAACTTTCTTATCTAAGGGAAGAAATCAATTAGCTGTTTGTTTGATGAGATATAATCGTTCTCCTATGAATTCCTATCAATTTATTTCATATGAAGGGAATTATATGCATCATACCTCTTTCATATGTTGAAATCAATTGAGAGGAAGAAGGTCGATTGACTTTGTTAGCATTGCTTGTTTTCCTCTCTTTTGTGATCACTAAGTCATGAGCCTTTGAAGTGCGACTTGAAATGTGGCTTTGTGCAAGTTTAAAGCTTTCATTTTGATGCTTAGTTTCATTAAAGTTGCATCTTGCCTAGTACTTGTTCATACTTTTCTCAAAAGCAATTGCCATGTCTCATCTTGCATTAAAACAATTATATGTTAGTCCATGAGTATTTGAGGTTGGAATCATGCGAGATACATTGTTCTATGCCTTTTCTTGCTCTTGAATTATGAGAGTGAAATGGTGATGAAAATGCAATGCTCATAAAATCTTTGTCTTGTTTAAGTATATATGCAAAACGTTCATATGTAAATGAGTTTTAAATTTGTGATAAGTACCTACCATGTTTTCCAATATGGTAGGAAATGCTATGCTATCAAAATTTGACTGTGTCTCCGACATACACCATACATGTCTTTCTTGACATGGTGGGCGTGATCTCTCATAACAACCCCACTTGGGGGGAAGAGCAGAGGCTTGTAAATTTTGATGCTCCTAATCAAATTTATTGCAGGCAGCTTTCTTTTTTGTTTATATGCAAATGTGAGCTTTAAATTTATGATATAAGTACCTACCATGTTTTCCAACATGGTAGGGAAATGCTATGCTATCAAAATTTACGTGTCTCACGACATACACATACATGTCTTTCTTGACATGGTGGGCTGATCTCTCATGGCAACCCCACTTGTGGAAGAGCCGAGGAGAAATTTTGATGATGCTCTAATCAAATGTTTATAAGTGACTTTCTTTTTATTTATATGCAAATGAGAGCTTTAAATTTATGATATAAGTACCTACCATGTTCTCCAACATGGTAGGGAAATGCTATGTTATCAAAATTTCGGCCGCGGTGTCTCACGACATACACCTATACATGTCTTTCTTGACATGGTGGGCAGGCCCAGTCTCTCATGACCCCACTTGTGGGGAAAGGGGAGAGGTTGTAAATTTTGATTATTTTTTGCTCTATGCTTTATAAGTACCATCACATGTTCCAATAATGATAAGTATTCCGTTGTTCCAATAAATCTGTTGTATAAATATTTGCTCGCGTTGTTCCAACGTGAAATGTCTTTGCATTCATACACGCCTTTCTTGGCGTGGTGTAAATAAATTCTTGCGGTGTCTCGACATACCATACGCCTTTCTTGGCGTGGTGGAAGACCTAACCCCAAAGTATGTGGGGATGTGAGGTGAAATTTTCAAAATAAAAGTTGAAATGTCATATAAATGCTTATACTTTAATTTCATATACATGTGAATGCAAATTTCTATTATGTACCGTTCATTGTTCCAATGCGGCAAATCTAGTACTTGCTCACGTTGTTCCAAGCAAGGAAATCTCTAACCCATACACGCCTTTCTTGGCGTGGTGGTAAATAAATTTGTCAGTGTCTCACACCTACCATACACTTTCTTGGCGTGGTGGAAGACCTAGTCCCGTAGCCCCTATCTGGGATGTTGAGGTATTTTCTTAAAAAAAAAAGATAAAAAAAGAAAGGATGAAATGCTTAGGTTCACATGTTGGCTTAAAGTGCTTCTTTGTTATATATGAATACTCATACCTCCTCTACTTTACTTGTCATTCACACACAGTTACATACATAAATGAGATATAGTGAAGACTTGAAGCAAATACATATGAAATAAACTAAATCTACCATATAACTTGACATATCAAGAAGATAAAAAAATTGTTGAGTTAGAAAAGAAACTCACAAGTATGTGCACACCTTAATCCTCCTTGCAAGGTTGAAAGAACTTAAACTTGTGGCTTAAGGGAGAAGAGGAGTAGAAAATGTAAGTACTTTGTAAAGGAAACTCATTTATAGGCTTTCTTGGCCCTTTCCTTTTCCATCTACTCTTATGGAATCGACATGTGTATGTCATAAATTGCATGCAAGGAACTATCTAAGGTGATGCCACTTGTCATGTTGCATGCATGCATGGACATGTGGCATGCCCTTGTGCATCCTTATCCCTTTCTTTGAAAAGGAAAGTAAAGTCTTTCATACCTCTTTAATAAATTTAATGAGTTTGTGTTCACTTGCCATGAGCTTGCATGTGAGGTGGATTTTAATTAATCCACTTGCCTCTTTTAAATGAAATATGACAACTACTCATATTTTTTTTATTCCCCTCCCTTATCAAGAGAAATAAATGGGCTTGATATTTGATCATATGGGCCTCTAAATCAATTATTTTCAGCCCTTTATGTTGATTTACAACATAGAGAGGGAATTAGCTAAATCAAATTGTCTAAGCCTATTTTAGGCCCATTACCTTTATATATGATCATGTGGGCCTCTAAATCAATTATTTTCAGCCCTTTATGTTCTGATTTGCAACATAGGAGATTCTAAATCAAATTGTCTAAGCCTATTTTAGGCATTACCTTATTTATGATCATATATGGGCCTCTAAATCAATTATTTTCAGCCCTTTATGTTGGCTGATTTGCAACATAGGGAGAGGGCTATTAGCCTAAATCAAATTGTCTAAGCTATTTTAGGCCCATTACCTTATTTATGATCATATGGGCCTCTAAATCAATTATTTTCAGCCCTTTATGTTGGTGATTTGCAACATAAAGAAAGGGTTTTAGCCCAAATCAAATGCCTAAACTCATTCTAAGCCCATCACTTAGTGATTGATCATATGAGCATTCAAAATAATTATTTCTTTATGTTGGCTGATTTAACATAAAGAGAAATTGTGGCCCAAAACAAACGCTATTTCTATTTTGGGTCTATCACCACATTTGATCAAATAGGCTTCCAAAATAATTTATTTATCTATACCCTTGATTTGTGACATAAAGTTTTGGCCAAAATAATATGCATATCATATTTCCAAACAGATACTACATCTTCCGGTTTGGTCTTTGTCCGTTAACAAAACCTAAAATCATTATCATGCTTGCATTACAATCATGTCAAATCTAAGAACAAATGCTACACTTCGGTTTGGTCTTGACCGTCCGTTAACAAAATCTAAAATCCCATATCAAAACTAATGCTTGCACAATCATGTCAAATCAAGAACAAATGCTACACTTCGGTTTGGTCTTCCGTGTTAACAAAACTCAAAAATCAAAATTTGACATAACTTCAACATTAGACATCTTAATGTCCATGCAATTTTCAAAACGAGATATTCATATGCATGTTGGAGTAAATACTAAGTCAAATACAAAAGAACAGTCTTATATCATCCGGTTTGGTCTTGGACCGTCAGTTAACAAAACCTAAAAATGTGATATTATAAGAATTTCAAATTAATAATATAGAAGCTAATTCTCATATAATACAAGACATGAACCAACTAACATAGCTTAAAATTCAAATTCTCAGAAGAAAAGTCCCAGCGATCCTCATGTTCAAACTAGAGTGGACAAGGTTTTGAAGGATTATACTTCTTGAGATAATGAATTCAGACTGATCCTCTGTAGAAAATCAGACAGAGTAGACAAGGTCTATCAATTAATATTAACCCTAGGATCGAGAAGGGTAATTATAATTAAAATTTCAATGATAAATGATCATATATTCAAATCTAAATCAATCATAAAATGATCAAAATTCAAAGAAAAAAACACACAAAAGAAATAAAAAATGAAATGAATTATTTAAATTAAAACTAAAAAAAATAAAAAAATAAAAATAAATAATTATCCACCCCTCCGCAATTGTTTGTCTTCGGGTGACAAATTAAGAAAACTTTTGCTCACAAAGAGTCAATGTCAAATTAAATACATAATTACTTTCACACTCAAATATTTCTAAAGCTCGTAAGGATGTGGCCCGTGTCCTCTGTCCGCGTGGTTTTGCCGCGATATGGCATCACATAAATGGCGGTTCTGACTGAGCCCTCGGCCGTGGTTCGCGCGATATGGCACCACTAAATTACGGTCATACCGCGTATGTTCCCCAACGGCTTTGCTCTTTGAGCTGTGAAATGTAGAATGTATTTGGTTGGGCAAAAGCCCTATGTTAGCTAAGGTTGACTTATATTTGTCCCCTTAGACAAACTCCACCCCAGGTCTACAAGGACACCTTGGACGACGTAACCCATGTGTTGTTGACAAGGATCCTTCGTCGGTTGGGTCGACTCTCTCGACTGCAGGACCCGACGGCGGGATGACGGAACCATGGGATCTTGATCGGTCGCGTCATCGTTCCCCCCACAAAAAGTTTTAAGTTAAAATAATAAATTTCATAAGTTCTAAACTCCACTCACTGCAATTATATACTCGTTCTTTAACGATTCATTGATTAATCGAAAGTGCTCTCTCGGTATTGGGAGGGGTAATTAACTATAGGGGCTTGCCTATGGAAACCCGAACCAGATATAAAAGTTCTCACCAAATGAGAACGAAATCTCAGGTAGTGTCTTATCTACTATTCATCGCTTACAAATTATCATACACTTAAACAACTCTTTCTTTTTTTAAGAAAAGATTGGAATTTTGGATCCCTGATTTGGCGACTCGGGGAGAGTTTCTCTTTCCATCTTTGGCTAGTCAAATCTAAGTTATAATTGCAGTGGAGTATAAAAAAAATGAAAAGATAAATGAAAAATGAAATGAAATAGAAACGATAAGTTAAACTTGACAACTTAAAGCTTGCTACTCAAAGTCTTAAGTTATGAGATTTTATTTAGTGCATATGCTTAGTATGTTTATCTTATCGTATCCATATTTTTTGGAAGTAAGGTGATAGTGCTTATTTTAATTGCTAATTTTACCTTTAAACTCAGAATGGCATTCCGTCATCCTTTGTTACTCGGCGGTGGCATGCCAACATCCGTTTGGCAACGGTCATCAATCGGAAGCACCGGGCTACCATCCGGTTTGGTAGCGTTGACTTCCATCTTGAATGAGCAAGTTGCTAGCCTCAACTTGCGAAGTAAACTTCGCCGCGCCATGTGCGACAATCTGAAAAGGCGCTAAAGTCATGACCCCTACTCTTAGGGTCACTTTAAAAGAAATCAGTCTTTGAGAGGCTCGGCCTTGGAGACACCAATCATGAAGAGGGTTGTTCGGACGATCTCTTTGTCGAGTAATGCAATCCCGAACCATTCGCCGGAGGCATGATGTCAAGCTTCTTCTTCATCGAAGCAAGCTTAGCCGAGGCAAAGAAGAAAAGAAATCTTGAGCTACATGCTCAACTTACATATCCCGTCACCATGCAAATCAACTCTGGAACCAGCAGTGAGTGTTCCAACCCATAACTGGTTTGACAACCTTAAGTGGGTAAAAGCGGAACTCTATTGGTCAGCCTACGGACCCCACGATCGTTCCAGCTCCTCCTCCGAGGAAACCAGCCTCTGCAGTATCGGGTTCTCAAGTAGCAAGGAGAGGGGCGATGAAAAGAAAATACCAAGGTCCTGTAAGGATGCTGGGCGCTCCTCCAAGGAGACCTCATCCCATAACTCAAATGACACATATTCATGTCCCACGGTGAACATCGGGGTGTGACACTTGGACCGCGTCAGAATCCACCGAAAGGTCCGGTGGAAGAAAGCAGATGGAGGCCTGGGCCTCAAAAAAGAAATCTAGAGGCAAGGCATGGCGTGACATCGGTGTGAATTCCCAGATCCGCCCCAACTCAAATTATCGGATGGGAGCCTAAAAAGAGGGCCCCATATGATAAGATGACGGTGACACCTTGGAGAATCCTCCAGGGGATCCATCATCAATTAACTCCATCCCATCAAGAGGAGGTTAACTTCGATCGAAGCCCTCTAACTGAAGAAATTTTGATTCCACACTTGGAATCGGAAGTTCATTGGAGACTCGATCTAAATTGTGTCCAAGAGGACGAAGAAGAAGAGGAGGCAACGACTGTTGAAGTAGTGTATATGGTGCAACAATTTGAGCCATCTCGTGTGCCAATATCAACCTAGGCGTCAGACAATACCTCCCTCAAGAACAACAAAATGTTCAAATAGAGGAAGCATCCTCCGAGTCTTGAGAGGAGCAACAAGAAGAAGAAGAAGAAAGGAAGAAAATCCCACCTTCATTGATACTACCACTTTTGGCGAGAGGACAAATTCGGCGTCAGATGAAAGCCAAAGATAAAGAAATCGCTCAGTTGAATGTGAAAATGAGCGAAATGATGATGCAGATGACTGCGATGATGCAGTTAATGCAGAGAAATATTGCGGCAGGTCCAACACCTGTCCCCCCAAATAATCATCAAGCCTCCAGCAATGCCAATGACAATCCTCCAATAAATTTGATCTCACATGCTTCAAGGGTCCAAATTGAGCCTGAAGCGAGGATTGAAATAAATGAGTCAGCTCGACAACCTGCTTCTCAGAATATACAAACTATATCTGAAGCCGTGACAGTCTCTCAACTTGATATTATATTGAATGAGAAGATCAAAGTTATAGGCTGAGCGCGAGAAAAATTGGTGAGCAAGGTGCCCATATCCTGAGTATGATCAAATTCCATATCCAAAGGGATATTCAATGCCAAAGTTCAATCTATTGACGGAATGGTAATCCCAAGCGACATCTAGCCCAATTCAAAGCATCCTGCGTAACGAGGGGAATGATGCATTATTATTCCTTCGTCGAGTTTAACCCGCTTTGAATGGTATCTTTGAGTTGCCAAATGACTCGATCAAAACTTTTCGAACTTGAAAATATGTTCGTTAAAAGGTTCATTAGATCAAAAGACAACGATTGCTGACCTCGCCCTTGAGAAGAGGAAGAAAGAGGCAGTCGGTTAGATATATTACGTTGGCGAAATGAGTATGAAATGTGAACAACAATTAGAAGAAGAGCATGCAATTCAATTCGATGGGCAACATCGATGATAAGATGGCGCCTTATCTTTTGCATGGCTTCAATTACCACATTTCAAGAGCTTTGATAGGGTGGCTAAATTTGAGAAATTAAATTTATCCTCGATAGCCCAAGATAAATCTAAAGAGCAAAAGCTCAGACAAAGAAAGGTGAAACGATTTCACCTCATACAAGAAGGATACTGAGAGCGGTTAATCTATAACGTAGACAAAGAAAGCTACCTATCAAGAAAACCAACGGTCATTCAATCAACACAACCCAAGCTCATACTTGGAGGTAATGATGTACCTCGAGGTCAGGTGAAGGCGACAACAAACAAAAGGAGCGAATGACTCAATGACCTAAAAGAAAAGCTGAACAAAGAGTATTCTTTTAAGAGGGAAAGTGTGGCTAATTGTTTAAACATGCACTCAAAGTAGGTCTCCAACTACCAGAGTGTAAAAGACCCGAAGAGGCTGGACAAGCAGATAATCCTAACTATTGTCCATATCATCGGGTGCTGGCCATCCTGTTGAAGATTTACATATTCAAAGATTGGCTCAAAAAATATAGAAACGGTGAATTCACATTGTCGGACATTTGGTAGAAGAAAGAATCCACAAAATAATCACCTCATCTCCGATTATCAAGCAATAATAAAGAAAGGTCGATGATGAAGGATGGCAGTGATCTCTAAAAAGCGTAAAATGTTAAAACAATTGGAAGGCGTTCAGGTATTCGAAATCACCACTTGAGCGTGAGTTGAGACAAAACTAAGTTATGGGAAGGCTAGTTCATCTCACGAAAAGGCTAGCCAAATACCGCAATGGAAGGCTAAGAAACGCCAAACAAAAAATAAATTAAATAAAAAGAAGAAGACAGTAACGCAAAATGTTACCACTACTGTGGATGGTCGTAGCGTAACACAAAAGATCATCAATAATATGGAAGATTATATGTCGACAAGCGACCTATCACTTGCGATTCATTCAAATCTTGGATCAATGAAGAAGCGGGGAAGAATCAAGAACTTCCTGAGTCTTGCTTGATGATGCATGAAGTTGATAACGACAGAGGAACTCTTCCCAAATGAAGATGAATCGAGCTCACCATATCAACAAACATAAAAATGTAAAATTGGCGGTGATTACGAATCTTCTAGTCTATCATTAGGCAGGAGCGAATCTTGAAACCGAGTCATCAAGATTGGATGCAAATGAAGTAGCTTCAAGTACGGTTGAGAGTGGTCGTGCTACCATCTCAGAGGAAAGAGCCAATGAATAAAGATAAAGGAAAAGAAATTGAAGTCAATGAAAAGTTATCCCTAAGGATTCAAATAAGAAGCCTTCATCAAAAGGGATCGACTACAATATTCTATCCCATCTAAGAAAAATTCCGGCGCAGCTTAGTGTATACGAAGCACTTCTAATGTCAAGATCTCAGTAATACCTTAATTGAAGCTCTCAAAGAGCCGGAAAATTTGAAGCATATTTTTTCAACATCTAAGAGACCTTGCATGTTCAAGAGCCTCCAACCGTCACATTTTCAGAAGATGATCTAATGCTCGGGACTGCAGAGCACAATCGCCCTCTGTATGTTACAACTGAAAGTGATGAAATTATAATACCGTGGATCTTAATTGATCCCGGTTCCTCCATGAATCTTATGAATTTGAGAACTCTTAGATGGCTATCTCTAGATGTACAACATCTAGGACGAGATAAAGTCATGGTTCAAGGTTTCAATGAGAAGGGACAGAAAACTATCGGGTCATTCGTCCTTCCTCTTAAATTTGGAGACCTCTACACGAGCTAAATTTCATGTGATCGATGCGGATACTTCATTGAGCCCTTCGGGTGACCATGGCTTCATAAGTATGGCATTGTCCCATCTACATTGCATCAATGTATGAAATATACAAAGGATGGAGAAGAATGCCAAATTGTGGGTGACATGCAACCTTTTGCGGTGCATGAAATGAAGATTTATCAAGATGCCGCTTATTTCCCAGGGAATCAAAGCTAACAAAACAACTAGCAAATCGCATCTACTTCCATAAAGAACAAGTTAAGAAGAAGGAGAAGATAAAATGAATAAAGGAAAGGAGATTGTTCCAAATATTAGAATATAAAGAACAAGTCCAAAATCAATAACACCGCCCCTCATCTAGGCAAAGGATATCAAGAAGAAGATGAATGTGTTCCTTCTAAATCCAAAGGTCCGCATGACTCTTCGAAAAGCTCGACCGAAGAAGAACATTTGACTCGATTATGAGTTCAATCGCTTGAAGGTAGGTGCAATGCACCTACTTTAAAACAATCATAGATCCATCAATGAGACTACACTAGTCACTCCTGCTCCTCCCCATTTTAAAAGAAATCACCCCTCGAGAAACTCACAAAGTCGAGGAATTGGTGACCTTCTATGTACCTCTCCCTGGAAAACACCGAAGCGCTTTATAAATCCAGGGGTGTCAAGAAGAGATCCGATTGGGTAATGCAACTATCTGAAGAAGAAGAAGCTATGCCCACAAGGATGCCAAAATATTACTCTCCAAAGATGCAAAATCTGATGCGCAAGCATGGGGTCCAGGCTGGAGGGAGTAAGCAAAGGACTAAGCTCTTCGAAATGATGTGGTACCCAAAAGGTTCCCAAACCATTGGTAAGAGAAATAAACACACTACCAAAGGCCTTGGTTTTATCCAAGACAGGGTCCACAGGATATACCGTACGCAACAGTGAATAGAAGTGAGAGTGATGATGAAGATGAGAATGTCATTTTAACGTTAGTCTCACAAATAATGAAGAAGTAGAAGCTGCACCGACCAAGAGCTTGAAGATGGTGGGGAGGAGCTACTATGGATGAACTTAAAGAAGTTAATTTGGGAACCGAGGAGGATCCTCTCAACGCTCATCGCTGCTCTACTCAAGATAAAGTGGAAGAATTAAAAACCTTGCTCGGAATTGTGGATTGCTTTGCTGGACATATGCTGAAATGCCGCTTATCCCCGATATAGCGGTTCACAAATTAGCAATTAAGCCGTGATGTATCACCAACAAGCAAGCCTCAGCAATGAGATTGGAGGTTGAAGAACGTGTAATTGCGTAAACCAAGAAGCTCATTGAAGCCGGTTTTATTCGAGAAGAAAAATACTGACCGGATAGCTAATATTGTCCCCGTGAAAAGAAGAATGGTCGATTCAGATTCAGATCGACTTCGTGGATTTAAACAAAGCATGTCCAAAGGATGACTTTCCGCTTCCTGTATCAGAACTGTTAGTGGATAACACTTCAAACCACGACATGTTCTCATTCATGGACGGATCGTCAGGTTACAATCAAATCAAGATGGCTCCTGAAGATGAGAAACATACCTCATTCAGGACGCCAATTGGCATATATTGCTATACAGTCATGCCTTTCGGCTTGAAGAATGCTGGAGCTACATATCAAAGGGCTATGACACGAATCTTTGACGAGTTGATTCATCAAAAAGTAGAGTGCTATGTTGATGACCTCGTTGTCAAGAGTATAGATCGCAAAGATCATCTCGATGATTTAAGGATCGTTTGAAAGAATCGTAAAATATGATCTCAAGATGAACCTCTGCGCGCCTTTGGAGTTTCTTCGGAAAGTTCCTCGGATATGTTGTGCGCCGTGGAGGGATTGAAATCGATCCCAACAAAATCAAAGCGATTGTCAAAATGCCTCCTCCAAGGAGTCTTCGTCAACTTCGCTCCATACAGGGACATCTCGCATTCATTAGAAGATTTATATCAAATCCGCGATGTCGACCCTTTGCAAAATTAATGAAGAAAGATACTCCTTTCAAGTGGGACTAAGAATGTCAAGAGGCCTTCGACAAGATCAAAAGATATCATTGAATCCACCCATTCTTGCAGCCCATCCTGGAAGCTCTTATATTGTACCAAAGACTAAGAATCTCTAGTGCTTTGTCATGAACATAATGATGAAGGAAAGGAGAATGCTCTATACTATATTAGTCGAAGACTAATAGGAGCGAAAGCGCGTTATTCTCCAATTGAGAAGCATTGTTTGACGTTAATTTTGCTGCCCAAAAGTTACGTCATTACATGTTATCTCATAAAATTACCCTTATCTCAAGGATCGATCCGTTGAAGTTCTTGATGACAAGACCAACGCTGACTGTGTCGCTGGCACGATGGGTCGTTCTTCGCTACGCTTTGATATTACATATGTTCCCAAAGCGGTGAAGGGGCAAATTCCAGATTTTCTGCCGTCATCCCATACCTGCATTCATTGCTTAACGATGATCTTCCGATGAGCAAATCATGCACATATATGAAAAGGAAAAGCAACAAATGTGGGAATTGTATTTTGATGGAGTCATTTAGATACACTCAACCCTCAAATCTTCCAAAGGCTCGTCGGTATCGCCTCATCTTGATCACACCGAGGTGGCATCGAGACATTCTTATAAATTAACTCAACCCAACCAACAACGAAGAATATGAAGCTTTGGTGTGTTTAGAGGAAGCCATTTCCATGGGAGTCTGAACTGCAAATTTATGCGATTCTCAACTCGTCATTAATCAAGTGTTGGGCCTCTTACAAAATCAACAAGCTTGACCTACTATCACAAACGAGTTCTCGAGCTTATGAAGCAAATTCCAAATGTCATTATGACTCGAGTCTCCGTGAGCTAGAATAGCAAAGGAATCGCTTAGCTAAATTAGCTAAAGAAATGGCAGTATGGATGACTAATTTACTACATACTAATTAGTGTGTGCACTCGCCGAGTCCTGAGATAAATTTAAAATCCCACCGGAAGAGGGGTCATCAAACATAAATCAAGGTGCTCATGTTGCTCCTTACACCCTTACAAATTACTTTCAAAGTCAACAAGACAAGCTCAAACCATTCGAAGAAAGACTCCAAAGCAAAACCACCACATGAAATTCTTATAGTAGAAGAGAAGGAAGACTGAGACCCTTCGTCGACTACTTCAAGGAAGGCAAATTGCCAAGTAATAAGTCGATAATGCACAACTGAGAAAAGGCTTCATTATATATGCTTATGTTGGCAATCAGATCGTAGATCCTTCGAGCGTGACGTTACGATGTTTGGGAATAGAAGAAGCCAACAAAGTAATTGTTGAAATCCATCAAGGACTTTGTGGTACACCAATCGTCCTAAAATGGCTTTCAAAATTAAAAGAATTGGATACTATTACCGCCTATGGTAAAAGATTGTATCAATCATGCCAAGAAATGCCATGAATGCCGTGTCCATGGTAACATAATTCATCGCCTCCAAATCCGCATCCAACGATAGCATCTTGGCCGCTTGAGTCGGGGACGATGTAATTGGACCAATTGATCCGCCATCATCACCGGTCACCGCTTCATCTTAGCACCACCGATTATTTCTCCAAGTTAAGCCGCACCATTTAAAGAAGTTACCAACAAGTGACTAACTTCTTTACCCACAATATCGTACAGATTTGGTGTACCACGTCAATCATTTCGATAACGGTTCACTTCAAAAGCACTAAAGTTTATAAATTTCTGATCGCATAAGATTGATTGATATTCATCAATTTATAATCCGAGAGCAAATGGTTTGAGGCATTTAATAAAACACTAGTCAAATTGCTAAAAAATTCTCACAAGAAATAAAAGGGAGTGGCATACCAAACTTGTGGAAGCTTATGGGCTTACCGACCACTTATAAACTCCTACAAAGTCTACCCCCCATGCACTAGTGTTTGGGGTCAAGCAGCTTTTGCCACTGGTTGAACTACCTTCGCCCGAAAGTAGCCATTCAACAAAATCTTACCCAAGATGAGAATGCTCGTTTCTGGATGGAAGAGCTTGATGCGACGAGGTCGCCCAAGCTCACAAAAATCTAGAAGTATATCGGCGAATGTCCGTATTCGATCATACAAGACGCCTCGAAGCTTTTCGTGAAGGAGAATTGGTCCCCAGAAGACCAATCATCCCTCATCGCAATCAGAATTTGAACCTAATTGGGAAGGACCTTTGTTATTGAAAAGGTATATCAAGGAGGAGCCTATCACTGCGGACTTCAAAGGTGAAAGACCAATGCCGCCAATCAACGGCATTTAAAGAAATATTACACATGAAAGTGTGATTGGACAAATCAATTTGAAAATCTTTATTGTCAAAAACACTTATGAAAATTTTCATTGGAAATTCTCTTGTAACACAAGAATGCATTTCAAAATAATAAAAAATCTCTAGACAGGCATTTTTTAAAGTTTTATAGTAAAGTATCGAGCCCTGTAAGACAGCCTTTCTCTCTTTGGGTTGACATCGTGTTTAGTGTCGAGATCCCCACGTGCATACTCAAAATTATATGTTCAAGTGCTCAAATTTAAAAGTCTTAATCGACCAAGAAGAAAACTTTCAAGTCTCAGAACTTCAACAAACCAAGTTGGATATACATTTATCATCCCACTTCAAATCTAAAGGCTCGAGGTGTATAAGGTCGACTCAACACGCCAAAATACGCCGAAGTCAGTTCTACTCAACACGCCACAAAGGTCGTAGTAAGAGATCCCCATCTCGTTAGCCCGAGGATAAAATCCTTCATCAATTGCTCAAGTCCACGACTCAAGTGGGTGTATAAGGTCGGATTCAACACGCCAAAATATGGCCGAGTCGCTGACAGATCTGCTTACTCAACACGCCACAAAGGCGTAGTGGATCCTCCTACTGTTAGTTCAAAGACAAGAGCATCCAAATCCCAAATCTCTCCAACTTGGTGAGTTCAAGTGACCCGACCGAGAAATTATCCCTATTGGTCGTAAGGTCATTTCTCTCTACAACAAACAAAGATATCCTTACTGAGAAGGCACTAAGCCGAAGTTTGGAATCAAATAAATGTAAAATCTCAACTCCTTCAATAAGTCTATCAAAGCAGAAAGCAAAGACCGAAGGAAATTCTTCTTCAGTAAGTCCAATAAAGCAAAAAGCAGAGGACCGAAGAAGCTATCCCAATGTTCGTGCAAAACTAAATGCCGAACTAAGGGAGATTTTGTCATCAAGATGTCCATTACATGTGCAAAGTGATCGATGACTCTTGCCATTGATCCAACACAAGCTCAAGAGCTGGGTCGCCGGCATTTATCCTTCTACAAGCCCGCAAAAGCGTAGTTAGGCGTATGTAATTTCAGATCGCCTGAATCCGAGATGATTCAGGATTTTCTCCATCAAATCCGTCAAGGCATGAAGCCAGGGTAAAAGGAGGCACAAGATGCGAATCCTCGAGATGAAGTCTTCAACAAGTCCGTCAAAGCACAAAGCACAGGATCGAAGACATTCTTATCTCACCAACTCCGTCAAGTCCGTCAAGGCACAAAGCCAGGACAGGAGGAAAATGCAAATCCCAAATTCGATGAAATCTTCAACAAGTCCACAAAGTAAAGCAGAATCAAGACATTCTCATCTCATCACCATCAAGTCCATCAAGTAAGGCCGTAAAGAGGAAAATATAAATTTCAAGTTTAGGAAGTCTTCAACAAGTCCGCAAAGCTAAAAACATAGGGTTGAAGATGCATCAAATTCTTGACAAGTTGATGATGACAAGTCAAATCATCTCCTTCATCTAGTCCATCAAGCACAAAGCATAATTAATGATACAAATACTCAACGAAGCTTGCGCTTGAACTGATAAAATGCAAATGCTTGCCCAACCCGAGAGTTATACCCACTTCTATCAAAGGGCAACGATCAGGTATTATCGAGAAGTTGTTGAAATTACAACTTCAGCGTGACATCCAAGCAAATCTCTTGGAGATCCGCAAGATCATCCCGTACAACAAACACGGTCCGCTCCATGCGCGCACCATGTTTGTTGGGGGGCATTTGTTGACCTACAACTATGTGCCACATTAAATTAAATAAATAAGGTGGATTTTAAAATCCCTTAAATCGCGATCCGAACCGATCAAATTGCTTTTAATTCGACGATACGCAATGCGCCAAAAAACATTAAAATGAATTAATCAAAAAATTTTGAATCAATTAAGGATCGATCGGATAATTAAAATCAAATTATCATGAAATTGTGCATATCAAGTCGGAAGCCCGACGACGCCTAAACGACTCGCAAAACAAATCGCGTCGCCGCCAAATGTCGAAAACCTATCAAACGACACCCGCGTCAATTCGCAAAGTGTGCGAACATCGCCAATTCAATGCGACGTCGCATAATTTAGACCTAATTTCATCCGACGCCGCCGTATTGCAACAGCCTCGATCATTAAATTGATCGCTGGCGCATACAAACAACTTAAATTGACACCTATATCAGGGTTTGTCAGTAACAAAATAAATATTTTAAAAAAAAAATTAAAACGACTAATAGCCTTAATCTCTTAATTTAAAATCCTCTAATTCTACCTAACTCCGCTCCTTCGACCAATCGAGGAGTCATGCTAGTGGGGAACGTTGACCTCATTCGACGATTTCTTCGACATTTCTCTCGTTTCCTTCTCCTAAGCTCCTCTTCTCTTCCTCCTCACGCTTCGCCGCTCGACTTCTCCTTTCCTCTGCTCAGCCTTCCTCTCTCTCCGCTTCCTCGACTTCTGAGACGGCCCTCCTCTGACGAAGAACTCTTCTTTCCTTCGCTTTCTCCTCTCACGATTCTTCCTTCCTCTCCTCCTCACACGACAAGAAGAAGAAGGGATCCTTAAATTAACCTCAACCAAAACCCCTTTTTCCTCCTTTCCTCTTAGCATTCAAACCTGTGTTGTTTCTCTCTAACCCAAGTTTGTTTTATGCATTTGAGCTTCTTTGAAGTTAGGGTTTCAATATGCTATATCTTATGCTTGGGATTATGCTAAGAGTTTGATTTGGGATGATGTATGGCCCAAATCTCATTTTATTCTATTATCTCTGATTTTATGGTGTTTATCTTGTCGAAAATGCTTTGGGATAATGTATGGCCCAACCATTTTTCTCCTTGTTGCTTCCTATAGATTTCATTTGTTCATCTTGCTCAAAATTGATTTCTAGGAGAAATGGTACATATTATGCCTCTTGCACATGATTGGATTGAAATCTAAAATTAAAAGAGGGTTTTCAAATTATTGCATGGCTTAAAAGGCCCTAATATCATGATGCTTGCTATGTTCTATGGATATCTATGCATTTATCTTTAAACTGGAAGTTGTATTGTTTCATTAGTTAGTAAGTATGTTGTTTGCTTTTCTCATGTGGGAAAATGGCTGAAATTGGTTTTACCTAAGAGGAAATTAGATCATCTTGTTATCTAAGGGCATGATACATGGAAATCATTTTTTACCTAAGGGGAGATCCATTGATTGGCTTTTCTAAAGGGATAATGCATGCTGAAAATATTTTTATTAGAGGGAAATTGAATCATTTGTTCTAATGTGTGGATACATGTTGAAAGTATTTATGAAAGGGAAAGCTATTAACTTGTCATGAGGCATGAATTTGCTTGAAATTTATTTTTTTTAAGGGGAATCAATCATCTTGCTATTTATGGGTAAAATACTTGTTGAAAATATTCTAAAAATCAATCATTTGTTATTTGATGAGTATAAGGCTTCTAAACTTTCTTATCTAAGGGAAGAAATCAATTAGTTCGCTTGATGAGATATAATGCTCTCCATGAATTCATGCTTCATGTTTCAATTTATTTCATATGAAGGGAATTATATGCATCATATTTCATATGCAAGTTGAAGAAAGAGGAAGAAGGTCGATTGACTTTGTTAGCTTTTTGTTTTCCTCTTTTGTGATCACTAAGTCATAGCCTTTGAAGTGCAATTGAAATGTGGCTTTCAAGTGTTTAAAGCTTTCATTTTTTTATGCTTAGTTTCATTAAAGTTGCATCTTGCCTAGTTGTTCATACTTTACTCAAAAGCAATTTCCATGTCTCTATCTTGCATTAAAACAATTATATGTTCTGTCCATGAGTATTTGAGGTTGAATCATGCGAGATACATTGTTCTATGCCTTTTTCTTGCTCTTGAATTATGAGAGTGAAATGGTGATGAAAATGCAATGCTCATAAAATGTCTTGTTTAAGTATATGCAAAAAACGCTCATATGTAAATGCTAGTTTTAAATTTTAGGATATAAGCATTCCACCATGTTTTCCTGGTAGGAAATGCTATGCTATCAATTCGCTGTGTCTCACGACATACACCTATACATGTCTTTCTTGACATGGTCTCTCATGGCAACACTTGGGGAAGAGGAGGTCAGTTGTAAATTTTGATGCTCCTAATCAAATTTATTGCAGGCAGCTTTCTTTTTGTTTATATGCAAATGTGAGCTTTAAATTTATGATATAAGTACCTACCATGTTCTCCAACATGGTAGGGAAATGTTATGCTATCAAAATTTCGGCCGTGGTGTCTCACGACATACACCCATACATGTCTTTCACATGGTGGGTGCAGCCTTCATGGCAACCCCAACTTGGGGGGAAGAGTCGGAGCTTTTTAAATTTTGATGCTAATCAAATGTTTATGCAGTGCCTTTCCTTTTATTTATATGCAAATGAGAGCTTTAAATTTATGATAATACCTACCATGTTCTCCAACATGGTAGGAATGTTATGCTATCAAAATTACTGCTCTAACATACACCTATACACTTCTTCTGACATGGTGGGCCCGCTCATGGCAACCCCACTTGGGGGGGAAGACGAGGTTGTAAATTTTGATTATTTGTTATAAGTATCTGCTCACATTGTTCCAATGCGTGGAAACTGATAGTAATTGCTCATGCTTGTTCCAACGCGGAAATCTGTTATATTTTGCTCACGCTGTTCCAACGTGGCAAGGAAATGTCGGTCAGAACCCATACACTTTCGCATGGTGGGTAAATATTCGCTGGTCTCAATACACCTACCATACACGCCTTTCTGGCGGGAAGACCTAGGTAGCCCCTATGTGGGATGACGCCGGAGGTCATAAATTTTCAAAATAAAAGTTGAAATGTCATATAAATGCTTATACTTTAATTTCATATACATGTGAAATTTATTGCCCATAAGAGACCTCACATTGTTCCAATGCTAAATCAGGATAAGTTTGCTCACGCTTGTTCCAACGGCAAGGAAATGTCTATAACCCATACACACCTTTCGCAGGTAAATCTTTAGTGTCTCACATTACCTACCATACACTTTCTTGGCGTAAGACCTACCCCTCAAGTATCTATGGGATGACGGAGGTCACAAATTTTCTTAAAAAAAAGATGATAAAAAAAGAAAGGATGAAATGCTTAGGTTCACATGTTGGCTTAAAGTGCTTCTTTAGGTTATATATGAATACTCATACCTCCTCTACTTTACTTGTCATTCACCGCGATTTACATACATAAATGAGATATAGTGAAGACTTGAAGCAAAATACATATGAAATAAACTAAATCTACCATATAACTTGACATATATCAAGAAGATAAAAAAATTGTTGAGTTAGAAAAGAAACTCACAAGTATGTGTGGCACACCTTAATCCTCCTTGCAAGGTTGAAAGAACTTAAACTTGTGGCTGGGGGAGAAGAGAGAGTAGAAAATGTAAGATTTGTAAAGGAAACCCCTCCTATTTATAGGCTTTGGCCCTTTCCTTTGCCATCTACTCTATGGAATCGACATGCTTGTCATAAATTGCATGCAAGGGAACTATCTAAGGTGATGCCACTTGTCATGTTGCATGCACATGCATGGACATGTGGCATGCCTGCATCCTTATCCCTTTGAAAAGGAAAGTAAAGTCTTTGCCATACCTCTTTAATAAATTTAATGAGTTTGTGTCCCCACTTGCCATGAGCTTGCATGTGAGGGAGGTGGATTTTAATTAATCCACTTGCTTTTAAATGAAATATGACAACTACTCATATTTTTATTCTCCCCTTATCAAGAGAAATAAATTTTGATATAGATCATATGGGCCTCTAAATCAATTATTTTAGCCCTTTATGTTGGCTGATTTATACATAGAGAGGGCTATTAGCCTAAATCAAATTGTCTGCCTATTTTATTACCTTATTTATGATCATGTGGGCCTAATTATTTTCAGCCTTTATGTCTGATTTACATATAGAGAGGGCTATTAGCCTAAATCAAATGCTTTGTTTTAGGCCCATTATTTATGATCATATGGGCCTCTAAATCAATTATTTTCAGCCCTTTATGTTGGCGATTTGACATAGAGAGCTATTTTAAATCAAATTGTCTAAGCTATTTTACCCATTACCTTATTTATGATCATATGGGCCTCTAAATCAATTATTTTCAGCCATTTATGTTGGCTGATTTGCAACATAAAGAAAGGGTTTTTAGCCCAAATCAAATGCCTAAACTCATTCTAAGCCCATCACTTGGTGATTGATCATATGGACCTTCAAAAATAATTATTTCAGCCCCTTTATGTTGGCTGATTTGTAACATAAAGAGAATTTGTGGCCCAAAACAAATGCCTATTTCTATTTTGGGTCTATCACCATATTTGATCAAATATTTCCAAAATAATTTATTTCAGCCCTATACCCTTTTGATTGACATTGGCCAAAATAATATGCATATCATATTTCCAAAGAACAGATACATCTTCCTGCTTGGTTCTGACCGTCCCGTTAACAAACCTAAAATCAGATTAAAACTAATGCTTGCATTATAATCATGTCAAATACTAAGAACAAAACACTTCCTGTTTGGTCTTGACCCTTAACAAAATCTAAAATCCCATATCAAACTAATGCTTGCATTACAATCATGTCAAATAAGAACAATGCTACACTTCCTTTGGTCTTGGACCGTCCCGTTAACAAAAACTCAAAATCAAAATTTGACATCAAGCTTCAACATTAGACATCTTAATGTCCATGCAATTTTCAAAGAATGATATTCATATGCATGTTGAGTAAATACTAAGTCAATACAAAAGAACAGATGTTATATCATCCCTTTGGTCGACTGATCCGGTTAACAAAACCTAAAAATGTGATATTATAAGAATTTCAAATTAATAATATCCGAAGTTAATTCGTCATATAATACAAGACATGAACCAACAACATAGCTTCTAAAATTCAAATTCTGAAGAAAAGTCCCAAACCCGATCTATGTTCAAACTAGAGTGGACAAGGTTTTGAAGGATTATACTTCTGAGATAATGAATTTAGACGATCCTCAGAGAAAACCTGAAAGTAGACAAGGTCTATCAATATATTAACCCTGATCGAGAAGGGTAATTATAATTAAAATTTCAATGATAAATGATCATATATTCAAAAAAATCAATCATAAAATGATCAAAATTCAAAGAAAATAACACACAAGGAAATAAAAAAAATGAAATTAATTATTTAAATTAAAACTAAAATAAAAAAAAATTAATCCACCCCTCCGCAATTGTTTGTCTTCTGGTGACAAATTAAGAAAATTTTTGCTCACAAAGAGCCAATGTCAAATTAAATACATAATTACTTTCACACTCAAATATTCCTAAAGCCCGTAAGGACGTGGCCTGTCCTCTGTTCTCTGAGTGATATGGCACCACATAAATATTTAACTGCCTAATGGTTCGCCACGATATGGCACCACTAAATTACCACGCATACTCAGATGTTCCCCAACGCTTTGCTCTTTGATGTGAAATGTAGAATGTATTTGGTTGGGCAAAAGCCCTATGTTAGCTAAGGTTGACTTATATTTGTCCCTTAGACAAACTCCACCCGTGTCTACAAGGACACCTTGGACGACGAACCCATGTGTTGCCGACAAGGATCCTTCTCAGTTGGGTCGACTACCTCCTCGACTAATCCGGGACACATGATGAACCATGGGATCTTGATCTAGCCATCGCTCCCCCACAAAAAAGTTTTAAGTTAAAATAATAATTTCATAAGTTCTAAACTCCACTCACCGCAATTATATACTCGTTTTTAACCATTCATTGACTAGCCTTAATCGAAAGTGCTCTCTCAAGATTGGGAGGGTAATTAACTATAGGCTTGCTTTATAGAAACCCTGAACCGATATAAAAAAGTTCTCACCAAATGAGAACGAAATCTCGTAGTGTCTTATCTATTCATCTCGCCTTTCCTCAAATTATCACCAACACTTAAACAACTCTTTCTTTCCTTTTTATCAAAGATGTATAATTTTCGATCCCACAACCTTCTTCTATTATGATTCGACCGATAATATTTTTCTAATTACATGCATTAGGCATAAATTGCATTCATATGAACTAAATGAATCTTGAGTCAAAATTTATTAAAATTTGAAAAATGTGCATTAGTTAGGTGCATCTTCATACCTTACATGATCTTAGGGATTAGGGAGTAACTCTAAGTTCATAGATTTCTTTCCTAAATGCAAGAGCCTAGCCATCTTACTTATGACTTAGTCTCATGATTTTAAAATGCTTAGGTGGTGTTATGCCTTCTCCGTGTGTGTAAGTCCAAAAGAGTCGTGATATGTTAGTTCCCTCAAGTAAGGAGAATGGCCAATGATTCTCAAGAATAGGTGAACATCTAATGTGTCAAGAACCTTTAGATCGCTCAAGCATCCTTAAGAATAAGTCTTCAACCCTAGGCATTTCTCAAATTGTCGCTAAAATTTAAGTAGATTTCTAAAAAAATGACAACTTGAAATCTAAAATTAAATCTCAAATTTGAAGCCCAATCATAGGATAGTTGAAATGTATACTAGGCATCCTAGTATCAATAGGCATTTCTTACACTTTTTCATTTGACTCTTAAAAATAACTCTCTCTAATTTGAACCTCTCCCAATTGAATTTCTCAAAAATCATTCCTTTGAAAGCTACCTTAGTAGTCTTTAGGAATAACCACTTATTTCTTTAATGAGTATTCTTAGGAAGAGACCCTTCATGTAATTAACTATAGGCTTGCCTTTATAGAGAACCATGATCCTAGGATAAAATTGACCCTATTCTACTTTCCATGTGTTGAAAAATACTCTACAAAAAACCCATTAGCCTTAGTCTTTTATTGAAATGATTGAATCCATTATAGGAAAGCATGTTTATCTTTGAGATAATATATTATTCCTTAATGTCATATTTGATCATCTAAATAAAATTTCTAAACTCTAGTCATTTCTTTTCTCTATTTCGAAAAAAAGAACCAACAACGCAAATGAGGACACGCCATGTCCTACTGGAGAGATTGATTGAGAGAACATAGTAGAATACTTGATTTGACATTGGCTCCTTTGTGAGCTAGAGTTTTCTTTGTTTCATAAACCTTATGGAAGATGGATGGATTGAGTTTGATTTAAGCTTTTAGTGATAGATTTCATTTGAGCAATTTTTAGAGATTGATATTTAATTTGATTTAGAAAATTGATTAATTGGAATATGTTTAAGAGCTATAGATCCCGCCAACTCGCGCGCTTAGAGAATTAGATCTACCGCCACCACAAAATTAGTTTTGAGATATTTCACTGATTTGAAACTCTTATTATATATTTTTTTAGGTTTTGTTAACCCGGACTCAGTCCTAAGACTAAACAGGGAAGCAACCCGCACAACATCATCAGACACTTGAATTTCAGCATTCAGCATAATGTCGGGGCTCATGCGGGTATTTATAGCTTAGCTAATTTCATCTAATTAATGAAACCATTGATTTTGAAAATCATGGTTAGGATGAAATTCTTGATTTTGGTTAAAGGAAGCCTTATGATTGATTTATAGAATTGGATTTAGTATCGCTTTTGTCTACCAATGAGTTGCCAAAGGCAAGGTGATAAATTGATCTAATATCTTTTTAGATTTTTTAGATTAATATTTAATTGATTCCAATTTAGCATGCACAGCATTTTCAGATATTAAAATTTGCACTTTAAATCTCTATGTCCAAGCACTTGTGAATTTATAGCTTAGGTAATTTCACTCAAGATTTCATTGATTTTGAAAATCATAATTAGAAGAAAATTCCTTAATTTTTTTTATTAAAGAAAGCTCTTCATTCAGATTTAGTTTAGTTTAGTGTCACCTTTGTCTCCTGCACAAAGAATTGCAGATCCAGTGGCAAAGTAGGCGTTTCGATTTAGATTGTAGTTTAAAACATTACTTGCACTTAGTTTACTTGTTGAGTTTTTTGTAATTCTCCCAATTTGATTATGTTCAATCTACATCACTTTTGATAAGTTATACCGATTTCAGTGTTTATTGCTTTAGCCCTACTTATACTTATTAGCTAGCATAGTAATCACCTCCATATTCGTATAAGAGTTATTAAACCCAATTTGGATTCATCCCTAGACTTTAAGTTTATTGTAAGTTTGTTATGACTTTACCAATAGTCTCCCTCCAAATTTTGATTAAAGCTTGTTTAATTCTGAGGAATTTGCAAGAAAAGAGAACTCATTTTATTGCTTTAATTTAAGCGGTAGAGATTTGCAATTAGAGTTTGTGAGTTTAACCTTAGCTTCCCCAAATTTTACTTGCATTTTAAATGAGTGTTACATTTTTAAAAAAAAAATTTTTTTTTAAATGCTCCCCTCTTTTTTTTATTTGACGCTTTTAGTTTAAAATTAGTTATAGGTTTCCTTACCTAGCATTCATAAGTCAGTTCATTTCACTCTCCCCTTTTCTAAGTCAAAAGATTTGATGCAATTTTATAAGATCATCCCCATGTGCATAGTTTTTATTTACGCCTCTAATGGTGTCTACACAGATAATTTTCATCTCAGCCCTCTTGAACAATGAGGTCTTCAAACCTACAGAAATAAGCATATATATATATATATATATACCAAATTTTCGATGCATTTTCGACAATGCGACAAAAAAAGAACGATTAGGTATGCAATGTAAGCCAAGGAGTGCAACGCCAAAAATCGAAAGAAGAATTTGCCTCTTGACAATGTTCTTTCCCAATTTACATTGAAGCGAAGG
This sequence comes from Cymbidium sinense, assembly GCA_021442155.1. Lineage (NCBI taxonomy): Eukaryota > Viridiplantae > Streptophyta > Magnoliopsida > Asparagales > Orchidaceae > Cymbidium > Cymbidium sinense. The sequence goes on along the minus strand of JAKCPB010000689.1, from coordinate 14,018 downwards.
TGGGAAGGCTAAAGTGAGGAATGCGACGTCGAAAATCGAAAGAAGAATTCGCCTCTTGACGATGTTCTTCCCCCGATTACGGTGAAGCAAAAACTGGAAGGCTATGGGGAGTGCCAGCTAGAAATTGAAAGAAGAATTCACTTGTTGATGATGTTCATCCACCGATTACGACGTAGTGAAAATTGGAAAGCTAAAGTGAGGGGTGTGATGTCGAAAATCGAAAGAAGAATTCACCCTTTGATGATGTTCTTCCCTGATTTGTGGTGAAGCGAAGAGTGGAAGGGATGGAAGTAGAGGTGATGCTAGTGGGCTGGAAAGGAGGTTGACGTCGGAATTGGTTGGAACATCTTATGACAAGGTTGGTTGCTTTGGTTCATGGGTGTAGTGGAAAGGGTTTGAGTGGTTTTACACGGAGGCACGAAAAAGAGTCAGGGAACGGGCGACCACATGTTTTGGCTAGAGCAACAGACTGGTTTTATGATTCAACAAAAGCCATGGATTCAATGGAGGTGGAACCAGAGCATGATTTGCAAATGGAGTCGACGGGTCGATCAAGAGAATGTCGCGATGGATTCAAGGAGAATCACGAGTTTGAAATGGAGCACTGAAGAACAAATCCGAGAGTTGTAAAGTGTGGGAATGGCGATGATGGCTGAGATGACAAACACAAAAAATGGCAATGATGCAGATTAGCGGAGCTAGGAATAGGGGAAATTGAGAGAACCGAAGAAAGATTACCTATTTTTTTTTCATTTCTGACGAGAGAGAGGGAAGGAGAGAGGAGAATGGGAAGGAAAATGAGGAGGGCTGAAAAATGGAACCGCTTCTGGAAAATGGAGGGAGCCTTTTTTTGTCTTTCTTTTTTTTATTAGAGAAATGGGAGAATGGTTCGAGGTAATAATTTAGGAATTTTTAATAAATTTTAAATTTATTAAATAGTTTTATTGTTGATTACATGCCGACAAATACACATAGTCAATATATATATATATATATATCAATATAAGGTAATTTGGTTGTTCTGAATGCATAGTCCATTTTATGATCGGAGGTTTATTTAGTTGAGACACCAAATTGAGTCCATTTTAGCTCAAAATGTGTGTCATCATTTTGATCGCCGATTTTCATGACGTAAATTGAGTGCAAACAATCTTACTTGATAGATTTTGGTGTTTTGAAGTCAATGACATGATCAATTTTGCAAACAAAGGTCATTTGATCCTCATCGGTACTTCTTGAACTCAATACACATGCAGATGCATTGATGACTTGAGTGCTTGATTAGTTGATCATCAAGTCATGCAATATGTATATCCTGACCAATTTTGATGTTCTTAATGCAATGGAGAAGTTTGTTCATCGATCGAAGGTTATTTTGACCATTTTTAGTGACGTTCACTGCATTTTGAGCCTCAATTTACGCACTGTCGCTTCCGAAGTCCGTCGAATTCGATTTGTAGGCTTGACTTGATTTATGTCACACATATGGAGGTCAACAATTCTGTAAGTGCTTTTCACCTCCTTTTTTTTACTTTTTGTGTTTGATGTATGTTATTTTCCCTCCCCCTTTTTGTTGTTTGGAGTTTTTAATTTGAATTTTAGCTTTAGGTTTCCTTGCTTAATGTTCTTAAGTTGATTCTTTTATTTTTCATTTTTTTTAAGTCAAAAGATTTTGGCAAAATTTTGGCAGCATTTCGGCTAGAGGAGCGACATCTAATGGATGTTGGCTTACTCGGTATGCCCTAATGAGTGTCGAGAGCGGTGTCTTGCGACACTGCAACCGATTTTTTATCTCATCGCGCCCTAATGAGCACAAGACCTTCAAACAGCAAAAAACACAAGTATATATATATATATATATATATATATATATATATATATATATATATATATATATATATATATACATTATCCCACTAATTTTAATTTTTACAATTACAATGTTGAAAAAGGGTGGTGGCGATCTGAAATCAAGAGAGGAACCCAGCGTGTTCCTCTCTTGTGAAATGGAAAGGTCAAAATGGGAGACGTCAAAACGGAGAAGAACCACTGATGATGTTCTTCTCAGATGATGAAGAAAATTGGAAGGGTAATGCAAGGTCGAAAATCAAGAAGAACCCATCTAATGATGATGTTCTTCTCGGTTCAAAGAGTCTAAAACAAAGTAGGAAATTCAGATTTGAAAAAAAAAGGGAGAAATTTTGAATTGAGAAATGCTGGGAAAATGAAATTTCGGATTAGCTTTGTGAGGGAAAGAGGAAGATATTTTTGAGTTTTGAGGGAAAGAAAGAAGAAAGAAGAAGGAGAAGAAGAATCATTTTAGTTTGGAGAAATAGGAAATGATTTTAATAGGAGAATGGGAAAAAAAATGGAAAGAGAAGAAAAAAATCTGCTTTTTCATTTTGAATGAGGGATCAGAGAAGATAATGCCTAATTTTCAGATATGAGCTTTCATTTGGTTGGGATGAGAGGAAGAAAAGGAGAAAGGGAGAAACAGTTAAGGATCGAGCATGCGTTCGATCATGTGAGGAGGAGAGCGATTCCATGCATGGAGAGTTGTTCGCTTGGCATGATCCGAAGTGAAGGAGGAGGAGTCATGTGGAAGAATAGGGAAGGAAGAATGGTCGTGGTGGCAACCTTGGGTCCATTAGAGTGGAGTTAGGGCCTTAAGGTTATATTAGGATTTTAAATTGAGTAGTCAACTTTAATGTGAATTTTGTGATGACATGATTAGATAATTAATATATATGTCGATATAAGGTTATTCCGATGTTCTAAACATAATGGAGCAGTTTGTTTCACAATTAGAGGCCGTTTGGTTTGAGACGGCGTCAAATTGAGTCAATTTTAGCTCAAAATGCACGCTATCATTTCTGATCACTTGATTTTCATGCAGACTGGCCCGAATTGAGTGCGAACAGTCTTATTTTATAGATTTGGCTAATGTTGGTGTCTCTTGACCTCGGTATACGTCCAAGCGTGTTGATGACTTGATCGGTTGATCATCAAGTTGTGCAATATTTATGTTCTGACCAGTTTCGACGTTCTGAACATGATGGTGAAATCCGCTCATCAATTGGAGGTCATTTGGGTTGAGTTTGGTGAAGCACTATGTATTTCAGCCTCGATTTCCACACTATCATTTATGATTATTCGACATATGTACAGATTCATCTGAATTGAGTGCGGATAGTCTCATTTGATAGTTTTCGATATTTTAAAGCTGACGGCAAGATCAATTTCATGAACATAGGTCATTTGGACATCGTTGGAACTTCTCTACTCTGATATGTGCGTCGACCCATTGATAGCTCGTTCGCTTGATCAGTTGATCTTTAGATTATAAAATATTTATATTCTGGTCAAATTTGATGTTCTAAACATGGAGATGATGTCCGTTCATTGATTGGAGGTCATTTGGACTATTTTGTTATCATATATTTTGAGCCCCATTTGCACTATCACCTCAAGTCCGTCAATTCTTGTGACTCAACTTATGACACATATATGGAGGTCAACAATTTATTTTAATTTTTTTTTTCTTTGCAAATTTTGATCAGATATGTATTTCCTTGAAATGTGACTTTTTTTATCTTTTCTAGCCCTTATTATTTTTTTTTTTTGGGACATCTGAATTTATTAGAACTCACACACGTGTGAGGACTTGAACCAAGATCTCTTGGTTAAAAGTCAAAGCTCTCAACCACTAGGCTAAGGTGCCTTACACAACTCTTATTTTTTAACACAGAGGATAATGATTTTAACTTTTAATATCAAATTTCTTCATCTCTCTCTCTCTCTCTCTCTCTCTCTCTCTCTCTCTTCTCTTATGAGTTTATTTCTGCTTATAGTTCTCTTCATTGATTAAGATTATATGTTATTTTTCTCCTAATATTGCTTTTTATTTAATAAGAAGACTTTGTTCATGCTATTAGTTTAAGAGTTATGAATATAAATTATTTTTAAAGCAGGAAAAAATGAGTGCAATATTAGGATTTTTGCTTTTAAACAATAGGTCATTATAGATATCTATTGGTACATTTTCTTTTAATTTTTTGGCTGCAAAACATTAATATCACATGTTCTTATGATCGAACTCGTGATGATTTATCTAATTGCCAAAATTATTTGTTGATTCCAACTATCCTAAGAAAATAGAATATTCATTGTAACTCTTAGCTAGTTCTACAAATATGCAATTTTTTTATGAGTAAAGAATCTCCAGACTCTAAAATTTATAAAAAATACTTAATAGATTCTCACTACAAGAAAAAATAATTTGTGAAGAAAATTTTAGGTTAGCATTTTTTTTCTTAAAATTTAAGGGAGATTAGATATAAATTCTCAAACTAGCCAAAAGATATATATATTCTTGTCATATATAAAAACACTCTCTTGCATAGTTTAAAAACCATCTCGAGTTAAAATTTTAAGAACTTTTTTATCCAAGTTTTTTTTTTCTAATTGCAATTAATAACCTTATTCCCTTCTATGTTAAGTTGATGGTAAAGTGGCAAAATCAATAATGATCCAAGTTTGTATTATAATTAATTTTATGTGTTGAATATCTAAATATTTAATTAATTATCATAGATAAGTACTTTAGCTCCAAATTAATCTAAAACAAATTCTATTATTAAAAATGCACATATCTAAACTATATGAATAATGAATGATGAAAGTGTTACTCTTTTAGTAAAATAGATATTAACTAGTATTCCAACTATGACAAAAAATCATGATGGAAATCAAACATTTTTGCTTCTGAAATGTGTTATATATCTTGCATCATATTTAAAAATTGCTTACCTTGTCTAATTTTGCTTAGTTTATAATGGAATCCACATTTGATTAATATTGAAATTCGAGTTATTTAGTATTAGTATTGTATTTAACTAGTATTCATGTTAATCATTAGCAAAAGAATTCTTATTGTTTATTTGAAGATCGAAATTCTTCTGCTTATATTTTCCTTCAATTTTGCTAAATCATATTATAGTTTATACTAAATTTGCAGCAACTCCACTACGAAATGGCAAAAGCAAGGAATGAGACTGATAGGCTTCAGGCTATGATTAAGCATCTTACTGGGGAAGACTTAAATGGCTTAACTATTAACGATCTCAACCAACTAGAAGAGCAACTTGAGTTCTCGGTTGCTAAGGTTTGCACACGCGTGGTAATCACTTTTCTTATTACAAATTTTAATTCCAATAATTTATGCAGAGAAAATTACTATATATATATATATATATATATATATATATATATATCTAGAAAAATAAAATTTACATCTACCTAACACTATATGTGATTATTCTTGTGATTATTCTTGTGAAAATAATTTAAACTAAGATTTTGGTTAATTTATCATTGGAATGTACTTCATTAAACACTTGAAATAGAAATATATCTAGAATTTCCATATCCAATCCAAAATGTATCCTCTATTGACATTGGTCATTTTTAATTTTTGTTCACTTGGCACATTTTCAAGCCATATCCCTTGCACACTCTTTTGAATCATCGAAAGCTAGCAATTGATATAAAATAAATAAATGAAGAGTTGTTATAGTTCTCTCAATTGATGACTATTTCTTGTTTCAAGTTTAACACTTTTCAATATGATAATGTGAGAAAATTATTATAAAATAAATTTTATTCCCTCATGAACTACATTTTTTAATCCCTCTTGTTGTTAAAACACGAATGGTGGAACCCTCTTTAATTCATATTAATCTAGATTTATCCATCTTTTATCTCTACATAAGTCAATTTTATAGAAAGTTAGGTAGGCTTCATAGAAATCTCTCTTTCTCTTTATGTAGGCATTGCACCTTTTTTATGTTCAAATGATATATATATGCTGCTAATTAAACATATTTTTGCATGAATTCAATAAAAATTTTAACTTGCTCAACTATGTGATATTTCAACATTAGAATCTTTTATATTGATCATATATATATATATATATATATATATATATATATATATATATATATATATATATATATATATATATATATATATATATATATATATATATATATATATATATATATATATATTTTCACACTAAGATCTTATAAAATTATATTTTCATTGAAGGAGTTCACGAAAATTAATTTGAATGTCTAAAAAATGAGTAATTACATGAACATATATGAAAATATGTAATATTGACATACAATGTAAGCTATTTTGTAACAGCATCAGCTCCTCCATCAACAACTTGAGAACCTCTACTGAACAGTAAATAATCATATCTCATCTATTATGGCCATTTTGCTTCTACATGATATTTTAATTGATCAATCAAAACTCTAACATATTACATGCATGTTATGTTAAATAGGAGCACATATTAGAGGAGCAGAATAATTGTTTAAACGGAGCAGTAAGCTCAGAATAAATTAATATATTTGTGAATTTGAATAATTAACCACTTTTTATTGATTTTATTATTTTTAAAATTTCCCATTAAGCTAAATCCATTACTTTGATTTTTAGATTATGTCTCAACATCAAGAGGTGATGGAGAAACAACATATGGAAGAGGATCATAAGTTAAGGGAGATGGGTTTTCTAGAGCCTGTCGGTCAATATCCCAATGATCGTAGAAGTTTATTTCAATTGGGCACACAAATGCATCTATTTCAATTGCAACCTACCCTACTAAGAGGCTAAACTTGATGGCCCTAGACTACAAATCTAGTAATTATTAACTCAATTTTACTTATCTTTAATAGCTCTTCTTTTTTATTTTTTAATAGAGAAATTATTAGATGATCCTATAAAGATCTTTTTTATTATAAATTGTGTCCAGTATAATGATATTACATAATGATCAATTACATAAATAAAAATAAAAAAGGTCAAAGTAATCTAAGTAAATTTTAGTGAAGATATTTCCTTTGATTAGTAGGCAAGAGGCAAGTTAAATATAAGAAATAAATGCTACCTATAAGTCAGTAGAAAGTTAGTGAAATCTAGTTTGAAGAATGTCACCATTTAACTTAAATCTATGCGATAATTTTGAAAATAAAGAGTATACCATTCAATTTAGACATAATTGATTAAAGGCTAGTTAATTTCTTAAGATATATACATACATACATACATACATACATACATACATACATATGTATATATACATATATATATATATATATATATATATATATATATATATATATATATATATATATATATATATATAATAACATTGAATATTTACTCACAAAATTTGATAAAGGACATCCAAGAAATATTTTTGAGGCCTTTTTTTATGAATAATAATTCCTCATTGCTTTTTTCTCCAAAGTTTTATATAGTATTCTAGCAACCTAATTAGTTATAGCTATTAGCTGTCAAAGAATTAAAAATTTTGTGGACTCAATTTTTTGTAAATTACTTACTAATAAAGTTTGTCATAATTAGGACAATACAAGTGAAGTTATTTTTTCTTTTAAATATGAGATCTTAAATGTTATTTCATTCCCTTTTTTTTTTTTTTTTTTTGTTGCACAGTCTCAATTTCAAGGAAAAAGCCATGGAAGCCCCTTAGAAGAATCCCATGCAAGCATGCAAAGAACCTCTTGTGTGTGTGTTTGTGTATATGTATATATATATATATATATATATATATATATATATATATATATATAATGTATATATATATATATATATAATATAAAATAATAAAATATTTTTTAAGACCCTTTTAAGTAATTTTTAATTTTTTACTATGTGTTTAAGGATCCATAATTGCTTGCTTCTGGTTGATTGAAATTAAACATTATTGTGAATATTTGATTGAATTTATGGTTTAGATATTAAGTGGTGTTAAAAAATTTGGTGCTTTACACAAGACAAGGAGTCACCATTAATTTAAATGTATTGCATATTTTGTCCTTAAAACAACAAATTAAAATTTATTAGAAACTTGCCCTTATAATCTATATTAATTATAATTACTTATAATTGTAAGTTTTTATAATTTCTCTTATTTAACAAATAATTAATATATTATTATTATTATTATTATTATTATATTAATATGTCATGAATTAGAGGAAATATGCTTAAATAAGTAAGAATATTAATTATATAAACTTTTTCCATGGGTAATCTGTAAATGGATGGCTTGTAAAAAGGTTCACAGGTCTTTTCCAAAAAAAAAAGGTTCACAAGTCAGAATGAGGAAGACTGTTTAGCCTCAAATTGACAAATTTAATATAAAAAAATCACTTTTGTCATGTTCGTACTTAAACCCACCCATTAATCTTCCTACAATAAAATTAAAAAATAAATTTCTCCCAAAAAAAATAAAAAAATAAACTATTTTAAGCCATCACTGTTTTCAGCCTTTCTCCTTCAAATCTTCTTTATTAAATATTTCAAGATATTTTGTCCTGTAAGGATAGTTATGTAACAAATGGTCCAAGTGAGAACTGATGAGCTTGCAACTCAGCATTTCTTCTTTCTCCCCTCATGGTTAGCTTGATTCGATGAAGAAGCTTAGCATTGTGCCTTCCCAATGGTTCAACTAAGTGGTTGGAATTACAAGCATGATTGAAACTTTCTATCCATTGATGGTTCTTTTCATCATTAGAATGACCCAATCTTTTGAATAGAAAGGTTCTCTTTTGAGAAATCTCAGTAGTAGTAACGACCATTCTAGTTGTCCTCCTCCTCTGCACAAGTGCGCATGTACAATATCCAGGTGCTTCAAGTAGAGGATTATTTGCAGCAGCGATAGCTGGAAAGTTTACACTACCAAATTAGATGATAGCTCCAACATCTCTAGTATTGATTACAACATTAGCTAGATGGTTGTTGGCTCCACAACCTAGCTTCATGATGAACTGTGTGCTCTAAAGATCCATTAATATGGAGCAAAATTAGTCATAAGATTAAATTTAATTTCATTAATGATTGATTTTAAATTTCAATTTTATCATGCTCCACGCTACTATAGCTCAAATTAGACTAGCCAAAGATGGAAAGAGAACCTATCCCTGAGCCAAAATCTATGGGCTCGAAAATTCACCACCTCTTGACAATTTGAGAGTATTGATTCAATGTCGTTTTAGAAGCGGATGGAATAGTAGATAAGAACTACCTAAAGATTTCATCCTCATTTTGTGAGGACTTTAGAACTGGTTCCATATTTCCTATAGGCGCAAGCCCCTATAGTTAATTACCCCTCTCAATGCTGAAAGAGAACTTTCGATTAACGCTAGTCATTAGATCGCTTAATATGTAGCATATAGTAGCAACATATGGAGTTTAAAATTTATGATTTAAAATTTATGAAGTTCACCATTATTTAACTTAAAGCATATGATTGGTGGAATGATGACATGTCCAATCTAGATCACATGGTTTCGTCATCCCAGGGTGTCGTGGTCCCTAGTCTACTTAGTCGAGGAGGTAGTAGACCCAACTTGGATCCTTATTCAACACATGGGTTACGTCATCCAAGAAATCCTTGTAGACCTGGGGTGGTGTTTGTCCAAGGAGACAATCTTAAGTCCACCTTAGCTGACAAAATGGCTTTGTACTTATCAAATATACCCTATGATTCATAACTTAAAGTGTCAAGCCATTGGGGAACATATAGTCATACCGCTAATATAATGGTGTCATTTGGTGGCAACCACCCGATTAGAGGACTCAGTGGTAAACCATCATATGTGGAGCTATTGGCCAAACTATGTGGACAGGACGGTCGTCCTTCGGCATGAGATTATTTGAGTTTGAATATAGTGATTTATTTGACTTGACATTAGCTCCTTTGTGAGCTACAATTTTCTTAATCTGTCATCCCCAACAAACATGGTGGATAAGTGGATGAATTATTTTCTTTAAGTATTTAAATAGTAAATTTCATTTAGTTCAGATGTATGATTAGTCGAAAATTATTTTTATGATGAATTAGTTTAGAGCACAAATATCTTTTAATGATAATATCCCTTTCGGTTGAGATTTTCAGTCAATGCAGTCATCATCAGGGTAGACTTTGTCAACTCTACTTATTTGCTAGTAGAGGATCAGGTCTATGACTTGAATGTATAAACTTGAATTTGAAATACAATAACTTAAAAATCTAAATAGTAGTAATCCTCCTCTGAGATTTTCATTCAACATGGCCATCGAGGTGGTTAATTGATTGATTTGAATATATTTAAGAGCTTTAGATCCTGTTAACTCTATTTAGCTTCTAGCAGAGGATCAGATCTACTACCACATGACATAATTAGCTTCTTAGATATTTACTAAGTTGAAATTCTTATAATAGATTTTTAGATTTTGTTAACCCACACCCAATCCTAAGACTAAACTAGGAAGCAACCCATGCAACATCCTTAGGCACTTGAATCTAAACATTCAGTATTGTGTCGGGGCCCATGTGAATATTTAGTAATTTAGAAAATTTTATTTCTAAATTATGAGATTAATTTCATATTTATTTAATCTCAACTTAGCACACCTTTTCACATTAAAATTTACACTTTAAATCTCTATGTCCGAGCATCGGATGTTTATAACTTAGATAATTTAATAATTAATGAAATCATTAATTTTGAAAATCATAATTAGAATAAAATCTCTTTTTTATTTTTAGATTGAAGGAAACTCCTTCATTCATGCATATAAATAGAATGTATTCCCTTCTTCTAAATTCATTATTTTCATTTGCCTTAATTTTCCCATAGTGATTTTGCAAGTTCAATTGCATTTCAGGTAAGATTTAATATTTTCATTTATCATTTATACTTCAATTTCCCTTTGAGTTTTAATTCAAGCTTGTTTATGTAAGTCATGGTGTTTTAAATGATTTTTATTTAAATTTGTTTAAGTCCCAAATTTTAAAAAAATGGTAGCATTTGAGTATTAGTCATCCCCATGTAAGGGGCTACTTCAGAACTTTTTTGGCTTACTCGATATGCCCTGATAAGCATAACGAGTGGTCTCGTGACACCACAGCCGTGTCTTCGCACCCACTATGCCCTATTGGGCATTAGCGGGGTCTTCGATCACCTGGATAAAAGCAAATATATATTCAATTTCAAATCATTAAAATTTCATTTTAGATAATTTATTTTTGATGTGCTCAATTTTTTAAAAAATTAATCTTGATTTTTGATGTGCAATTTCAAATCTTGACCTCTTTTTAGGTTTTGTGCATATAAGAACATATTGAAATTGAATCAAACACCTTGGCGTTGACTGGATTATCAAATTGTTAAACATGTATGCACTTGGTGTTTAACACACTATCTCTTCGGCTTTGTCGAGTACCCCTTTTAGACCTTTTACTAGGTCATTTAAGACTATCTCTGCACCAAAAGCACAAAGAAGAACCCATCTCTCTAGATTTATAGAAGCATGCATGGTAACAATTAGTTTGTATCCTCTTGCCCCTAGTGTTCCCACTAGTCGGTTCAACTAAAACACTCTGCATGACATAAATTTCAATGGAGAAATAAGCCCCTTCTCTTCAGCATCATTTATCATGTTGCATCCAATTCCGATCTTTGACACTTTTACAAGGTTCCATGGATTCAAGTTTAGCAAAATATTAGCCACAACCTTCAATCACATGATTGAGATAAATCATTGGAGTCCTCCGATTAACTTGATGGCTTATATTGATGGTCTCAAGTTGTTCTCTGCTCTAGAGATGGCCTTGCTAAAATGAAAGAGGTGCTTCCTCAGACTCTATTGATGCAGAAGAAAAGGTGGTAAAAATATTTGAAGGGGGACGGGCCTCTTGGTATAGGAGAAGCAAGGAAGGAGGCTAGAAAATTGGGAGAAGACACTGCCATGTGAGGGTTTTGTGGAGGTTTTGGTTTTCATCTTTTCTGGTGCCTTTTTTTATGGCATCATACAGAAGAAACCTCCCCCTTTCACTGAGAGAAAACAAAGAGAGGAAACTATCCTTCACCTACTAGGATGTTCTGCCTCTGCAAAGGGATGGAGAAGAGTGGGCAAAGCGAGAAAGAACGGGTGGGTTTTACACAGGAGGAAAATCATCCCTATTTTCTTGAATTCTTTCCAGAAAAGAAAAGAAGAGCCTCTTGCTTAATGGTCTTAATTGCTGATTAATGAATTTCCATATGGAATTAGACGGGATTTTAAAAATTTTGAATATGATTGAGAAGTAATTATGAAAAATATTTAATCTGATCAATAATTCCTATTCATATGAAAATCTTGATTTAATCATATTATGATTTAATTATTAAAATTAAATTGAATTGTGTTTAATTAAATTGGATGTTTGATTTTCACAATATCATGTCAAAATTTTTGCCAAAATCAAATCCATGTAATATGGGTATCATTTCTAGGTAAATTTGATGTTCGATGCAATGACACATCCATTTGATCGAGACCGTTTGGTTCACGTCAACATCAAATTGGGTCAATTTTAGGTCAAAATCATGTATTGCCACTTCCAACCACACAAACTTTGCGTATAACCATCTGAATTGAGAGCCTACAGTCACATTCAAAAGGTTTCAACATTTTGATGCTAATGGTGCATTCAATTTTATGAACGGGGGTCATTTGGGGATTATCACGGCTTCCCGACCTTCATATGTGCGTAGGCTCATCGACGAATTTCCCTCTTGATCGTTCGACCATCGAATTGTGCAATATGTATATTCGATCAATTTGATTTCAAATGATGGTAAGTCCGTTCATTGATCGAGGTCATTTTCAATCAATTTTAGTGATGCCTAATGCATTTTAGCTCTAATTTTTTTTGTTGCATCCAAAGTTCATCAATTTATCTCAAGCTCGACTCAACTTATGTAATATACATGGAGGTCAACAATATATTCTTATAAAATTATCATATATTTGAATCTCGTTAAAACCAATATTATTTCCATTAGAATTCTACTCCAACAGCTCATATTTTTCTTATAATATAAACATTTATATATAAAACAATGCATAGAGTCATCTTGCCTTTCATCCAAAGCCTCATTTTTTATACATGTATTAAATGAGTTTTCTTTTCTGTTCCTCTTTATTGTCTACTGCCCAAACCGCCCCTTCCAACCAATGGCAAGCTGACATCCACTCACGACCCATACCTTGGCGCAAGGAACAAGTAAATGGATATCATTCTTAGTAAAAAAAAGGCAAAGAAAAGGGGTGATCTAGTTTTGGAGGAGAGACAAAAAGTAGGTCATTCTCCTTCACTCTCTCTTCGTTCTGCTGTAGGCCACACGAGAGGGCAAGCTCCCTCTCTCTCCCTGTCTGTCCCTTTTTAGCTCCAGTCTGGCACAACAGCTTCCCTCTCTACTGCACCGAACCCTCTCTCTCTCTCTCTCTCTCTCGGTTTCCCTTTTGCACACGACAAAGGAAAGTCTTGCCGCCAAATTCTCTAATCGTTGTGACTTCAAATCATCACACTACAAGCCCTCTCCAACCTTCCTCTCAAAATAGTAAGGGTGTATTGTCCTCATCTCCACTCCTCTATTTCCCCTTCAACCCAAAACTCCTCCTCATCTACTCCTTCCTAATTGTAGCAATTACAACAATCGCCTCTCAACCCATCTTGCTAGTTCATCCCTAGAATCTTTATATCTATTCAGAGCTCCAAATCCAGCCAATAGTCTTCCAAGCCTTCCGAATTTTTTAGTTGGCTGGCCATATCCCAACCTCACGGCCAAGAAATCCATCCTCTAACTACTGATTCCTCACTAATCAACCACATTTTGTCCACCTCAATGTCCTTTAAAAAAACTTGAACTCCAGTAAGTTGAATCATTAGTTCACAACCTGTGCTACTCCATCCTAAATGCTCTTTTCCTTCACCTTTCCATTTTTTAATTTTTTTTATTTTCCTTTCAAAGCTTATGATAGAATCTATGCGTAGGCCCACATTTTTTTTCTCTCCCCTTCACCTTACTCAAGAGGTGTAATGGGCTTTATAAATTCAAGCTAATTTAGGCCCATTATCCACATTCAATTGAATCTAGATCTTGAAA